>CM062811.1:1204475890-1204987472 GCA_031772625.1 Pinus tabuliformis
GGCAAACAACTTCTGTTTGACACGCACAATATCTTGTTAGAAATATCTAGCCAACAACTACAACTTTGGGAAGAGCAACAACGGTCCATGGACCCATGTTGCTCCCAGTTTTCCAAAAAAACATCATTTAGGGCCTCAAAATGGCTCCGAAAGTTCGGGACTTGAAAAACTGCTAAAAATAGTAAATTGTGCTACAATTAAGGAAACTGAAAAGCTGAAAGGAACAATGGTGGGGGTCCAAGTGGATTTGGCAAGTCGCCACCAATATCCACCTGGATCATCGACAAAGGAAGAGTAGGCCATGATGCCTTCTTCTTCCTATGTAGTGATGCTAACAACCCTATGGAGAGGTGATATGAGACCTCTTGCATAACAACCTTATCCATGTCATAGCTTGGTAGAACATGTAGAGGCTTCTCTTTGCCATACACTCTGATGAAGGTGCCACCTGGTGAGGCATACCAATCTGCGATGTTCACTATCGCCTCCATTGCTTCTTGGGACATGCATGGTGGATGCTCAAAGATTTGCTTGTACAATGGGATGGTGAAATGGCCAATTAGCTTGGTCATCACTCCTTGATAGTTGTAGTCAGAAAGAAACATGTAATAAAATTTGATGACAATCTTCTTAGGTGTCCATGTCCATATCATACTAGGAAACTACTGTTGGGCATAGATTACATCAATAAGTATGGAGACATATACAATCTCGCTTGCTCATTCTTAGGCAGATTCAGGGTATTAGTCACATGGATCTTCAAATGATCAGCCAAGAACTTAGACTAATTGAATTGCTTCCCATCATTCACCAACTGGTCCGGAATGAATACCCAACCTTTAGGAAAGGTTTATGTTGTCTCTTGACTATATATTCTGCATGCAAAGATGATCAAGAATTGATAAGATTTCCTGACAGACTTTGCCTTGTAAACATGACTGGGTGTTTGTTTTAATTTTGATGGCTCTTTCACCCAACACTTGAAGATGTCTTTAGTATTCACAAATCTATGCATAGAAAAATGTGTCCATGCACTTCACTGGCTAAGGTAAATGATAAATCTGCTGAAAGTTATCCTCCCTGAAGGTGGCAAGCTCTATCCTGCTCGCACTACCCAATTTCATAGTCTATGGATCTGTGTGTGAGACAATCCAACTGATGATGTCTAAACATCAGAAGATGGGGTACCTACATGCAACCTTGTATAATCCTGACTAGTGGATGCTAAGGTAAACTCGTCGATCCTCTAAGTCTTCATTGAAGTCCTCTATAAATGTATCCTTGATTTGCTACCATGTTAATGTGGTAGCCTTCTCAATGAACAATTGAGTGCCTGCTCAATTACTTCCCCAGTACTGCTCCCGACGGTTTCCTTTGATGCAGCTCTCTTGGAGGCCATGTTAACTATAATTTCTAGAGAGATGCTCAACAGCTATTGTGTCTGGAGATAGTGAGGACACTCATGGCAGGAAAATGTTAGCTTAAAACAACAATCAACTTCAAGACAAGACCAAGAAACAAATTGTGCTCATGATGGGACAATTTGGTGCAGCGCTCTCAAATTTGGACAAAAAATTTATTAAATTAAATCACTCTCCAAAGATTTAATTAAATAAAAACTCTCAAACTTGATTTTTGCAAAATATTGCATGACTATTTATTTAGAGGAGAGAAGTTTCTTGAATCTCTTCTAGAGAAACTTCCTCCAAATATTTGGAGGAAGTTGAGAGCTATCCTCTCAATTTTAGGATTCTATCCTAACTTTCTTATCTCCTAATTGATTATAGAATTACTCACTAATTCTAGAAAAATTTAGATTCTTTGAATAAATAATTACATAAAATTAAATATGAGATGCTCCGACATCATACTACCCAAGTATAAAATTTCCATGGCCTCTTGACCATGAGTCTTGTTGTTGCGTCTTCCTGGATCCCATATATAATTTTGTTCATTTGCTTGTCCTTTTACATCTTATTCTCAAACTTTATTATAATTCTGCTCCTACTTTTCTCGGTGCAAAACATTTGTCTTCACCATGCTAACCACAAAAACCATCAAAAGAAGAGTACGTCACCAGACTAGTATACCTTCACTCTTATCTCATGCTTGTAAACTTTTTTTTTGAACTCTTTTCTCTGCTTGATTGAAATTTGTCTTGATGTCGCCTACGAATTCTTTAATCTTCATATTTACAACAACTTTTAGAAGTTTTCCATCCTCACATTCTATATTTGGTTCATCATCTCTGATGAGCATTCCATTTAAGTACTGTTCTTCATCTCTGATAAGAATAAAATTTGGATTTTGTTCTCTTTCTTCATCTTTCTCAATCTTCACGATTGTTTCAAAATATTGTTCATCACCTGTATAAAACATTTGTGAGTTGCTTCTTCATACTCGGCTCCTCTGAGTTCTTCCTTCAACCTGTATCTCACCTTTTGTCTCTGTTTCTTTAAAGTTTGCATGATGACATAGAATTATTTATCATAAGAAGAGTATTTTTTTCTTGGCTTGATTAAGTTTTTCACTATAGTAGGCAAGTGGTTTTCCTTTTTGACTTACAACATCTCCTATTGCAGTTCCACTCGCATGAATGTCAACCTATGAAATGCTTTTTGGATTTCGCCAATTGATTATGGTCTTCATGTTCTCCTGGTCCATCTTTAGTCCTCCCCTTGAAATCACAAAGCCTAAGTACAATAGTTTTGTCTTCATGAAACTACAATTATTTATGTTGATTAGCAATTTCTCTTGTTGTAGCTTTGTTAAAACCTTCTTACGATGTATTAGGCACTCTGCTTTTGATTGAATGTAGATTAAGATATCATCAAGGTAAACTATAACAAATTTTCCAATGAATTATTTTATGACTTCATTCATTAGCCTCATAAAAGTGTTGGGAGCATTGGTAAGTTTGAAGGGCATTACCAGCCATTCATATAAACCACTATTAGTTTTAAATGATGTTTTCCTTTTATCACCTTCTCTAACTCTGATCTGATGATATCCACTTTTTAAATTTATTTTAAAGAAATATGCAACACCACTTAGACAATCTATAAGAGTATTAATATCGGGTAATGGAAAATTGTACTTGATTGTAATTTTTTTTTATTGTTGGAGAATCTGTGTAGATTCTCCATCCACCATCCTTCTTTGTAGTTAATACTGTTGGAACAGAACATAGACTTAAGCTTTCTCGAATAAGACCTTTATCCAGCAATTCTTGTACTTGATTTTTAATCTCTTCATTCTCTTTTAAGGTCATTCTATAAGCTTCTTTGCTTGGAAGACTAGCACTCGAAATGATGCCAATATGATGGCTAATACTTCTAATGGGAGGCAATTCATTAGGTAAGTCATCCACTACAATATCAATAAATTTATTTAACATGTTTTTAGTTTCTTCTGGAAGATCATTCAAAATTTTACTTGTAAGGACTAACCTTTGCTTAGCGATCAAGGTAAAATTTATTTCCTCATGCTTGATTTCTTGAAGAAATTCTTTCCCAGTACGTAACATTACCTTGGATTGGTCTTCTCCTACTACTCTCTCATTCTTCAAAGGAAAAAGTACATGATTTTCACCATTCTTTTCAAAAGTGTAGGTGTTGCTCCTTCCATCACGCATTGATTTCTTGTCATATTGCCATGGCCTTCCAAGTAAGATATGACATACATCCATAGCCATAGCATCACAAAGAAATTTATCCTTATAACTTCCTATTTGAAACTCCACTTCACATTGTTCATTAACTAATATCTCATGTCCTTTTTGCAACCACGAAACTTTGTAGGGAGTAGGATGTCCAGTTTTCTTTAAATTCAACTTTTCTACCATTTCTGTGGATACTAGATTATCAGTACTCCCACTATCAATAATGACCTTAAAACATTTTCCTCTTGACTTACAGATAGTTCTGAACAATGTTTTTCTTTGTGTAGTTTCTTTTAATTCTTCAATAGATTTTAATAAACTTCTATTCATCATCAAGGATTCACTAGTTTCAGGTGCATTTTCATGTGTAGAGGATTGTACAATTTCTGTATCAGTTTGTGTTATATGTGTGCTTCCTTGATTAGAAAACATTGTTGGACATTCATTAGCCTTGTGAGCAACTCTGTTACATATATAACATCTTACCACAAAAGATCGACCTCTACCTCCTTGATAGGGTCTTCGTCCTCTGTAATCTCCTCTTGTTGATTTTTCCTATTGTGAATTGTTGCCTTCTTCTCTTTCAAATCTTCCATTAACGATTCCTCTGCTTGATTTTCATAGACTTGATAATCCTCTGCTTTGTCTTCTTTTTCTTTGAATATGCTTTCTTGCCAATTGTTCTTCATCCTTAAGAGCTATCTGGTAAGCTTGTTCAACTATTTTTAGGGACAAAATATTAAATTCATCTTGTATTTCAAATTTCTGCCCATTAATGTATCTAGCTAATTTTTATTCATTAGTTTCGAGATGATCAAATGTTATACTCAATCTATAAAACTCCTCTGTATATTATTTTACAGACATAAATTTCTACTTAAGATTTTGCATCTGGAAAAAGAGATTTAATTGATAATCTCGAGGAAGAAATTTACCTTTCAGTTTAGAACCATCCGATCCCAACTAGTGATATTTCCTTTGTTCTGATTTCTCCTTTCAGCTTGCACACTATCCCACAATAATGCAACATGTCCCTTTAATTTGGTCACTATGAACTTAACCTTCTTCTGGTCCGCTACACCTTCATAATCAAAATATTTGTTGATGGTGTTGATCCAATCGATCAATTCTTCAGGATTTAAACTACCTTCAGATATAGTCATGTCCAATCTTGGCTTGGCACTTATTCCTGCAATCATCTTAACTATCTTATCTTATGTAGCTTCTTCTTCAGCTTCTTCTTCTGAGCTTTCTTCGGCTTCACTGATATCACCGATGTTGACATCTCTTTGACGTGTTGTCTCCAATGCATCATATCTAGTTCTAATATGCTTACTTCATCAAGTAGAAATTGATTTGTAGCTAGTCTTCCTCGACCAATTTTAGCTCCTCTTTCTCCTCTAGCTCTATGGGCCATCTTAATTGAAATATAGTCCAGATCAAAATAAATTCTAGTTTTTTTTTTTTTTTACAAAAATCCTTTAAAATGATCCTTTCAAAATGCCCCTTTAATATTAATTAATATGGAATATATTATTTCCACTATACAATGGATATGAGAATTTTAAACAATAATTTGAGCGACTTCTAAAACAAACACCATCATATAACAAATACCTCCATATAACAAATAAATGTCTTCCAGTACTGCGTCCTTATTGCACTACATCTTATCAATATCCAGTTTTGAATGTTGCACTTAAACATTACTGCCATCAATTTGTAGTTATTAATCACTTAAGCTCATCTCAGGCAGAAGTTGATGGCTTCTACTTGTCACTAGTTTGTGTCATTCTTACAGATCTGTCCTTCTCCTTAAAAAATATACGCACAGTGAAAAATAATTCCACACACTATTTTGTGAGATGATATAAAGCAACAACAAACTTACAATACATCGAAAAGAACACAAGGTAGGAGAAGAAAAGAGGAGGAAAAATCGCAAGAACATGAGAGAGGGGAAGAAAAAACTAAATGCGTTGTTTGATGGAAGCTCAGGCTCATACCAACATTGCTCCACGCAAATCTCATTGTCGAATAGTTTAATACACTCTCAATTTAATTCAGATTTCAATAACTTTCAACGCTTGTTGCATCTATGCATTTGTTTCATGCCAAACATGATTGTTGTGCTGCAGACAATGCTAGAACCTTCCAATTTCGAACTCATGATGCTATGCTTGAACTCGTGATGCTGTAATCTAGAAAATGCTAGAACCTTCCGGCTTATATGTGCGCATTGAATCAACAAATGTGCAGAGCTAACCACTTCATCGATTTCAACGTAGCAAAGGTCCCCTACGAAAATGTGAGATTAGGGATTGAGAATCTCGGCTGAACCCTATTATTACATCAGCATCATCAAACAAACTTCCCTTATTCAAATTTGACCACGAATTGCAATATGACTGCACAAGCAACACTTACATCATTCAAACAACACTTTCACCAACGGATATTATCCAATGCATCTAGTTCAAAATTTTAATATAGCACCACTAAAAATTCCTATTCTCTGATACCAAAAATGGTGCAACACTCTCAAATTTGCACAAAGAAATTGTTAAATTAAATCACACTCCAAAGCTTTATTTAAATCAAAACTCTCAAACTTGATTTTCCGAAAATATTACATGACTATTTATTTATAGGAGAGAAGTCTCTCGAATCTCTTCTAGAGAAACTTCCTACAGATATTTTGAGGAAGCTGAGAGCTATCCTCTCAATTTTAGGATTCTATTCTAACTTCCCTATCTCCTAATTAATTCTAGAATGACTCACTAATTCTAGAAAATCTTAGATTATTTGATTGAATAATTACATAAAATTAAATATGAGATGCTTGCGTGTCACAATAGCTCTTGGAACTGCATAGTGCACAATTGGAGCTAGGCCAAGGCATCCTCTGCACAATTCTAGAAGCCAAGGCAAAGACCTCAAGTTCCCAGAATGGAGAGTGCATGCAAGGAAAAGTGAGATCTGGGAAAGGGGAGCCTAGATATGCGTAAGGGGAGTGTGAAATTGACAAGATTTGAAGGATGATTTTATTTTGAGTGCATATCTAGCTAAGTGATGATGCATGCAAGTGAAACAAGTGTAGAAATCAATCAAACCAAAGGAAAATGAATCATGTGAAGGGAGTCACTGCAACGACGACCGTTAATGTGAAAACAAGGTAATGCATGCGACACTTGGGAAAGGAAATGAAAAAATTGAAACAACACTTATATAACCTAAAACAAGTTAAAACGCCAACATTCAGTCAACAAAATAAGTGAAACAACACTCTCACAAGCTAAACAAGCAAAAGCGACTGAAAAATGGTAAAAGACTAGAAAAGAAAAACTTACTTGGAAAAGCAATGATGGTCACACCAAAGGTTCCTTGATCTCGTCGGGAATGCTAGAGCTCCAAGATCAATGGGTAAATGAGATCTTGAAGCATTGACTAAATATATTTTGTCAATTTAGATTCTATGACACAAAGGCAAAAAATCAAGGAAAAAGTGGCACTTGGTGGAAGTTTCCAAACTAAATCAAGTGCCTCCTCGGGGTTGCTAAAATTAGATACCTATTTTTTAGGAATTCTTTTTCTCTTTTTCTTTTTTTTCTTTTTCGAAAAAAGATACCATGCATTTCCCGGGGAGATTGCACATTTTTGCAAAGAACCAAGCAACTCTCTGGTTCATGTACTGGGAAGCTTCTAAGTAGAAAGGATTATGTACAATTTCTAGGTTGAGTAGCTTTGGGCTTCCTCTCATTCTCTGCATAATTTCCCAACTGAACGGTGGCTGTCAACTAGCACTACACAATTCTTAAGCTCAAGGCTCACTGTTAGCTTGGACTGCACAATTTGTGAGAGCAAGGCTCGTTTCCCTAAAGGATTGTGTAGTTCTCTAAGGAAATCCTCGAACTGGATGGAAGCTAAGTCAAGAGATCAACTTGTGGGTTAGACAATAAAACAAGTAAGAAAACACAAGCCAAGATTCAAAGCACAAGTACCTAGATTAGTGCAACATGAGCTGTTGTGATTTAGAAGGGAGGCTCCAAAACGAAGCATTGGATTTTTTTTGAGGGTGGCTGTAGTTGCTACAACACTTCCCAAGAAGTCTAGAATCCACTGTGAATCACAAGGCTGCATCCAATGCCCAATGCTACAATCCTGCACCACTTGGCCTCTCAATGAACATTTTCTGACTCAATTTTCCAAGGCACACCCCCAATGTGTATTTGATTCCACTTGGAAATTCTAATGACCAAAACAAATCCATCCCTAAACTTCCCTTCTCTACTAAATTGTCCCTCAAGAAATTTGGTCATCCCCTTCCGTGCAGTCACACACCTTCCAAGTTCCACGGGCATCCCCTTCTCTACTACATAGTCCCTCGGGTAGCCACTCCCTTGGCAAGTTTTCTTCACATCTGAAGGTCCAGAAAGCAAGGCATATACCAACCTCAAAACCATCGAACTAGTGATAACATGCTCATGGAAATAAATGGACACTATTAGATACTAGTGTCTTACAATGGCCCTATCTATTCCAGTTCCTTTCATTAATGCTGCTAATTCTTGCATTTGGATTCAACCATCCAGCCTGAGAATTTTACATACTTCCTGTACCAAGCACATAATTTCCATTAGAATCAAAATAGATTGAAATAAATTCAAATCATACCTTATTGGTAGCTCATCAATAAGGTACACCCACAAATCTATTTACTTCCCATCGCAACAGGTCAAACTAGCTTTGGATCAAATCATCATGCATAAACATATCACATATGGTTAGTTCAAAACACAACCATCATAACCGTATATCACATGTAACCATCATAAATCAGAATCATAGATGACATGAATAATAAAACTAAAATGAACTACTGATACTTATCCTTTAATCATTTATTTACTTCTACCTTAGTCCTTTTTCCTTTCTGTACACATATTGGAGTGGTTACTATACCTAGCAAGCACCTACTGCCTTCTATCCTCTTCAATCACGTACACATACAAATAATATACATCACACCACCTACACCTACACCTTGTTTAGAACACAACACAATACATACACCTACACCCGGTGTACAACACAACAAAATACATACACCTACACACGATGTAAAACACAAAATACTACATATACATACACATAGTACAACACAATGAATACAAATGTCATGATACAATGACTACACAATATTGGTAACACAAAAACACTATGCCACATGTGCACAACACAATGTGTACGATGTGTACACGATACCACATGTACATAGTGCCACTTGCACAACATGTGCACAACACTACATGTACGCAACACCACCTACACAATATGTAGACAACACCACATACACGACGTGTACACAACACCAAATTTACACAACACCACATGCAGGACACGTACACAACACCACAAGCATGATCCTTGACGACCCTATCAGACAAGGACATACATACATACATACATACATATAAACATTAACATAAAACAATCATGATCTTGTCAGACATGACATACATACATACATACATACATACATGTATATATATACACACACACACACACACACATCAACACAATCATGATCACAACATAATTACCATATATCATAAGGTCAAGGTTAAGATAACTTCCTTTATCTATGCACAACATTGAGAACAACAATTCCCAAGTTAGCTTCCATTCAATTTACATTTCCTGGTTACCTTTCTCATGACCCTCCTACCACCATCCATTTACCTCAACGGAACCAACCAATCCAACTAGTTTTCATACTCTTTCCTTCAACCACCCTTATACATTCACCAAGCTTCATTTGAGTCTTACATTACCTGTTGGGTTTCATTAAGCTCTCCTCGAGCTCCATTAAGTTTCCTCTTTCCCAACCAATTCCAAAGGCCCTAAAAACATAAACAAACAAAACCAGAAATCAAGCACAAACAAGTTACAAGGCATCGAAAGCATAAGTCTCTCAGTAGACACCATGACTAAATCCCCATGGGTTCCCAATGCTTCCAAGGGAAAGCTCAACCCGAGCCTTCTTAAAGATTCCATGGTATACTCTTTTACTATGAAATCCTTGCATCATACTTCCATAAACACATAACTGTCAGTGTGAAAATAAATACAACAATACACCAGTTACCTTACCTTGTTGTTTCAAGAACGTTACCTTGTAATTGAACACATACACCTCTCCAAGGACCCTAATTCCTCGATGAACCTAGCCATAGCTAGAAACTAGCTAATATACCTGTCAAATACATTTTCATGAATCTAGCACATATCCACATAATGTCAAATTAAATCAAGGTTAAGAAGACGTCCTGTATTCATGAACAACACTCATTTGTTTGGCGTTGCGGTTTACAAACATAACCAAAGGAATTCTCACCCAATTCCTTTCTTTGAATTTTTACCTTACTGTAATTAAGTCTGACTATGTGCTATCACATCATCCAACTATTAGTTATATTAAAAAATCAATGATTACTTTTTCATGCTAAAACCAAGCATTTTTCCCTACAAACTCAAGTACATATCTATTATCTCAACACATAATGTGTTAGTATAACCATCTTAAAACAAGATCATTCATTCATGTAATCTTATAGACATATGCTCATATCATGCAATTAATCAAACACTCAAAAAACTTGTAACCATAACATGCTAGATAAACCAAATAGATGACATAGTCAAACACTCAAACACTAAATAGACAACAGAATCAAACTCATACCTCAAGCTATCTCAAGGGAGTCTATCACATCTACATAATCAATCCACATTAGTATGACACCTCATCACAAGTATATTGAATCATACCTGAATATCATGACCACAATCATCTACATAGACCAATCCATATTAATATGATATATATAACATCAATATCTCAAATTAAAAGAGCATATTCATCATGGATATGACTGCAATGCATACAACAACAAGTTACTATCCTTCATGACTAACCAAAGCATGTTCATATAACCACACTGATTAACTAGAATCTATCATGAATGTAACCATAACAACAATAGAATGATATGAATGTACATAAACAATGCGTATAAAAACCCTTAGCCAACATACCTACAAACCCAACATAAAAATCTGTACGACAATCTGCTCTTACCTCGAGGTCTAGTGATGCAATCTCGCTTTGATGATCTACATCTCCTGCTCTATCTCAACCAACACATTAGCATCATAACAACCAACATCATCATGATGACACAAACTACATACAATTACCACACCATGCATTTCTAACCTACTATACATGGGTGGAAATGTGAAGTTGGGTTACACTCTTTTGAAAATTCGTTGCGAAAAATTCATAATTGTACCCTTTTGGCTGAACTAATTAATTTTTTGATCGAACAATTTCATATTTTTCAGTTGAACCTGCATTTTTTTCGGCCGAATAGCTAAATTTATTTTTGGTCAAAAAATTGGCCATTTAAAATAATGACAATCGTGCAATGGATTTTTGGCTGGTGGGGGAAAAATTCGACAACTAGGTTTTTTTTCCAATTTTTTTTTCTTTGTTTTTTTACGACGAAGAAATTGTTTGGCTGAAAATTTGTATATATATATATATATATATATATATATATATATATATATATATATATATATATATATATATATATATATATATATATATATATATATATATATATATATATATATATATATATATATATATATATATATATATATATATATATATATATATATGTCGAACATGTGTCCTTAGAATTTTCGGTAGTTGTTCGGTATTTTTTTTTAGTTGTTCCTTCTCAAGGTTTCGACAGGTTTTCGACAATTGTTCGACAGTTCGTGGTTTTTCGGCATTTTTCGACAATTTTTCATATTTTTGAAGGTATGCACCAAACATTTACCAAGATTTCATTATTTGTTATTATCTAGCTCAATTGATAAAGATTTCCTGCATTCATATAATGACATAAATTTTATCTGTGGCCAACATTTTGTGAAGAAAATAAGAACTAAATTAGAGATTATGGCATTGTTGTTTTAGGTTTTGTACCTGTACTTCCTCCTCTCACATTCAATAAGAAAAATATAGCTAGAAAACACAAACCATACAATATGAAATTTCCTAGAGTTTAGAATGACGGTAAGTGGAAAATGGACCTAAGAGAGGTGTCAAATCCTTATTAATATGAATGATATTTTAGTTTCCCTCGAAGATTTTAGGGTACAAATTTGTTTACACTTGAAATGCATCTGATAGAAGATTTTCCATAGTATGTAATATGGGAAACTAGACCTTATTAGTTTCTATCTAAAAATAATATAAGTGGGAAATGGACCTAACAAAGGCATCAAACCCATTCTGAGTATGAATGCCATTCTAGTTTCTCTGGGAAATTCTATAGTACAATTTTGTTTACACTTTCTATGCATCTAGAAAAACATTTACCATGGTCTGTCATAGGAAACTTTAATCACTATGAAATGTGATACAAAAAATTAAAACTTGATATTTTTCTTTTAACAAGTGATATATTTTTTAAGGGAAAAAAACATAAGATTTTCTATTAAGTGAGAAGAATGATTACATGATCGGATATTCTACTAATCAAGCAAAAACATAGATAAAACATAATTTGTAATTCTCCAAGACAATAGACTATGGAGATAAAAAAAATGAGTCATGGAGAGGCATAGCTATAAACAGACTCATAAATATAGCAATATGGGAACTAATAGCCCATTGGAACCAACCCAGATGTAGAGCTATAAAAGGGGTCTTTTTCACCTCTAATTATCTCACATTAATATTTCAATCCGGGAGCGTTTCTTTATTTCAAAGAGTGACTCAGTCTGAGGCTATCACTTGTCAAAGTAATGCTAGTAGTACATCGTTTAACAAAAATACAAGAGTAAACGGATGCTTGTCTATAACTAAGTTCCTTCAAATGAATAATTCACACTCTCTAAAACTAGGCAACTTTATCAGTCAAGGGTTCGACAACAATAGCCCATCCCTTTGGAAACTGATGGAAGGGAAATTAGAGCATGGACCACGGGTCTGGGAGCTAGGCAGTAAATTCCAAGGCTCACTACAGCCACAGATCGTCTCTCACACCAAAATAACAAATGCAAGTAAATGAAATTGCAGGTAGAAAAATGGAACATCAAATAAGAAATCGAACAGCAAATCTGGAATGGAACAACAATGCTAAAATGGAACAACAATTCTGAAATGGAACAGCAATCGAACAACTAAATCTCGCGCGCAATAATCAAGCTTTATCCTACCAACTCAAATGCACTCGTTGTAATCAAACATCAACCTTTCATTCTCCAGGCAAATCAAGCAGCACGCACTAATGGAACAGCATTAATTACTAATAAGTTATGGAACAGCATTTGGAAATCATACACACACACATCACACTTGAAGAGTAATCTGATCTAGCACCAATCGTCATCAACAGGAATACAACTGCGTTTCAAAACGGAACAACATTACTTCTGAATCGTAAAGAACACAACTTTCAGATAAATTCCATAACACGAATATACGACATGAGAGCTCTGTAACAAAATAGTAATAATGTTCAGTTAAGTCTAATAATATTCAATCAACTCTGATAGGATTAGTGATATAATGCAGAGTCAATACAACAGTTATTGTCTATAAAAACCTTAGTGAACGAATCTTAAAAGAGCATATGATGTAACTTATAAAGCATATCAGATTACCAAATAATGACGATAAGCAAACCACGCAAAAATCAAAACGTAGTGATACAGAAGTAAGTGTCCTCCGTGGCCGGGCCCTTAGCCTCAAGGGTACACCGCTTTAAGTTAATCTAGATGCAGAGATGAGATAATCACCAAGTTTATATTAATGCATAAAACAAAAAGTACAATGAGCCAAGTTGAACGAGACTCATGATCAAATTTCGATCTTTAACAGAAAGTTACAAAAAAAGCATCCTCCTCAAAGCTAACAATGTCGTCCCTTTATATAAGGGTGACGGCGAAGATGTCTAGGCAATAATATAAATAAAGCAGCGATCCCTCAGGATCGAAGATCCCGAGGGATTCACCAAACTGTTAATCCTTAATCACTTCTTTTCTCCTCCGCCGAGCCGGTGTCTCCTCCTCCTTTTCCGTACTGGTTTGCTTCAACCTGCTTAGCCTCGTTTGCACTCGGTCCTTCGTCAAAGGGATAGCAGTTACCCTGTTCTTGTCTTTTTCTTTGGAACAACAGCTTCTCGTTTTTACCCCTTCCTCCACAGGAGAATGATAGCTATTAGCGGTTAAGTCTTGCATACTAATCCCACATGTTTTGTTATAATTCTTTATTGTTTTCCACATTCATGATGCAAAAAGGTTCACAAGTTCCACTGAAAAGCCATTGAAATGATCATCAAAAACATACCTTTTTAGTACTCCCCCCTGCTTACCCTGTTTCATGCCCTCATGAAAACGTTGTAGTTGACATGCAAAGCAGTGAGAGAATAGGCTGGAGAAGGAATCTCATGCGGAGGCCTACAGCCATGGTGAGTGACTAAGTAGTCAAAGAACTGGCATGTTTGACACTCAGGCATCTCATATAGGGCTTGATATCTGGGTGCAGGGTGCCAAATAATTGGACTGCGGAATCTATATCCTAACCAGGATGGCCCTGCCCTCAAAATGCTTTCGCCATAGAGGTTCAAATGGTTGGCAGCTAATTGAAAATTCTCATGCTTAAATGGCTCCCTGAGCTGGATGTTTGGATTAGAGATTCGGTACCAAAATTTGGCTGCATCAATGGCGAGGTCTTTGATAGAAAGAAAATATTCTAAACTTTGTCGAATGAGTGCCTCGTGCATGGGTCCTAACGTTTTGATGACACCCGGAGTTCTCATGAGGTTTCTATGTGCTTTCCACAACTGTACTGGGTTCCTAGGCTCAGCCCTTACCCACAAGTCTAGGCCATTTTCCTGCCTCTAGAAAGTATTATAGGCTTTGAGCCATTTAATCTGATTAACCCCGAATGAGATAAATGCTTGCAATTGGATGTCTCCAACAAAAGGGCCAGGGTTCAGTTCAGTCTCCTGATCTAGCACAAGGTTATGCAAATAGAATTCACACAGCAATCTTTGGACCTTCACCCCATAATGTTTACAACAGTCTATAAAGTCATTGACAGTGTTAATTTGTATCGGGGCGCCTACTTTAACAGCTTTTATTTTTAATTGTAAGTATCGTTCCAGTAAAAACAGAGCATAGTTTTTGGCAGGGGCCCTACATGCTAAAACGTCATTTTATAAAGAACACAAGGTATCCATCTGCTTGATAACAGTATCTAGCCTACGAGTTACCTTTGCAACTTTCTCTTGTTCCTTTCGCCACCCTTCAAAGGCCTGGCTTTCGAATTGATTGACGTCCCTTAGTTGCTGTTGTAGTTCTTCATACTTCTCGCGAGGGACCGTTTGCTCTCTAAGCCTTTTTGTTTCTTACTGAGCCTATTTCAATCCCATGCGCAAGGTCACTGTCTTTGGATCTCTTCTCCATGCAACAGTGGAGGCCGAGAGTTTTACCTGAAATTTCTTATTGCGTTGTTTCGAGTTCAGAACCCTTATCACCCCTAAGGGTGGTGCCTCTGTCTGAATTTTCTTGTTTTCCGTTTCCTTTTTAACACGAATATCAGCTTGCTGTTGTTTCTTTTCAAATGGAACAACAATATGTTCCTCAGCATCATTTGGAACAACAGTTGGATCTTCAGCAGGGTTTTGAGCAGCAGAGCGATTTTTGGTCCTTTGCCTTTTTATCTTGCGGATTTTTACTGCAGTGTTCATCTTTTTCTTCCCTGTGGTCTTCCTTACCCTCTGCCTTGCTTTCAGGATCCTGATCTGCTGGTGGAGCTGGGATATTATGCTCAATAATCTCTGCTGTTCCTTTCGTAATTCCCTAATTTCCAGCGTTTTATTAGAAGGAACAACAGGCTTTCTGCTACGTTTTGGGCCGTGACTAGTCCCTGGATCTTTCCCCTGGGATGCTTCTTCGCTATTTTGTGCTGGCTATTCTGGGGTAGGAACCCTAACTAGTTCCGTCACTCCTTGGGCGACTTGCTTTTCTATTCCTACTTCCTCTGGAATTTCCTCGGGTGCCTTGGGAACATGATGTTCCTGTTCAGTGTCTCTTATCTCCTCTTCATCATGAACAGGCAAATTTCCTTCTTCTGCCTCTTCTGCATGTGGTTTTTCATATGCATCTTCTTCTTGGGGTTTGCCGTGGAGGTCTAATGGAGTGGAAGGTTGGCCATATTCACCCATATTGGCCAAGACTGCGGCCAATTCATCTTCTCCCACTAGGTCCTATGGTGGGCTACCTACCTGCTGTCCCATTTCCTCCTCCTGCTTGGATTGTCCAGCTTCTGCCTTAGAATGCTCAGCTTCTGTTTCAGAATGCTCAGCTTCTATTTCAGGATGCTCAGCTTCTGTCTCAGAATGCTCAGCTTCTTCCTCATTTTCCTCTTCGGATTTCTCGGCCTCCTCAGCCTCTCCTTTCTTTTCGCCTTCAGCTTGTTCTTCTACTTCTGGCCGTGAGGATTGCTTGTCCTCAATTACCACTGGCTGGCTGGTGCTTTCCTGGAGCTTTTCTAGCCTTCCTCTTATCCGGGCTAACCGGACTGATTTTCTGCATTTCTCTAGCTGTTCAAGTGTACCAGTGTCATGCTTAAGCTTTGCTGATTCCTGGCATGTTTCTGGTCATTCAGATGTGGTCGCAACATGTTTTTGTTTTACTAATTCTTTGCGTTTTTCCAGACGTTCTGGTGTGCTTGTAGTATGTTTACGTTTTGGGGATGGTGCTGTCGCCCTCCCCTCAATTATTGCAATTAGCTCTTCCCAGCTGCTTTGCTGCTGGGTGAGGCTATGACTAACTATTAATCGAATTAACCCATGGTGGCTGACAACTGACTCTACATGTTGTGCCTTTTTTAGGCTTCGTGCAACGTCATGAAGTAATGAATTCAAAAGTGCAGGCAGATTTATAGAGCATTTATGCTTTAGAACAGCTAAGAGTTTAAGATGTCGTGGTCTTACCACGTCTTTTCTCCCCTCACAGGTGATGTAGCTTTGCACTGTTCTTGCTAATTCTGCCTATGGTTCTCCTAGCGTTGCTGGCAGAACTCCCTTCCCCTTAATCGTCAAGCTCTGGCCTTCGTCCTGGAAAATTTCCATGATCTTCTGTAATCTTTCCTTCTTTAGTGTCCATACAGGTCCGGTGGCTGGTAGTCCCGAGACTTCTGTGATTATATCGTCGGTGACCGCTATCTACTTCCCCCTTACTGTGGAGTGATCCTCCTGCAGGTTCTGCAGGAATTCAATCGCCACTATTTCATTAGACTCCTACAAGCGACTGAGATAAGTCAGCCACCCTGCTCTTTCTAGGATCTCCCGGGCAGCAGCGGAGACTGTCAACTCCTGAGGTTCCCTTCGAATTGCCCTGCCTCCCATGGTTTCACTGTGGATTCTCAATGGAACAGCAACTGCTTGTGCTGTTTGAAACACAGAGGGGGTAATAATCGCAAGTTTTTGAAAAAAAACACAGAGTATGCAACAGAAAATGGCTTATGAACAACAACTTGTGTAAAAAATAGAAATATCATGCCGTTAAGCCGTGCCATTCCCTAGTACACTATCTTTCCCGAATAGTGAGCTGACACATAACCCAGGGAATAATGAGGTTAACCTCCCCCCCCACAATGTGATAGGTTGTCCCAGCCATCAAAGAAAGGAGCAGCACCCGATCTACAACCAAGTCATAAAGGAACAACGTATGAAAATATGCCATGTTTAGAAAAACAACGAATTACCGAAATCGAGGCATAAAGTTGGATCGCGTATTACGTAAGAGGCTGCTATGATATGATGCGAGGCTGGGGGATAGGACGTCTGTCGTACTTGCAAAATCTCAAGTGGTCATTTTCACCTCCTTTGCCATGATTGGTGGTAATAAATTTTCATGCGATATATAATTCAGGAAATAATGTATGATTAGTGCCTAGGATATAAGAAACAAAAGAGTATTAGTATCCTAGCTATTGGTGTAATCAATGTGACTTCAATACCATTAACAGTGCTCTTCTTCCGACAGGTGTCCATAACCTTGGCAGAGTTGTTTATTTCACCCGTGGAACCATGATCCTTTATGTGCATATTAAGGAGTGTAATGTCAAAGTGTAGGCCATTATGCTAGCTTGGTAACCAGTTAGCCAAAATGCCATTCACGAGGAGGGAGCGAAGAGTGGGCAAGTCGACTCGTGATGAGACCTCCTGTTCCAAGGTTTGTTTATTTGATATACCTTTTGGACCATATCCCTGGTGTGGTGGCCATAGTGGGAATGCCACTTCACTTCCATCCTCATGATCATGGTAGGCTGGCTCTTGATGAGACCCCCTATCCTGCATTTGACAACTTATAATTCATTTTTTTTACTTTCTTTTTTCATAAAGCACTTTTCCTTATTTATACACAAAGGGTGGTTCAACACTCCTTAAGAGTAGGAATGGTGGAAGAAGTCTTATCATCTCAATAGAAGGATATAAACCCTTTGCTCTTATTCCTAAACAATAATCAAAGAGGATTAAAGAGAATGTCATGATAAAGATAACTAATCAAGGCAAAATTAGTAAGACAATGACAACAAAAGATGATGAATAAGTATGTCCTTCCTTCTGTCCTCTTACCGATACAGAGCCTTATAAAGATAGCGATTTATAATTTTCTGGTTTCAGTATGTTGTGATTTTGTGTTCATTGTATAAGTGCATAGCTGTCTCTAAATGACTTTGAAAGAACAGGAGCAAGAAGCATCCTCAATTTGGATCAGCAAAAGGGATAAGTTGTTTCACAAGGAGAGAAAAAGTATGCTAGAAGTGTTCCTTTTGGGAAGAGGAACAACAGAGGAGCATAGGTCTCAAAAGTGCAAATGCCGTTCTTTTTTAAAAAGGGACAACAGAACACACCAATGCCGTTTCTTTTGAAAAAGGAATAGCAGAAAATAAATAAATAAAAATTGCTATCTTTCTTTGAAAAAAAGGTCAGCAAAACACTCGAAATGACGTTCCTTTTGAAAAAGGAACAACAAAAGACGCAAAAGTGCCGTTCCTTTGAAAAAGGAACAACAAAAATCAAAAATATGTTGCGCCTTTGGAAAAAGGACAACAAACACACCGCAGTGCCGTTCCTTTTGGATATGGAACAACAAAAATCAAAATGTTGTTCCTTTTTTAAAGGAACAGCAAAACAAGAAAATGTCGTTCCTTTGAAAAAAGAACAGCAAAAATCAAGAGTGTTGTTCCTTTTGAAAAGGAACAGCAGAAATTAAGAGTGCTGTTCTTTTTGAAAAGGAACATTAGAAAAATCAAGAATTTTGTTCCTTTTCAAAAGGAACAATAGAAATCAGAAAAATCAAGAATGTTGTTCCTTTTGAAAAGGAACAGCAGAAAAATCAAGAATGTCGTTCCTTTGAAAAAGGAACAGCAAAAACACGCAAATTCCATTCGTTTAGAAACGGAACGGAAAAATTTGAAAACTTTGAGCAAAAAATGATAAGAACACATTTAGTTCAAGCATATGTACACAAACGACTTGAAGAAGAGAACTTATGTACAAATTGTAAAAAGAAATGAATTCCTTAATGAATTACAGGTGAGGAAGACTTATCTTCCTCTCCTAAAATCTCCATATCAGTGTCTTTGCGTAGCTGCTGGCAGAAGGATTCCCGAGTGAGTGGTTCACGATAGAGACAAAATCGGTGGCCGTTTACTTTGAAGGCATATCCAGAACCGTTAATGGTGATTAAAGTGATGGTACCATTGTCATGTACCTTCTGGATTTCGTATGGTCCCAACCAACGAGTCTGGAGTTTCCCAGGGAAGTCCTGAAACCAAGAGTCATATAACAGAGCCCAGTCTCCCTCGTGGAAGACTTTGTTTTTGATGAGCGCGTCATGCCATTTAGCTCGCTGTTGTTGAATCAGTGTTGTATTTTGTAGTGCAGAGAGCCTAATTTCGTCCAATTCATTGATCTGTTGTAATCGATTAATCTGTGCCTCGGTTAGATCTAAGCCAACTTCCTGTGCTATTCGTAATGTCTGGATTTCAAATTCTATAGGAAAAATGGGTTGTTTTCCAAACACTAATTAAAAAGGTGAGTAACCAATGGTGCTTCTCCATGTTGTTCTATAGGCCCAGAGTGCTTCAGGTAGCCCAATCACGCCTATGTGATGCAATGGTTTTTGTTAGCATTGATTCTATTACCTTATTGCTGCTTTCTACTTTTCCATTCACTTGTGGGTGATATGGAGTAGTGATTTTATGTTCGACATGATAATTATTAAGTGTTGCAGCTAATCTATTGCCAGCAAATTGTGGTCCTCCACCTGTAATTATTTCCCTTGGAAGGCCATAACGTACAAATATATGGAACATGAACTGTATGACAGAGTCCTCTGTGGCTCTTGGCAATGCTTCTGCTTCAACCCATTTGGTGACATATTCTATTGCCACCAAGATATATGTTTTCTGATTTGATGAGGGGTTGATGGGTCCAACGAAATCAAAAGCCCATCGCTCAAATGGTTTGATGACTAACTGTGGTTTCAGAGGCATCTCGTTAGCTTGACCAGGACGTCCTACTCGCTAGTAGCTATCACAGGCTTGGACAAATTTCTTTGCATCTCTGAAAATCGCGGGCGAATAATATCTTGTTTGTAATACTTTATGTCCAGTTCTACACTCAGCGAAGTGTCCCCCACATGGTCCGTCATGACAGGCTTTTAGGATGTCAAAGATTTCATCTTCTCGAACACATCTCCTGATATGCATGTCTTGCCCTGTGTGAAACAAATAGCCCTGAATCCAGGAGAATCGAGTACTCTTCTGAACAATCTGTTTTCATTCATTAGGGGTTAGGTGTTTTGGTAGTTTACCTACTACAAGGTAATTGGAAACATCAGCATGCCAGGGTGTTTGAATGGAAACAACAAACAGATGTTCGTCCGGAAATTAATCTTCAACTGCTGCTGCATCAATTGGCTTTGGCATTCTTGAGATAAAATCGGCTACAGGGTTTTCTTTGCCAGGTCGATCCTTGATTTTGATATCGAATTCCTGCAATAAGATCAACCATCTAGTTATTCTTGCATTTGTGACAGGCTTATTTGCTAAATATTTTATGGAAGAATGATCCGTATACAAGATAACAGGATAGCCTGTAATATAATGTCTAAACTTATTGACAGCATGTATTACAGCTAGGAATTCTTTTGCAGTAACAGTGTAATTTAATTCAGTAGGGGATAAATTTTTGTTGATGTAATAGATAGCGTATGGTTTTTTATCCTCTTCCTGCCCAAGGACTGCGCCAATGGCTGTATCTGAGGCATCAGATGATTTCTGAAATGGCAAATCCTAGTTTGGTCTTCGAAGGACTGGGGCTGTGGATATGAGCTTCTTTAAATCCTTGAAAGCACGTTCACATTTTTCTGTCCAAAGAAAATCAACGTTACCAGTTAGTGCATATAAAGGTGTAGCAATGAGTGAATAATGTTCTATAAATCGTCTATAATAAACAGAAAATCCAAGAAAGCTGCGTACCTCTGTTTGAGTAGTAGGATGGGGAATAAGAAAAAGTATTTGGATTTTGGTGGGGTCTACCTGAATGCTGGCTACTGAAACATAGTGTCCTAGAATAAGCCCTTCAGTCATCATCATGTAACATTTTTCGTGGCTTAAGCAAAGCCTGGTAGCTATGCAGCGTTGTAGGACTTTTTCTAGGGTGTTTAGTGCTAGATCAAAATCATCTCCATATGGTGTAAAGTCATCCATATATACTTCAAGTCCATCATTTATTAAATCTACAAAAATGCTAAGGATAGCCCTTTGGAATGTGGCAGGAGCATTACATAGGCCAAAAGGTAGAACTCGGTAGGCAAATGTTCCCCAAGGACAAGTAAAAGTAGTTTTGTCCTGGTCTTCAGGGGCAATCTCAATCTGATTGTATCCACTGAAGCCATCTAGGAAAGAAAAGAATTTCTTTCCTGCCAAAGTATCTAGCACTTGGTCTATGAACGGGAGAAGAAAGTCATCTTTTTTTGTTGCTTTATTGAGTTCCCTGTAATCCACACAAATTCTCCATTTCCCATTCTTTTTTGGTACCACCACAAGCAGAGAGACCCATTTACTGTTAGAAATAGGATAAATAAAATTGACATCTAAAAGTTTCTAAAGTTCAGCTTTTACCACATCCTTTAGATGAGAATTAAGTCTTCTTTGTGGTTGATGGACAAGTCTAGCATCTTTTTCTATATAAATGTGGTGTGTATAGAATTGTGGATCGATTCCTTTCATATCAGGGTAATCCCATGCAAATTCTTCTTGATATTTTCTTAACAGATGGATGAGCTTCGTTTCTTGTTCAAGTGTGAGGTTGGCATTGATATTTAAAGTTTTTCCCGGTTCAATTTCCACAATTTTACTATTTGCGATAGAAGTAACAGGTATTGTTTGATCATGTGTATCTTTCAGAGGATCTTCTTCTAATTCATTATCAAATGATGCTTCTATCATGTGACATTGTGTGTAGGATCCGGATTCAGTTTGACTAATGAAGTTTTTAATGGCATCATCTTCTGTTTGATCTTTAAAATCAAGTGCTTCTTGTATAGTCAATGGAGATCTAATGTTATTAGTAAGGTATGATACATGATACTTGTTAGTTTAATTATTGTGACACTTGGCTGCGCTGGAGGGTATAGAACTAAATTCTTGATATCAGGTCCTTTGGTTATGGTCATATTTCCTTGCAGCAACCAATGTAAGCATCGGCAGTGGCAAGCCAAGGTCTACTTAGGATTAGCAGGTGTCCATCAAGTCGGGTTTTTGGATTAATTATTAGGAAATTGGTTGGATATTCCCAGGAATCTACTGAGACCATGACATCATGTAGAGTACCCTCTAGTCTAACCACAGATCGGTCAGCCAACTCTAACAGAGTAGAGGTGGGTTCTACAGATGTAATGCCGAGCTTTTGACAGGTAGTGGTTGTTAAAATATTGATTGCAGCTTTTAGATCAACTAAGGCATTAGACAGGGTCTGACCATAAATTTGAATAGTTACAATTGGATTTCCTGGGTCTTCATATTTAATGGGTGTTTCTTTCCCGGATAATAAATCAGATAAAGTACCGACTACTTGGTCTCTTGGATTAGTTGTTATATTCCTCCTTGGTTTCTTTATGCACAATTCTTTGATAGTTTTTGCGTATATAGGAATGTCTTGAATGGCTTGGAGGAATGGAATTTTTATGTACAGATTTTGTAATTCTCCCAGAATGTCAAAGTCAGGATACTGTAAAGGTTGAGGTATGACTAATCGTTCTGGGAATGGAGGAGAGGATTTGGTTGCTTGATTATGAGTCTGCTGCTTATTTACATCCTCTTGTTGCAACTAATGTTCTCTTGATAACTGATCTTCAATATGAAATGTTTTATCTCCCTCAGTTCCAATGATACGTCCAGATCGTAACTAAAGATCGTTACACTCCCGCAGGTCGGGTCCTATTTCTGGTGATTCTATGATTTGAAGAGATTGGACCGGTCTGTTATTTGGATTGGGGTTGGGTTGGGCTGGGAGTTGCGGTCTCAGATTAGACTGGGGATTTTGTTGTAAAGCTGGCAGGGTAGGTTGAGGGAGCGGAATAGTTCCTACTAGCTGGTGCATCGGTCTTTGCCAGTTTGTCTGCCAGGGTGAACTTTGTGAAGTAGGGGGAGTCCATTGTAGAGGATATGGGATATTTTGTCAATATGGTGGGTGTAAAGGAAATTTGGCCAACCAGATTGGCTTGCCTGATTCAACCACGGATTTGAAGAAGGAAATGACGGTGGTGACCAGTTTGAAAATGGGGGTTGGGACTGACTTTGCCACATACTATATTGTTGAGCATTATATTGTGGAGGCTGAAAAGAAGAAGTTGGGTTTAGAAACATACCAGATTGTCTCGGCTTCCACTGGTGGCGCTGGTTGATCAAGTACACCGATTCTGGTTCTTCCTCTACTTCCTTATATACTACTTTTAATCCAGGAAGAGAGGGGCAACATTCCATAAGATGATCTTTTGTATAGATGGCACATTTTTGGACTGTATCCAGCGGACACTCCTTGTGACCATGCTTTTTCCTGCATTGGGGGTAGAAGATTGCCAAATTTTGTTCTGCCTCCATCTGCTTCTGTTTGGCCTGCATAATATCAAGTTGTGTAGTTAGTGTCCCTAGAATATCAGTTTTAAAATTTTCTAATAAATTTCCAATCTCCACATGTGTTACTCCTTCTGTTGATATTTCGTTGTCTCTTGCAAACTGATCATATTCTGCCAGTTTTACTCTTGTGCTGCCTCTCGAACTCCTGATACATAAATCAATGATGTCAACAAAATTCTCTTGATAAATATCCCCTTTTCCCATGATGTTTAATGTTTCAATCCACTGTTCCTTCATGCCCCTTATCAATGCAGTTTTTAACACATTATCAGGTAAAGGTAGTGATGCATAAGGAGATCTTTGTAAATTGTACTGAAAACGTTCCACATATTCTTCTAATGTTTCATTCGGTTTGGCTGTCATTTGGAATATTTCGTCTTTCAATTCTCTAGACCTACAATAATCCTGATATTTTTTTAAGAAGGATTCTTTCATTTGATCCCAGTTGTTGATGACCCCACCACCTAGTCCCATAAACCATCTTAAAGCAGCCCCCTTTAATGTAGAGGGGAATAATTTTAATTTTTGGGGATCGGTGGTGTAATCATATCCCCTGCACAACACATCGAATTCGAATAAAAATGCATCTGGATCTTCTGATGTGAGACCATGAAATGTAAGGATATGTTGAAGAGGGATGGGTTTCATGGGCGCATTTGCTGCAGAATCCACTATAGGATATTGTAATGTAGAGGTTTGAGTATTTGGCTGATTCTGAGCCATAGGATCGAATATATGCCAATATCCTTCTGGGATATCTAGGAGAGTATTCCTAGGTTGAGAGGGAAAGGTTTTGGCAGGGATATTTGGGATAAGGGGAATACCTGATGTCTGAGGAGATTGGACTCCTTCAACAATGATTTTCGCAGCGCTCCCCTTATCTGGGTTTTTTAATGGCTGATCTGTTTCAATGGGAGATTTTGGTTCCTCGGTTTCCCCTCTTTCTCCTTCTCCTTCACAAAAGTTGCTGAAATTCCCTTCCTGCAATAGTTTTGGATTAGAATTTTCAATTTCTTGAAAGTCCTGCTCTTCAGTTTGACTATGCACCTCAGCAAAGGCTACAGATGGTTATCCTGTGGCCTGAAGGGAACTAGTAGGTTGTTTAGAAATGATTTTCCTAAGGCCTACTGATGGCTGAGATTATGTTTTCTTATAGATTTCGTCTATGAAGGTTGTTCGGCCAAGGGTCACCGGCCCCTTAGATTTTTTGGGTTTGGATGGAAGCTTAATATTCTTTTCTATTTTTTCTACTTACTCATGCACTCAAATGAACTACTAAATTCTATTCAAACAAAGCAACAACAAATCTGTTAGCAAAGAGGATAGTGGAGCAGGGCTTTTACATGCTCCACATGCAGGTTCTTACCTTCCGTTTTTAAGATCCAACTCTTCCCTAACAGGTTCGTACACTACTTTGAAAAAGACAAATGGCTACACTCTTTCCCCGGCAACGGCGCCAAAATGTAGAGCAATTAAAAAGGGTCTCTTTCACCTCTGATTATCTCACATTAATATGTCAATCTGGGAGCGTTTTGTTATTTCAAAGAGTGACTCAGTCTGAGGCTATCACTTGTCAGAGTAATGCTAGTAGTACAACATTTAACAAAAATACAAGAGTAAATGGATGCTTGTCTATAACTAAGTTTATTCAAATGAATAAATCACACACTCTAAAACTAGGCAACTTTATCAGTCAAGGGGTTCGACAACAATAGCCCATCCCTTTGGAAACTGATGGAAGGGAAATTAGAGCATGGACCACGGGTCTGGGAGCTAGGCAGTAAATGCCGAGGCTCACTACAGCCATAGATCGTCTCTCACACCAAAATAAAAAATGCAAGTAAATGAAACGGCAGGTAGAAAAATGGAACAACAAATAAGAAATCGAACAGCAAATCTGGAATGGAACAACAATGCTAAAATGGAACAGCAATTCTGAAATGGAACAGCAATCGAACAACTAAATCTCACACACAGTAATCAAGCTTTATCCTACCAACTCAAATGCACTCATTGTAATCAAACATCAACCTTTCATTCTCCAGGCAAATCAAGCAGCACGCACTAATGGAACAACATTAATTACTAATAAGTTATGGAAGAGCATTTGGAAATCATACACACACACATCACACTTGAAGAGTAATCTGATCTAGCACCAATCGTCATCAACAGGAATACAACTACGTTTCAAAATGGAACAGCATTACTCCTGAATTGTAAAGAACACAACTTTCAGATAAATTCCATAACACGAATATACGACATCAGATCTCTGTAACAAAATAGTAATAATGTTCAGTTAAGTCTAATAATATTCAACCAACTCTGAAAGGATTAGTGATATAATGCAGAGTCAATACAACAGTTATTGTCTGTAAAAACCTTAATGAATGAATCTTAATAGAGCATATGGTGTAACTTATAATGCATATCAGATTACCAAATAATGATGATAAGTAAACCACGCAGAAATCAAAACGTAGTGATATAGAAGCAAGTGTCCTCTGGGGCCGGGCCCTTAGCCTCAAGGGTACACCGCTTTAAGTTAATCCAGACGCAGAGATGAGATAATCACCAAGTTTATATTAATGCATAAAACAAAAAGTACAATGAGCCAAGTTCAACGAGACTCGATGATCAAAGTTCGATCTTTAACAGAAAGTTATAAAAAAAGCATCCTCCTCAAAGCTAACAGTGCCGTCCCTTTATATAATGGTGACGACGGAGATGTCTAGGCAATAAGATAAATAAAGCAGCGATCCCTCAGGATCGAAGATCCTGAGGGATTCGCCAAACTGTTAATCCTTAATCACTTCTTTTCTCCTCCGCCAAGCCGGTGTCTTCTCCTCCTTTTCCAGACCGGTTTGCTTCAACCTGCTTAGCCCCGTTTGCACTCGGTCCTTCGTCAAAGGGAAAACAATTACCTCGTTCTTGTCTTTTTCTTTGGAACAGCAGCTCCTCGTTTTTACCCCTTCTTGCACAGGAGAATGACAGCTATTAGTGGTTAAGTCTTGCATACTAATCCCACATGTTTTGTTATAATTCTTTATTGTTTTCCATGTTCATGACGCAAAAAGGTTCACAAGTTCCACTTAAAAGCCATTGAAATGATCATCAAAAGCATACCTTTTTAGTACTCCACACTAGATTATTAATGAAAGTGATTCGCAATGGAGCTCATTGATCACCTTATAAAAGAGAGCAATATACGAGATTGATATTGCCTATGAAATGTGTTCACAAAATCAGAAAATATGAAGTGAGCCTAAGCTATGAAGTTCATGATTGATTAGGATCTTGAAATGCATTATCTCAGCATTGAGCAGGAGCCCTTGCTTTGACAAAAAGCCATCCACTGAGTTTTGATATCTGTAGATGTGTGAAAAGCTTCTCTTAAATTCAATAATCCTCCTCATAGTAGATATTTCAGGAATAGTGTTAAATTAAATATAACTAATAGCAGGGAGGTATTAATCATCTGACTTAGCTATTGTTCATCCCATTTTAAAATATTCTCTAAACCTACTATCTAAATAATCAGAATAATTTCAAATCCTAAAATTAAATTTATCATTTGAAATTGGAATTGGAGTATGCATTGAAATTGAAGTATTGCATGATGAAAACTCTTTCTTGTTATGTCGTAGGATTCGTCTATATTGGTTGTGCAGAGTTTCCTGAGGATGAACGAAATATAGATTCCACTTTATCACCGACATTGATTGCAACCCAAACTAATGCTATTGCCTTTTCTGGATCCTTGTTCATCAACTACACATAACAACATCTTAAACATGCAATTTCGATTTCTCCTGAGAAATATAATATAAATAAACACCAGTATGGTCCTCGCACACTATTCTACTCAGCTAACTCAAATCATAGTTATTTATAGTCAATGATTATCCAACAAAATTCACTGCGAAAACAAACAAAACATCATAAAAAGATTCCATTATCCATACCTGCATCTACTTGCCTTTGTCATATGGACTATCCCCAAGTGGCACCTTGTTAATAGCATGAAATGAACCAGGTCTAGAAGGTCAAACCCTTTTCACCACATCAAGATTTGCAGGAGAAGGGGGTTCAGATTTAGTGAGCCTTTGTGGGTACATTGTTGTATGAGGTTGAGAATTTTTGGGCTGGTTATTCTACCTCCTCTCCATTATTATTAGATGTCTCCCTCTTTGCAACAAAAAGTATTTTTGATGTAGTGATTTCCCAGAATTGCAGAGAGATGAACATGAATTGAAAAATCCCAAAATCAACTAAGTCTAATAGATGACAATATGAAAAATGAATGGATGAGTGATATAAAAATACTCACACTGTTCAAATATTTAATTAAACTATATGTTGATAGTATCCATTAAGGTCCAACTTTCCTATTTTGCATGATATTACTATTTCTCCCCTTGTTACGGTTAACCTCCTCAATATCAGGGATGTTAATGCTACATTTTAACATTTCTCCTAAGCTTAACATTATCATTATTTTATCTGATCATATTTTTAGAGAATTCATTTGTTCGTACATGAATGACCGTAAAGTTTAATATTTATTTTACTTTTATTAAAAGTAAATAGTTAGAGATAACTTAATGGGATTTTAGTAATATTATTTTCTTTTTTTAGAAAATCTGAAGTTTAGGTCTCTAATTCATAACTATTTATTAAGGAATTTTGGTATTATTTTTATTCTTCTTTGGATACTATGAAGTTTAAGTTTCTTATTTATATTTATTTATTAGGAAATAAAAAGGTTATATGGTACAATAGGAAGGATATTATTTATATTTTTATGTAATATTATATATAGATATGAATTAGTCTTATGGATTAGTTAGAGTAGTTGAATGTTGTGAATTACAAGTAAAAAATTATGGGTTCAAGGTTACAGATTTATTTTCTTTGTGGAATACTGAACTTCTCTTGATGTCCTAAGTAGATTAAATTTATGCTATATATTTATTATTATTTAGAATGAATAGAGTTCATGGGACAAGTGAAGTCAAAGTGAATATTATTTACAACGTAATCTCTATTCTTTAACATGGTGAAAATGTAAATATCAAAATCATTGTGGTTTTTTCAAAGTACTTGAATTATGACATTGTGTAAAGCTATTATATTATTAAGTGCAGGGTAAAATAAAAGAATTTATGCTTGTTCTATTAATGAATTTCTTGTCTTCTTTTATGTTCCAATAGTTTCAAGGCTTATACGTTTTAGCTCAACATATTTTAAATATATGGTGACTACTAACAATACTAAAACAATAACAAAGACTCATTTATGTAGTGATCGAGAATCCTATTAAAAAGAACCTATTATAGCCCTTGTATAATACTAGTGTTAGGGTCCTATAATAATATGATTCATAATTTTGAATTGGCTGTGGTTGATCTTATAATATTATACATACTTTTTCTTTCTGCAAAATGTTTTCCATATTAAAAATTAAAAAATGTAAAGGGGGTGTGTCCTAAAAGAAATATCAAAGGACAAAAAGAATAAGAAAAGATAAAAAAAAAATGAAAATATATGAACCAAAAAAAAAAAAAACAGATCATGAAAGTGTGCAAGTCCAAGTGCCACTACTTTTTACTTCACTATGCAAAATAATGGTTATGTATATCTTGTCATAAATGCCACAACCCATGACGGTCAAATAGTTTAATCTTGACTAGTTCATGCTTTAAATTTCATGTTTATAGATAGAGAATAAACATCTAGCCAAATTGTTTAATCTTGGTAGATCGATAGTTAAGTAGACAAATAAAATGTGCTCAACAGCTTAATCTGAGCCATTAGAAGATATAAGGTTAGAATTAGATAGTTTGTTTCACAAAAAGAAGGGAAAGAAAGGGTTTTCTAGCTTAAATGCACCCAATAAAGTGAAGAAAAAATGTTAGGGTAAGTAGAAGAAAGGTTGCAGAAGTACAAAGTTGATTGAAGCATAAGCACATTTATCATGCTTAATCCAATGTTTCAATGTGCAAGAGCAATTATAAAAGTGAAAGGATGTTCACAAGCTGATTTAATTAACTTCCCCTCATTTCATTTCACCCCCATTATCCCATCATTTCCTATTAAAATACCCTTTTCCCTTCATTTTGACCCTTACCCCTTGGTTTCACACATTTCCCTAGAAAATTACCTTCCAAAAGACATTTCCCAACCCAAAATCCCTTTTCCCTAGTGTGAAACCAATTCCCTTTTGAAAAAATAATTTTCCCCTTATAAATTTCCCTATTTTTCCTAAAAAGACCTATAAAACCCCCCTTGTCCTATGTTTTATTCCCCTCTTCACATTATTTGATTAACTCTCCACAATTCGCATTTCTGCCCACATAAACCCATTTAACTCACCATCTTGGAGCATTTAACAAACCCCGCCGCATTTAACACCAGTCCCACTGTATTAAACCCACTTATATTTAACCCCGACCTATTCATTAATTAATTATAATTGAGTGTAATTAATCCCCCTGGGCCCCACAAATCTTTGCCTTTACTTCCTCCATGCATTTTCACCATGCTACAACCATTAGATTTTACACCCCCAGATCTGACGGCGCGCATCGATATCGCACAGATTGCCTTTCTGACGTTTACCCGCCCGAGAGCATGTGAGATTCACGGTTTTTCTCGGGCCCTCTTGGGCTACATGGTAGCATTATGTCAACTCGCGTGATATTGGGGAAATACCGCCCGACTGCCAAAATTGGTGTGATGGCCTTCGAAACCACCTCCCCACCAAAAGCTAAAACCACCCACTGTTCATTATGAAATTTCGCGCCAAGTTCTAATTGTTGCCGGTTAAAAGACGGAAGATGCTCATTTTCACCCTTTTTTCTCATTCATTCTATGTAAGCTTCCTAAGCTTTCCTACACCACCCTGAGCATATGCAACCAAATTTGACTGCCAACTACCTCCTAAACACGCTCCTGACGCCCAATTCAACCATCCAGTGCATAGCTGAAGCTAGAGTACCCTCTACAGCTACTGTTGAAACCAGTTTGCAACCTATACCACCATTTCTAGGTATTTTTGACAAGAAATGAGAACGACCCTCTCAAATTTAAAAATGTACACTGAATTCAAACATTAAATTGATTGAATTTAATGGTTTTCCCTAAATTGGGAGTGTTTCCCCCCTGAATACCCAAACTCCTCTTTTTTGACCTCCAAACTGCCCTTTCACTCCACCAGACCTGTCAAAGCTTCACTTATACAACCTGTACAAGCCTAATTCCCACAATTTTATCCTAAATATGGTTGACCAAACCTCTTTGGATGTCAGACGTCTGTCAAACCCTCACCTGGACATTGACCATTTGGCCCTAGCAGACAGGGATTTCCAAATAAAAGACATTGCAACTCTAGCCAACCTTTTGAAGCTCCACTATTGGAGTAAGGATATGTTTTTAAATCATTTTGATGAAATCCACCTTTGGAAATCCAATTTACCCAAATACATATTCCCAAAAGTTCACCCATTCCCTAAGATCATAAATTTTTGTCATGCCTGTTATATCCCTAGCCAAACGGCTATTGCTTCCCCAAACAAAGAGTTGTTATTCACCATTACACTTGAGTCAATAAACCAAATGCTACAAGTCCAATCTAGCCCTAACCGGACCCCTCTATCCATTGGAAACCTATTGGAATTATACATCACATTAGACAGGTGAAAATTAAGAAAATATTCTAGAATTTTATCATTAAAAACTGGCATACTCCTAAAGATACCCCACCCTATGCTGCCACCATTTTCTCAGAAACTGATAGATACATAATCACCATGCTCTCATGCATCCTAGGATACACATTATATGAGCATGTGGATGAGGTCATCCTAGCCTTCTTGTCCATTTTCACTCCAGGCAATCCCCCTACTATCATGTATGATTATGCTCAGTTCATTAAAGACAGAATGCATGAAAAATTCATCAGATTGTCCACTAAAAGAGTTTTCAAGTACTCTTCAGTGTTGTTTTATATGTTTTTATATTACCAGATAGATAAGTTTCCTATGAGCATCGAGAAATTGTACACCAAGGGAAAGGAGAGATCAGTGGTCTATTGGACACCCTTGTTCTAGACGTTTTCCATAGCATTCACCTACAAAGACTTCATAGACTCCTTTCTGTACCCAGTCATGAACATGTTGACTTATAATACTTAGCCTAGAATCAGCCAAGACATCAAGAGAGTGTTGCAATTGGCAAAGAACAACAAGGTGGGAGACTAGTACCTCTACTAGAACCACACTAAGATCAAAGTTTATGGCTGCGAGTTAGCCCCTTATAAATTGCCAAAATATCTCCATATGAGGATATTTCCCTTGAATATTTATGATAGATCATCAAGTCTGATGAGGTCCACTTCCTATGTGGTAGGAAGAAAACCCAGTTCAAGGTGAAAAACCAATTGGGCCCAAAGGCCGATAGATTACTATAGCAAATGAAATTCAGAAACAGCTTCATATGGCAGTATGACCCTCATGGGGTCATAAACAAGTTGAGACTTAAGGTCAAGTTGGGATGATACAACCACCACCAGAGACCTGACATTGAACAATTTTCTAACCAATCTGAGTGGTGGAGAATACGTTGATTGATATGGACAGTGCAGTTGTGGATGTAGAGAACACATTGATTGATTTAGAAAATAAATTTGACCAGAACACTTTCCTACTTTTTCTATAAATAGGATAACCAATGAATGTTCATCCTGTGTTACATACCCCAGCCAATGAGGAGAAGAATCCTAAGAGGAATAGGGAGGAGGCATCCATCTCTGCCATGGACTCTACAGATGAGCTATTTGAGCTAAGAAAGAGGCCCAAGTTGAATCCTATGTCTAAACAGGAGGAGAACATTGCATCAGAGGAAATAACTGACACTGAGACAATGGGGCAGAGAAGTAAAGAAGCAGCTACATCAGGTGAAACACGGCAGCCATCAACCTCCAACACACAAATGATAGAGGGACAACAGATTTTTGAAGTTTCTTCCTTTGTCAGGCCAGTCGACAAGGAAAATGATATCAAATACAAATTCAAAGAGATAAAGATGAGGAATGAGAAGTTGAAGGTAGAGACATATGTCCAATACTTCAAGCATACTCCACCAAACTAGAGTAGATTGATGTCAGCCTTTGACACCAAAGTAGGGAAAATGTGGGTGTCATTTTTGCAGCCCATTGTATAGCAACCAAAGACCTTGACAGACTATGAGAAAACTAATTTTGAGTTGTTGGCCAAGTATGTTCATCCTATTGATCAAATAGAGTTCCACAAGAAGGTTGGAGAAATGATTTACTCCACCCTTACCGGAAAGGCCATGGCTACCTAGAAGCTGCAGGATTCATTGGATAATGTGACAGCCCAATACCAACGGGAGAATTACTCCTCAAATGCCAAAGATAACAAGATAAAATCATTGGAGGTCTTGGTCATTGAACTCGGCCATGATCCAAGTAACATTAAGGCTCCTGAACAGCTAATCAAGAAGAAGAATGAGGACATAGCAGCCCTCAAGAAACAACTTAAGCTACCTCATTCATAGCACCCACAAACAAAGGAGGTCTTGGAAAGTTAGAGCAATCATGAAGAGATGATGGACCTAGTGTTGCAACTGAATGATCAGTTAAGGGAGATGGAGAAAGAACTGGATAACTTGATGCAACTCAAGCAAGCTAGTTTGGATGATTCTCCTGCGACTGTCATTCCAACAATTACCACTGATGTACCATCTACTTTGGCAGCATCCTTAGTGCCAAATTATCCAATGGCCACTACACTATTGGCATCTACACCAACTACATCAGCAACAAGATCGACAACAATAGGCTCCATAGGTGATCAAGCAAACAGGTTGGTCAAAACAATGGAAGAAATGTCCATTTAGACCACTGAGATGAACAAAATTAAGGAGAAAGTCACCAACCTAGAAATAAACTGCAAATTGGCCCAAATCATGCACAAAGAATAACAACAGAAGGCCAGAAGGATGACTGAAAGAATCCAAAGCCTGAGAAAGAACTGACATTGAATGAACCCCTGGGTCAGGCTAAGGAACAACTGTGGGTCAATAACATTGACTCTGTCAATGATAGTTTGCCATCCATCCAGTTCACTTTTGAACAGATTAATTTGATAAAGTAGGCTACAGAAGCCATTCAAAGGGTTAAACCAGAACTTGGAGATATCCAAAGGAAGCTGCAAGAATCATTCATTTCCTAAACTCCAAGAACAAGTATGAGTTGCAAGAATTAGAGATACCGGACAGGACATTTACAATTTTTCAAGTTAAAAGAGTCCTCACTAAGAGGAATTTGATGTTGAACTTGGAGGATAATTTTTAAACCATGCAAGTGGCCATTGACAGTTTCATGGTTAAGTTTGAAATTTTGAGGCAAAAGGGATTACCAAATCCCTTATTTATAAATGATAAGCTAATGACACAAGAAGATTACAATAAGAAGATCAGGGAAGTGGCAAAAGATCAGGTAAACACTTCATCCATGAAGGGCATACCAATAAGAAAAGTATTATAACAAACTTTTGAAAACTTGTTTTACCTCCAGCATAAGGTAAAACACCTTTTTGTCAATAAGCCTACTTTTGCCAAATACATAGAGGCAGATGAAATTTACAGAAAGATGCTCAATATCCAATTACCAGATGCTAAGACATGGGAAAAACTAAATGATTTACTGTAGGAAATACATAGTAAAAATATAAATATACAGTAAAAAGTGAAAGAGCACAGTAAAAGGATATTGACAGGACAACAAGGTCAAAGAGTATCAAATGAAAGTGTATAAGATGAAAGGTCATAAGTAAATATGACATGCAACGTGAAGATCAAACAACCAAGAAGCTTAACGGGCAAAAGATCAAAGACTAAAAGATAACATAACCTAAACAATAGGGACAAAAAACAAAAGTTCAATAGGTGTCTCTATCTTCTTGCATGAAGATATTTCCTTTTCCTAGATTAGTTCTCAATGCAGTTTGAGATATTTTGTAAATTATTTTTGTATAAATACTTCATGATTTGAAGTATTGAGGGTGGATTACTATACATTTGTTGAGTTATTTTGATTTTAAACCTAAGGGTGATTGTACCAATTTTCAAGTCAACAGACTGGAGCAAGTAATAAAAATATTGCACTACAGGATTCATCAGATGAGCTATTGCAGTGAAGTATCTTATTTTTCTGATTTTTTTACTTTCTTATGTGTTTCATAAACTTAAATATTATTCAAATTTGAATTAATTAACTGGAAATATAACTCAGAATTCTTTTAAGTACACTCTGTTTTGCACAATTAGTCATTTATATGTTTTCCTCTGACATCCGGATTTGAGAACCCTTAATTTCTCTCCCATCCCGATCGACCTCTTTCATTCTCTTCATAATCTGGCCTAAGGAACCCTTAATTTCTCCCTAGATACGATTATAAACCATTTCACCATCTAGCCTTTGAGATTTGTAATAACTCACCTATCTTGCCCTGTAGACACTGTTTTTAGAGCTTGATCTAGTCTAGTTTGTTTGACATTTGACCCCATAACCCAATGGTAAAAGACAATCATTTTTCATCGAAGTAAGTGATCCCACCACCCAAATTCAAATAAAAAACCCCAGCATAATCATAACTAGCCTAAAATCAATTAACTAAAACAAAGTTAAATCATAAAGAGAGATCCCTCTCTGAGATTAAGAAGGCTAGATCCTGATCTCAAAAGTTGGTTTGTGGTTACCTCTATCATTTCTTTTTCTGAACAACTTACAAGAAATTTTGGAGTGAAAACATCATTGGAAACCATATTGGGGACTTTGACCTTCAGCCTTATAAAACTTTAAGGAAACCTTGAATTTAATCTTAAGCCCCTTAAGGTCATTTTCGAAAGTTGGTCTTGAAAAGTTTCATTAAAAACAATTGAAAAAAGTTAAAATTCTAGCTCCCAAGAAGACTCACTATACCAGGGCAAATCTAGATCCAAACCCTGCTACCATAGTTGATGAACCAGATAGAATTTTAAGAAAACCTAAAAGGGGAGAAATTCAGGAAAGTAGTAGCCAATTAGTCAAAGAAAATTCACTCCCTGAGCAATTGTCAAATTTAGAGGAAATCCATTTTGATTTCTCATTTGACCTCTCATTATTTAGAACTAAATCAGAGAATGTCATCCATGAAAGGGTGTTAGACCCCGAATTTATTCAACTCATTGAATCAAAAAGGGTGATTATCCATCCAGATTTAGATAAATTTGTTTTGGAGACTTTTGACAAGTTAGAAGCTTTGACCTCTACATTGATAAGCCATATAGATGATGCTTCCCTTCAACAATATGTTGAACTAGCTACCATTCTTGGAAAACAAAATATGTGAGCCCATAGTCTTGCCACTTTTACTAGTACTTGCAAATTTCCCTTTCAACCCAACCATCAGTGCAGTACAGAAGTGAGACATAGGCGTGTTATACCAGACAACTTGAGGTATTGGCAAATCTTCTCCCATGATTCTTAGATTTATAACTTCATGAATGCTGAAGGTGAGTTTCAGAATTGTAAAATAGATACAAACGGTGCAGTAGAAAATAACATATATACTGACATATATAGTGGCATAGATGTAAATATTTTAGTTATAGGTAAACCCACTAAATTAACTAAAGTAGAAGTAGATAGCTTAGAAAATGTAGAGATAGAAGAGATAATGAATGATGATCCTGAAATTATGAAGATTAAAAATATTTTTTTTCCTAAGGGATTAGTTCCATTAGAAGATTTGTTTGACTCAAACGATGTAGCTAGAAAACTGAAAATGGAACCTTTAAGAGCAGATATAAAAGAATGTAACATAGGAACTGAGGAAAACCCAAAACTCATTAAATGTCAAAAGCCTTGCCTCCAGAGAAAAAGGTTAAATACATAAATCTATTTAAAGAATTCCTAGATGTTTTTGATTGGAGTTATGAAGACTTGAGGTCTTATGACACCAGCAAAATTCAACACAAAATACCTCTCAAAGAAGATCATAAAGCTTTCAAACAAAACTTAGGATAATTAATCCAGTTATTATGCCATATATTGAGAAAGAAGTTAAAAGAATGTATGATGCCCAAATCATATCTCCCATTAGATATTCATATTAGATTTCAAACTTAGTCACTACTAGGAAAAAGACTGGAGAAATCAGACTTTATGTTGATTTCAGAAATTTAAACAAGGTCTGATTAAAGACAACTATCCTCTACCAAAAATGGACCATATCCTTCAGAGGGTAGTAAACTCATCCATAATTTCACTACTTGATGGATTTTCTGGATATAATTAGATCTTAGTTCAACCAGAAGACCAAGCCAAAAATACATTTACTACTCCTTGGGGTACCTTCATGTATTTGAAGATGCCTTTTGGATTAATGAACGTAGGAGAAACATTTCAAATAGCTATGGATATTGCTTTTGCCAAGGAGATCCATGAATTCCTAGTGGTATACCAAGATGACATCACTGTCTTTTCTAAATATGATAATGAACACCTAGATCACTTGAGAAAAGTTTTCATGAAATGTAGGAAATTTTGGATTTCTTAAATCCCAAAAATACAGTCTTTGGTTTAGAAGAGGCTAAACTGTTGGGACATAAAATATCCAATATGGAATTAGAATAGATCATGCTAGAATAAAGGCCATTTTGACCATTTCCCATCCTATAAACATTAAAGAGTTACAGTCATTTTTAGGCAAGATAAATTTTCTCAGGAGATTCAGATCAAATTTAGCAGAATTGATTAGAGAACTAAATAACATGTTAAGAAAGGATTCAGCACTTAAGAGGATAGTGGAGGCCAAATAGTCCTTTGAAGCCATCAAGGAAGCCTTAACCAAAACTTCAATCCTTGTAAGTCCTGATTTTCAAAATGCTTTATAATTTTTTCTTTTTCTTCATAACGCACCATTGCAGTAGTCTTGTTGCAAAAGAATGGCCAAGGATATGAACAACCAATTGCATTTTTCAATAAATCCTTAAGGGATGCCACACTCAAATACAATATTATGGAAAGACAAGCATTAGCTTTAGTAAAGGCTGTCAAAGATTCCAAAGTCTATATTCTATATTCTCACATCATTGCTTATGTTCCAAACTCAGTAGTTAAGGACATTTTGACACAAAATGGGCCTGAAGACAAAAGAGGCAAGTGGATTGCCACCATATTGGAATATGACATAGAAATAAAACCTACTAAACTTACCAAAGGCCATTTAACCAAACTCATGGCTGAATCAAATTTTCACGTCCTAGATATAAATTTCATTGGTGCTCTTGATGATCAGGAAAAGATGGCGACTCCACAGATTAGTGAACCTTTTACAGATTCACCTTGGAATGCAAATATCATATTTGTATTACTAAACTTACAAGCTCCTCCTAGTTTGACAAGAACTAAAGCTATATTTTTTTAAAATTAAGTCATTAAAATATTGTATCATAGATAATTCTTTGTTTTGGAAGGACAATAGTGGTATTCTTTCGAACTGTTTGTTGAAAGATGAGGCTGATAAAATTATGCAAGAATTTCATGTAGGGGATTGTGGAGGACACTTGTATTAGAAAACTACTACTGACAAAATCCTGAGGACTAGTTTCTACTAGCCCACTCTGTTTGCAGTTGTTAAAAAACATGTGGCCTCCTGTCATAAGTCCCAAATATTTGAGGGAAAAAGACAAATTTTACCTTTACCTCTCAAACCCATCTCCACAGGAATGCCATTTCAACAATGGGGGTTAGACTTCATTGGAGAAATGCACCCAGCCTCCTGAGCCCAGCATAAGTGGATTTTGACAGACACTAAGTATTTTACCAAATGGATAGAAGCCATCCCTTCTAGACAAGCCACAAACATTGTCATCAACTCATTCCTAGAAAATAATATCCTGTCAAGATTTGGATGTCCCCAAAATATCATTACTGATAATGTAACTACCTTTAAATCCAAGAGAATGATTGAATTCTGTAAGAAATACCACATCACCCTTGGCCACTCCACTCCTTATTACCCTCAAGGTAATGGACTTGTAGAATCCTCTAACAAAAGCCTAGTCAATATCATTAATAAATTACTGGAACACAACAAAAAGACATGGAACAAAAAGTTGGTCAATGCCTTATGGGGAGATAGAATAACTACAAAGAAGTCCATTGGAACATCTCCCTATCAATTAGTATATGGGATGGATGTTGTTTTTCCATCCTCTTTGGGAGTGCCAGCGATGAAGATCATTGTTGGGTTGTGTTATATTCTTTCCATGACTAGCTGATGTAGTTAACCAGGGGGTTAGAAGGGGGTCGGAGCCACCCCTTCATTGCGCTGATTGCATAGTAGGGGGGTCATAGGGGGTTTGAGAGGTGCAGGTAACCCCACTCTATGGGGTCTGGGGGGTTAGAAGGGGGTCGAAGCCCCCCCTTTGTTGCACTTATTGTGTAGTAGGGAGGGTCATAGGGGGTTTGAGAGGTGCAGGTAACCCCACTCTATGGGGTCTGGAGGGTTAGAAGGGGGGTGGAGCCCCCCCTTCGTTGCACTGATTGCATAGTAGGGGGGGTCACAGGGAGTTTGAAAGGTGCAAGTAACCCCACTCTATGGGGTCCAGGGCAATGCCCGAGAAAATTTTGGTTTTGGACCCTATGTTAGGTTGGGTAGACCCACCTATGGTTTTTTGCATGATCTTCACACATGGTTTTGGACACGATGGTTTTCGGTCCATGGTATTGGATGCTTCAACATGTATAAATATGTATTGTAACATTGAAAGGAACATAATGAAAAATCAGGCTGGTAGTCCCGATTTTTGGATCCAGGGGAAAATCTCCGTGTATATGTGTTTTATGTGTTATGCTCTCGCATTGTTTATTTTCTGTGTTTCAAAATTCATATGCAGGTAATTTCTGTATGGGGTTAAGACCTACATTTTCTATCAGAGCTATTTTTGGCTTCAAGGAGATGACTTTGTTGCTAAGGGGGTTTGCTCGGGCCTGTGGTAGACCTTGTTTAGTGGGAGATCTGCGAGATCAATTCTGATGGTGAAAGAAGATGGTGAGCAGTGGAAAGATAGAGATCGAGAAATTTAATGGTCAGAGTTTTGAGTTGTGGAAACTCAAGATGGAGGATCTGTTGGTGGATAAATATCAGTGGATCGTGGTAGATTCGAGTACTAAACAAATGGGAGTGTCCCATGAAGAATGGAAGAAGTTGGATCGGAAGGCAAAGAGCACAATACGATTGTGTGTCTCAAATTCAGTATTGCTGAACGTATCAAGGGAAGCTATGGCAAAGGCTTTGTGGGACAAGTTAGGGACTTTGTACCAATCTAAGTCTCTGGTGAATAAGTTGTTCCTATGAAAAAAGATGTATAACCTGAGGATAAAATGTGAAGACTCAGTGACAGAACATCTGAATGCATTTAATACTATGGTAAGTCAGTTAGCATTTGTTGATATTAAAATTTCAGATCAAGATAAGTGCATTAGTTTGTTGTGTTCTCTACCATATTCATGGGATAGTTTGGTTAGTGCAATAGGTAGCAATGCAACTGCCTTGCAGTTTGATGAAATAGTCTCATCCTTGCTGATGGAGGAGATGAGATGAAAAAATATGGAGAGCCAGAATGGTTATGCCTTGTCTGTATGAGGATGGTCCCAAAATAGAAACAAAAATAAGTCATCAAGTGGGAGATCTAAATCTCTAGGAAAACCTGTAAAGGTGGTGTGTTGGAAATGCGGAAAGGAAGGGCACTACAAAAGGGACTATAAATCTAAAGCTCCTGATAAAGGAAAGGGATATGATGATGCTCCTTCTACAGAGGTGAAAACCACCTCAGATGAAGGTGGAGATGTGTACTTGGCTTCTTCAAGTACACATGTAGATCATGAGGCATGGTTGATTGACTCAGGTGCATCCTTTCACTTCACTCCTCATAGAGAGTGGTTTTGTGAGTATGAGAAATACGATGGTGGTGATGTCTTCTTAGGGGATGATAGGAAGGATAGAACCATTGGTCGCTGAAAAGTAAAGTTGAAGTTGCAAGGTGGAATGGTTAGAACACTTCCGGGTTTTCTGCATGTTCCTGCATTGGCAAGAAGTCTTATTTCTATAAGCAAGTTGGATGATGCAAGTGTAAAAACAGTGTTTGAGAAGGATACTTGCAAGATGGTTCAGGGAGCACTGGTATCGATGTGGGGAGTTCGGATTGGAACTTTGTACAAGCTACATGGTAGCACTGTTGTTGATGGGTGCAACGGTTCTATGGTTCCTGAAAGTGGAGAAAACAATATAATGGTCTCTGGAGAGAAGACCATGTTGTGGCATCAAAGGCTTGAAAATATTTGAGAGAAGGGCCTCCAAAATCGGGTGGGTTTCCCCTCTGGTGGTAAAAGGGCAAAACAGATATTAGAACTTGTGCACAATGACATGTTTGGACCTGTGAAGGTTCCATCACTGGGTAAGTCTGTGTACTATGTATCATTTATAGATGACTTCTTAAGGAATACATGGATATATTTCCTTAAGAAGAAATTTGAAGTCTTTGACAGGTTTAAAGAATTTAAGGCTTTGGTGGAAAACCAGATAGAGAAAAAGATAAAGGTGTTGAGGATAGATAATTATGGAGAATTTTGCAGTAAGGAATTTGAAGAATTATGTAAGAAGTGTGGTATAGTACGACAGAATACTACTCCATATACACCTCAAAAAAATGGATTTGCAGAAAGAATGAACAAGACATTAATGGAAAGGGTAAGAAGCATGCTCAGTGGTGCCAGGTTAGGATAGGAATTCTGGGTAGAGGCGGTGGAGACTGCATGTTACTTGGTCAATAGATCACCTTCATCAGTGCTGGAGGATAAGACTCGGCAAGAGTTATGGACTGGTAAGGAACCCTCTCTTTCACATCTGAGGGTATTTGGATGTGATGCATATGTACATGTTCCAAAGGAGAAAAAAACCAAGATGGATAGTAAATCTGAAAAGTGCATCTTTATTGGGTATAAAGATGGTTTAAAGGGTTATGAGCTTTGGAACCCAGTAACAAGGAAGGTTGTGTATAGTTGAGATGTGGTGTTCAGAGAGGTGAAAGATGTTATTAAACATGAATTCCAAATAAAGGAACCTAAGAAGATAGAGTTTGAACTTAAGGAGGAAGAATCATACTCTATAGTAGAGGAGGAATCAAAAGATGAAGAGCCACAAACTCCGGGTGTGAGAAGATCAGTTCGAGAAAGAAGGCAGCCAGAAAGGTATAGTCCATCTGCTTTCTATTCAAATTTTGCTTTATCTATTAATGACAATGATCCCAGAACTATGAAGGAACCAGTAGATTCAGAGGATGGAAAACTCTGAAAAGAGGCCATGGTTGATGAAATGGCATCTTTGCACAAAAATGAGGCTTGGGATCTGGTGGAGTTTCCAGCTGGAAGGAAACTCATTGGTAGCGAATGGGTTTTCAAGAAGAAGACAAATGCAGAAGGAAAGGTGGAGAATACAAAGCTTGGTTGGTAGCAAAAGGTTATTCCCAGGTGCCGGGAATTTATTTTGGTGATATTTTTCCCCTATTGCCAAGGTAGCTTCTATTAGATTACTATTATCTATTGCTGCTGCTTTTGATTATGAGGTAGAATAGATGGATGTGAAGACATCATTTCTTCACGGGGATCTAGAAGAGGAGATCTACATGAAGCAACCTGAAGGTTTTGTGGTGAAGGGTAAGAAAGAACTGGTATGCAAGTTAAATAAGTCTCTGTATGGGTTAAAATAGTCACCAAGGATGTGGTATCAGAAATTTGATACATTTATACGGGGACTTGGCTCACCAGAAGAAAAGCATATCACTATGTATATTTTAAACTAATTGGTGACCTTTTTATTTCTCTGGTCTTGTATGTGGATGATATGTTGCTGGTTGGAAATAACAAAGAAATTATCTAGGATTTAAAGACCCAATTTTCCTCCGAATTCGACATGCAAGATCTTGGTGCTGCAAACTATATTTTGGGCATGGAAATTAAAAGAGATCGGGCAAAGAGGAAGCTCTAGTTAAACTAGAGGAAGTACGTTGAGACAATACTGCAGAGGTTTAATATGCATCATAGTAAATCGGTGAAGGTTCCTATTCTTGTAGGTGTAAAGTTATCTGATGAACAATGTCCCAATGTTAGAAAATTATATATTACGGAGCAATGGAACACATAAAATATTGCAGAAATATAAACACAGAAAACCCACAAAACAAGAGAGACACAGATATACGTGGTTCATCCAGTTTGGGCTACGTCCACCCTGAACAGCCAGTCCTTCCTTTCTATTATCCAGCAAAATGAAGAGACAAAACCTACAACAAATCCGTTGTAATATCATATGTTTTCTCTCACAGTCTCACCTCTCTGTTTCTCGCTCACAGAATACACATCTATCACACAGCCTCAAATACAATACCCTCATACAAAGGGAGGGGTTGCCTTCTACGGCAAAAAACCATAAACTAAACATAAGTTCTACCATCAGATCATCCGCCTAATGAACGACCCAGATTGACTAGAAATTACTATACTTTTACAAGGCAATTTTACAGCTTTTTTTAGCTTTGGGGGCATTGTTAACCTCCTGTTGCAACAGGGTATCATTTTTCATGATTGACATTTTTACATGCCAAATATGTCATACTTTGCAGGCTGCAGTGTTCCATATTTCCACGAGGTGCCATGAAGTATGCTTAGTCCAAATGCACTGCTGTATTCCATTTTTGATGAGTTGTTCCAGTTTTGAGGAGTTTTAAGTTAAGGGAGGTCCAAACAGTTTAATCTTGGTCTCCCTAGGTTTCAATTTCCTGTTTTAGAATATAGAGAATGATATCTGTCCAAACAGTTTAATCTTGGCAGATCTGTAGATAGGTAGAGAATCATAGGGACCTAACTGTTTAATCTGGGCCCTGGCAGAAATAAGTGTAGACTTAGATAGGAAAAATTCAAAAGAAAAATTGTAAATCTGGGTTTGCAAGTCTAAGTGCACCCAATTCAACAGAAGAAAAAATGTTAGGAGAGTAGGTTGGGTAGGTAGTTGTGTGGTTGCAGAATGATAATTTATGATTAATTTTGTGTTACAAAGTGCTTTAACTTTACAGATCACAGTGCAAGTAGTTTTCATGCAAGGGAGCTCAAAGGTGGACATAACTAACTCCCCCTTCTTCTAATTCCCCAAGTCACTTACTAATTTCCCAAAGAGGTCAAGATCTGCTTGATTCCTCTTAGTTTCATCATTATCCATATCAGTTGCCTTGGTGAAGAACTGCTTCACTCAAGGACTTTATTTTTTCAAACTCTTTTCCCCAAAATAGCCTAAGGTCCCTGACCTTAGCGCTTGCTGATCACCTTCATATTAACTACTAACTCTAGTATATAATTCCCTATCAGTTTTCCCCCCTCCCCTACTAAAACTTTGTATATAAAATTCCCCTATGTAAATATCCCCTCCCTGGCAATATAGCCATATTCTCTCTAAGTCAGGGAAAGAACAGTCCATCTGGGGCTGCTTTTAACCCATCCGTGTCTAAACAGGGATTAATCTGACACTTGGCCAGATTAATAACCTCTTCCCTAGCCCTAAAAACCCTCAAAAACCCACTTTTTGCCCCTTTATCCTAAGTTTTGGGCATAAAATACATTAACCCGCACCCGTATTTACCCCCCAAACCCACTAAACCTATGTTTCAAACCCCACCTGCACGCGCTATTTAAATTGGAATATTCCGCGCATATTCCCCGCCGTATACCCTCGCCGACTCGCCATCCCCGCCAGCCGTTGGATCATCTGCCCCACAGATCTACGGCTGATGGGCCCTCCCATCCTCGAAACGCCTGAGCTTTAGCGTCCGGGAGATGGGTGGTATTACCGCCGTACTCCCGCCACGCGTCAGGCTCTGGGGTGTGGCAGAGCCCCTCCCCCCAAAACCGCCCAGGCGCTAATGGCGGTGCGCCCAAAACCGCTTACCGCCCTCCCCTGTGACGTAAGCCCCATGTCACCCGCCTGCGTCACCCCCCAGTCCAGTCACCACGACACGTCATCCGCTTGCGTGGCCTCCTGCCACCGTACTGCCGAGTCACCAGCCACGTGGCCTCCTGCCACCATACCCTGCCACTGTAAATGCCATGTCACCATCCGTACATGATGACATCACCTGCTAACGTCATCCCACCACGTCATCATGCTGACGTCATCGCTGACGTCACCTGCCGTACGAAGTCACATCTGCTGACGTCATGCTGACATCATGCTGACGTCATCAACACTTTTTAGCGCGAAGGGAAAAAAATCGCACTTCGGAGCCCCGGAATCGGTTTCTAAGGCATTTTTTGATGAGCTCATCGCTAGATTTTTTGGGCTAGAATGGGGAATCTTCAGGGAATCTTTTCATTCTACAGCCCCCAGGAAGCCCGAAAGGCGCCGAATGAACCATTTTTCTTCGTGAAGCTTGCCGAGAGGAGCAGAAAACAGTTTTGAAGGAAATAGAGGCCGAATAACGGCCATTAATTTGTGATTAGACCGACCAACACGTCAGAACTGCATCAGTTTATTGCCAAAGAGTATCAGATGAAGATGAAAAGCCAAAGAGTATCAGCCGAAGATTTTTTAGGGGCTCGAAGCACCTGAACATTGATGAACCCCCCCAGAAAGTCAAATCAACAGGCATGATCCCATCCTTGCCCTCAAATCACAGTTAAAGCTTTAAATGCAGACATACAGTAGAGATGCAAAAACCCATACACATTTATTTCAGAAAACACTGCAGCAAGCCACCAAGGATAACATCATTTACTCAGTTTTGATACGGCGGCCCTGACCGCAACCCGAGATATTTTTTGCATTTATTTCTGGATAGGATTAGGTTAAGTAATTATCTTTCTTTCAGACCTAATTAGGTTAAGATGTAATAAAGGAACTCTGTAGATAGTTTTGCCCTATATATACCGCCCTCTGCATTGTTACAAGGGTTGGTTGATTGATAATTTTCACTAGAGACTCGCATTGTATACCTGAGTTGCTTTTATAATCAAAGATTACTGAAAGCTTGGAGAGCAAACTGACTGTTGTAAATGAATGCTTTTGGAGATATGAAGATGGAATTCTTGTGCTGCAGCCTGAAGCAATAAGTGCATCTTACCTCTGTTTATTGTTTACCACTATCTAAATAGCAGAAAGAAAGAATAACTTAGAATTTGTTTAAATACACTCTATGCTCAATTTCTGCTATTTCTTTATGTTTTCCTCTGATTGAATTGGTTATGAATATGAATTCCTCCTGGCTCATGTTTACCCCGATTCACTTGTGTTGGCCAATTATCTAGGGATTCTTCACTGCCCCTAGGTAGAGCTCTGTTACCTCCATCTGTTAAGCTGATTGAGAGATTCTTAACTGCCTCTCATTACTTAGCATTCTTCCCATCATTTAAACCTAAAATATTGTTTCATGCTTGGCTATCTTGCTCCATTTTACCTCTCTTGTGACCGAAGAAATGCACCAGCAGTTCCCCTCCTCGACTCCACGCCCAATGGTTTGAAACTACCAGACTATGCCTTGCCTCTCTATCTGAAAACATCAATTTTCCCACCAAAAACAAAACAAAACCCTCTGAACTCAAGACCTAGCCTAAAATCCTTTTCAACAAAGCTAAATCATAAAGAGAGAGCCCTCTCTGATTGCAGGTTGGCTAGAACCTGCAGTCCAAAGTTGCTTTATGGTTACCTCGGCCGTATCCTTTTCCGGAGCTTAAGGACAACCTAAGTGATAACATAATGGCGACTCCACTGGGGAACTTCCTCAGATAGTTTCACGAAGAAGGTAAGAAAGCTCCGCTGAGGCCATAAATCAAACTTCCCAACTCCTGTTTATCTCTTAAAACTACTGATGAAGCCTGAATGTCAGCCAGGAAGCCTTTGAAACTGTTTTTTGCTTTGCATTAACAGGAGTAAATAAATGTTGCTTTAGTCAATCTTCATGCTAGTTTTAAGTTACAAACAAGTTGTCCCATATTTTAATTAGTCCCTTGTTGATTACAAAAACATTCCCAGAAAAAATACACAAAAAACAATTCGGAAGCTGGCTCCCAAGAAAAATCCACGATATACCAGATCAAATCCAGATCCCAACCCTCCAGCTGTTTTTGAAAACCCTAACATAATCTCAAAAAACCTTAGGAATCAAGAAAGACAGGAAAATTTTGCTGATTTGAGCCCTGAAACAGCTTACCCTAGTAGTATTTCGACTCCTGTCAAGGTTCTGTTCCGGTCAACCCCTATTTCCCTTAGTTCATCATCTACATCTCGTAGTACTCCTTCCACACCTTCATTCACCATACATACTAACACTACTATTGTGTCCAGTGTTCCAGTTACTCCTGTGATCCCCGTTACTCCAGCTGTTCCACTTATCCCCGTTGCTCCACTTATACCTGCCAATATGGCTAATAGATATGCACCCCTGCAATTACCTGCTAATGTTGGGGCTTTACCTCAAGAGTACCAATTGAAAATCACATATTTTGATTCCACCAGTCCTTTCACAGCCATTCAACACACCAAGAAGATGCAAGACTATTTTGAAAACTACAAAATGGATGATGATAGTGTAAGAATGAGAATTTTTGTTCAGAGTTTAACAGGTGATGTAAGAACTTGGTTCAGATCACTTGCTGCAAATTCCATAACCACCCCAGATGAGCTTTACCAATCCTTTACCAACGGATGGGAGAAAAAGAAAGACCCCTTGCACATACTAGCTGATTATGATACGATCAAACGAGGTCCTCAAGAGACTGTTTTGGAGTACTGTGCAAGATTCAATAATGTATATAACGCAATACCATAGAACCTAAGGCCTCCACCTGACCTTGCCTTGTATAAATTTCCTGATGGATTCAACCCGGATATGGCATACCAGTTAAAAGAAAGAGCTCCTCAAACCCTTGCGGACATGCATTTCTGTCAGCGTAGAAGCCAATTTAATTGCCAAAAGAAATAGAGCTAGAATGGAAAGAAGAACCACCTTTAAGGAAGAACCCTCAGCTTTTGATCAAAAGCTTGATGCTATCATCAGTGGCCTGCAAAGGCTGGGAGAAAGAGTAGAAAATGTGGAGAGAAAAGCATCATGGGAAGGACAATAGTCTAATCCCATAAGGAACCCAAATTTTAGAAAAACACAGAACACAAATGCTGGTAGGCCTAACCAAGACCATGATATAAGACCCCCTTTCCAAGATAATTATGTTGAAGGATCTACTTCTAGTGAACCCATAGAGGACACTCACATGAACTTAATGGATCTAAAGGGTGAGCACCAAACTGTCCTGTCCCAAGAAGACCAAAATGAACCCGACTACAATCAATTTCAGACTAGGTCTGGCGAGTCTTTTGATTTTAAACAAGGATATGATACCACTGTGTATGAAGTACACAAACAATATAAGCTGAGAACTAGGACCATTGACATTTCCGAACCTAGTAAAACGAAGGATAGCAAACAGCCCAACAAGATCAAAGGCAAGGCTGTCATAACAGAACCAGCTGATATACCTATTCCAAACCCGCATCAAGTGACTGTAGAAGACATAACAGAAATATAGCCTTCCAAAGATCAGCCTTTGCCACCTTCTTCCTCGAAAGAAAGCTCGAACAGGGTCCCAAAAAACTCTTCTGAAGTTGAGAAACCACAAGAAAAAACTTCCCATAATGCTGATAAACAAGAGAAAAACGCAGACAATTCAAATGAAACAGAAAAAACTGCCATTATCAACACCAAAACTCCACTGGAAAAGCCATTTAACTTAGAGACAGAAATAGCTAAGTTAAAAATATCCATTCCCCTCTCAGAACTTGCCAAACACGATGTATACAGGCAGCAAATTCAAAGATCACTTCAAATGCCAGAGGTTAAGGATGATGTAAATGTTTTAGACGACACCCCAGAGCTGCTATTTGGCCCAGAAGTTAATGAAAAATCAACACATGGACCTGTCCCACCCTTTTATGTCAGTTTGCATATACATGACAAAGTTTTGAACAACACTATGTTTGACTCAGGGGCATCACACAATCTTATGCCCAAAGCAGTTATGGAAAAACTGAATCTTGATGTTACAAGACCTTACAAAGATTTATACTCATTTGACTCAAGTTAAGTGAAATGTCTAGGCCTCATCAAAGACTTGTGTGTCTCCTTAGTCCAATATCCCAATAAGACCATCCTCATGGATGTAGTGGTTGCTGACATTCCACCAAAATACGGTATGCTCCTATCAAGATAATGGGGAGCAAAGCTCCAAGGATCCCTTCAATTAGACCTTTCTTATGCCACCATTTCAGTCTTTGGGCAACCAAAGAGACTGCATAGAGAAACGATCATGAAATATGTGGTAAGTAGTGAGAGCAAGCCTGAAAATTTTCCCATTTATTCAATCCACTATGATATGGATTCCTTTATTTTGTTTAATGATGATACAAATTCTCCAACTGGTAATGAGCCCTTTACTCCAGAGCAACAAGCACACATCAACGAAGAGTCAGTTACACATACCCACGAAACTTGCACAACAGTTGATGCAACCAGCCTACCGAAAGAAGTTCCCCAAACAGGAATTTTAAATCTGCCCAATCCTAAAACAACTCAATCTCTTGATACTGACCATAAGCAAGAAATCACATGGTATTTAGAGTTTGATGGCTCTGTCAACAAGTTAGGAGCAGGGGCAGGTGTATGGATTCTGTTACACTAAAAAATGTCACCATGACTATTTGCAGTTAGTATGGCTCCATCCACTGTCATACTATCCTCCTTGGCAAGTCTCATGCCTCTGCTCTTCATGTCAAACTTCAAGAAAGAGAGAAAAGTCATTTAAAGTCAATTATCTCTGGTACGCAGTTTCTCTTAGCCTTACCTGCGTGTACGCAACCCAAGTTCACAATACCTACGTACTTGTATGCTCTGTATGTAAAGGGGTGGGTGCGTACTCCTGTAAAGGTCAAAAGGCGCAAGTTTCACTCCAAAAAAGTTACTTGTGGTCATTTCTAGAGCCTTCTAGAAGCTTGTTTGACGTGTATGAAGCGCCTCCAGATGGTTCATGTATCCCTACCAAAGAGGAACTTATCCCATCAAGAGGGGAGCTATCCCATCCAAAGAGGGGCTTATCCCATTGATGGTGGACCTGAATAACTTCCTCTAGAGCACTATAAATACAGGCATTGGGCCAAAGGGAGGGGAGGTTGAAAGCTGAATATTCCTAAGGGTAGATGCTGCTGGAATTAGGACTTCTTTGTAGAAGCTCGTGAGGAGACATTACCATCTTTGCTTGTTTCCATTGGGAGGTGGGTGAGCTGATCAGAGTAAAGGAGAACTTTTGTGGACCCTGGGAGGAGCTTGCACAACACCAAGGCTCAGGTTGTAATGGTTCCTTTTGTTACCTTTTAATACAAATTAGTCCATTCTTCTCAACAATTTGTTATTTATGAGTTGTTTCATATACTCCTTGGTCTATATGTTAAATATGTTTTATTTTATGTGATATTCAGGTGCTATTTAATCGTTTGATTGTTAATGAATGCAGGTTTCGAAGGGAAGGAGGAGCTCATCTGGATCAACGAAGCTGGACTACTACAACAACGTTGGATTACAGGTAGGATCTAAACACTTGATTTCTCATATTGTAAAAGCATATTTAGGGAAGGATTGCTCTTATTTGTCTTGTTTGTCACTAGAAAGTCTTAGGCTTCTAGGGAGGTCGGTTGTGTCCGCACTAACGACTCTTTCTATGTGACAAAATGGCGACTCCACTGGGGACTCCATGAATGTTTTTGAGTTATTTTTGATTTGATATTTTGGTCTGAGAAAAATCGCTTGTTTTCTGATTTTTGGCTGTCTAGCTGTGTATTTGGGTGGGTTAGCTTAGAGTCAATTTAGATTTTTATTTTTCTTAGCTTTTCCAGTAGTACGCAGTCTCTGAGTTAGGCACAATGCGTACTTGTACGCACTGCGTCTTTGTGCACAGGGCGTACCCGCGCCTGTGTCAACAGATTACCTGCGTACCCCTGTCAAATTTGAGAAAATTTCATTTTTCCTCTTTTTGCTCTTTAGATTTTGTTTTTACTTTGTTTTTACTGCCCAGATCCATTAGTTTACTGTCAGAGATCTTCACCTGAACTTGTCCCGTTAGTGTCGAGGGTTTTGGTGGAATTCATAGGGATTTTGCCTTAGGGTTTGATTTTTAACTGGTCCTGTAGTGACTTTGGCGTTAGAGGTTGTCAAACTTTGGATCTCCTTGGTTTTGGTCAGTCCTCTTAGGAGTCGGGCCTGTCATAGAAGTCACCCTTGTGAGAGACCTACCTTTGTGTCTTCTCTTTGCGAATCTCAAAAAGTTTGTTTGTTAAAACCTTGAATTTCATTCTTGAGAAAAAAGAACAAAAAGATTTCGATTTTGTTTTTTGGTTAGTTTATGATTCTGCATGAACTGATCCTTAGTTGCATTTCGACTGAGTAAAACATCCGGGAATCATCCTTGTAGGCTTTTGTCCTCATTATTTTTGCTTTTAGGTAATTTTCCTTTTAATTTGCTTTTGAGTGAATTTGATTTGATTGTATTAGATTTGTTAAATTTGATTTGATAAAATAGTTTTACATGCATTATTAATATAGAAAAAACACAAATTTTTTTTTGGAAAAAGTTTGCTTTGGTAGCATTTGTAGTCTTTTGGGAGAAAAAGGAAATTTCGTAGAGTAATTAGTGGTCATGAGTTGTGTGTTTTGAAAAGATAAAGAGATTGTTTCTTTGATTGTCTTTACTAAGAAAGTTGTTTTCTATAAAATTTGCATTTTCCAACTCTCTTAGTTAGGAGATTCATTGAAAAAATAAAAGTACTGTAAATCATCTTAGGTGCATTTTTGTAGTGGTTGCAAGTCGAGTCTACACACCACCAGTTTCATCTCCACTACCTTTTTGTCTTTAAGAAAAACCATAAAATTAACGCTTAAAGTAAAATCAACTTACTAACTTTTATTTACTAGGGCTCTGAAACACCAATTTAGATCAGGCTAGTGTCTTGGAGTAGGAGAGTAATTAACTCTCCAAGACAACAAAACCAAACAAGTAGCTTATCTTGTGATAGAATAAATCCAATTGTTTCATTTGTACTCTGGGAAAGCTCCTCTTAAAGGAGAAGCATGAGCTCGTGTCCGAACTAGTGAGGGGATCAATCCTCCCTCGTTGGGAATGACGCCAGACACGCACGTATTACAAACGGTAAACCTCGGATTAACCATTGTCGAGGAGCCAGGGGTCACTTGTCGGTAAACCTTGGATTATTGTCAAGGAGCCGGCAAGGGGATTGAGCTTGATACTCTGCCCTTGCGTGCTGTCGGAGTGTAGACTGTTCCCCCAGGTGCATTTGTTGTTGTTGGTAACCTTAGTGACCATTATCTTTAGGATTCTACCGAGGTGACAGTGGAGGGAAGATCCCACTGTACCTGGATCAGACGTTGGCTAGACTCACTTGGATTTTTCGGGGGGTTCACTTCACTCGAGACGGTTAAAGTGGAGGAACTTGTGCCGGTCTATTCATTAAGCAGGTTGCCGGGGTAACTGTTCCACCCGCCACTTCTGTACTGAATCCGGCGATGTTGGGTTTCATCTCCAACTAGCGTTTTCGGTTTGGAAGGCTACTGTTTGTGCTTGGTTTGACGCCCTAGACTCTTTAGGCGTGTGCTTCAAATTTGTTTGGTTCTTTAAAGACTTTAGGTGGTTTGCTTTGAGATTTTACTTTGTTTGCGTGTGTAGTAGTTAAAAGTTTTTAACTGTGGCGGAATTACCGAGACAGTCCCGTCGACTTCGGGGCAAGTCTCCTGAGGTTGTTTCTATGGCCGAATTGTTGAGGAAATCCCGTAGACTTCGGGGTGAACCTCCTCAAGACGTCCCGAGTCATTACGAAGGTTTGAAAGTCCTTGTAACTCCTCCTAGTGGCAGTAGAGTAGGTTCACCTGAAGAAGGAGAGTCTTCATTGGTAGTCCATCAAGATTACCAAAGTCTAGAAACAGGTTATAATCCTGAAGCAGTTGCAGTTTCTGAGCTTGCTGGTAGTTTTTCATCTACTAGTGATATAGGCGAAGAACCTGAAGTATCTGAACCTGTTACTCCAACTTCTAGTGCACCAGATTCACCTAGGGTAGAAAGAGTCATCACCGAAAATCTTCCTTCTGGTTTGGTAGCTATTGAAGAACTTGCTCCAGAGGAAGAATTAGGCGTATCTATCCTTGAAGATCAACCTACTATTGATCTAAGGGAGCGTGAATCTATATTTTACAGTCCTCCTAAAAGTACTACTTGGTACCTTTCGTTAACCAATTATTTAGACAACTCAGGGATAGGTTTTTCTCCACCTCGTACTCCTTTTCCACCTGGAGGTATTTATACTCCTGTAAATATGTCTGGTCAGTCGTCCGTGTTCACTCAATCTCCTGAATCTTTCTTGCACGGCGGTCCTTCTGTTCCCACCGGGTATCAGTCACTTTCTGGTACCTTTGCGGGGGCATCTCCTCAACGCATTGATCATGGGTTATTAGCTGGAAAAAATGGTAATAAACCATTGGGTGTAGGAGACATTTATATGATGTCAGGTTCAGTTCCCGTTTCTCAAACTCAAGGTGGCCAATTACCGCCTGGGGGGCAGCCTCAATTAACGCCTGGGGGGCAACCTCAAGGTACACAAATTGCGTCTTGGGGGCAACCTCAAGGACAGTATGTACCCATAGTACAATACATGCCTCAAGGTCAACCCCAGCCTCAATATGTACCCCAAGGTCAACCTCAGTATCAATATTTACCTCAAGGGTATCAACCTCAAGGTCAAGGTCAACCCTAGTATCAGTATTTACCCCAAGGTTATCAACCTCAAGTTCAATACTCGAGTCAAGGTTATCAACCACCTCAAGGTCAGTCATATGTTCAAGGTATGGGAACTGTACCTTTCAGTTATCAATCCTATCCTCAATCCGGTTACGAATCTCAGTATCCTCAACCTGTTACGGGTCAATACCCCGGAATGATAGTGTGGGATCCATCACAAGGTCAACAGGTGTTGCAGCCAAGTATACAGTTGTTACCTCAAGCTGGACAACCCATAGTTTCTGGTTCACCCCAGCAACCGCAACCTGTCCAGTCAAATGTTCAAACTTTTGTAACTTCGGTAGTTACTCAGCCGCCAATTGCACCTAGTACTCCATCTCAAACGACTGCTGCAACTACCGCAACATCTACCGCACTTACTTCTGGAGTATCGACAGCTTCGGTTTCTACTGTCTCTACAACCACTCCTCAGACATCTTTACCGTTGTCCGGATCCATGATTCAAACCACGGTTCAGATGCCCGTAGGGCAGCCTGGTTTAAGTACTGTTGTAACAAGTCAACCTCAATTTACCTATCAACAGTACCAGGGACAGTACCAATTCGGTCCTACTGTCCAACAACCGGTTTACCAGTATCAACCGTATCCTGGGTACACTTATCAACAACCTCAACAACCCCAGTACGGTCCGGTTAATCCTGGTTTTCCAGGAGGATATAATATCCCGAATGCGATTCCTGTTCCAAGTTATCCTGGATATCCTCCTCCTGGGACTGGTCTTGTGACCCAAAGTTTTAGGGATCCTAATCGACAATTACCTTTTATCGCAACTTTGGATTTACCCGACTTGACGCGCCTAACGAACGATCCAATACAATATCTTCCGTTCTGGCCGCCAGTGCCAAATAAGTTGCCCAGTGATATACCCAAGTTCGAAGGTAAGTCTGGAGAGGATCCGTCCAATCACGTGATGACTTACCACCTCTGGTGTGCTTCAAATTCTATCTCGGATGATTCGATCCGCTTACGTCTTTTCCAGCGTACGCTCATTGGTCTCGTGGCCAAGTGGTACATTGAGTTACCACGGGCCTCTTTTTACAATTTTAGCCAGTTAGCTACCTCGTTCCTAACTCATTTTCAGTTGCCGGTCAGATACGATAATGGTACTGAGTTATTAACTTCATTAAAACAATCGACATCCACTTATATTTCCGATCATATTCATGAATGGAGACGTCGAAGACGTTTAGTGAAAGTTTTTATCCCGGACCAAATCTTAGCTGAATGGTTTGTAAAATCATTATTACCGAAGATTACTGAAGATGTAGCTAAGGTTGGAGTAGTTACTGAGGAGCAAGTCATTGCTCAAGCCCAGTACCTTGACTTAGTTTATACTCAGTCGGGTACGTTGCACGAGAAGATCCCAGATCTTCCTAAGTCAAATCAAATCGCTGCTGCTCCTTCGGGGTCTCATGCTGCTGATGGCATGATTGGTACGGTGAATACTAAAAGTAAGAAGAAATCCTCAAAGAATTCTTCTCCAATAATAACCTTACCAGACTCCCCGACAGGAGAATCTTCTCCTGAAATTACCGCCGACATTCACGCTGTAGAGTCATCTACGGCTAAATCAAAAAATGGTGGTAAGAAGAAAGGCAAGAAGAAGGATAAAGCAGACAAGGCTCCAAAGGAGAAAAAAGAGAAGTCGGAATCTAATGACGAAAAGCGCAAACCTCGCTATCCTTGTTTAATTTGTGAAGAAGATCATTTCACAAGAGATTGCCTTCATCAGGCAGAGGTTGTGAAAATCGTTAAAGGTTCCCCAACTCCTGCTGTTTTGAAAGATCCATTTCCGAAGCAGGAGAGTAAAATGATAGGTTCTTCCTCGAGTGCCAGTGAAGAACCCATATTGATGATGTCTCATGTACGGATTGCGACTCGATCGCAAGATTATGGTAGTAAGAATCCTGTTGATGGCAAAGAAGCAGAATCTTCTCATTCTAATCCATCAACCTCAGCTCCCAGTTCCGATCCACTACAGATCGAGAAACCTAACCCAGACTTGGTAATCAAACCGCCCACCAAGGGTATACTTCGAAATTCTGCTTTCAATCCACATGTGAGAGCAGCTCAGAATTATAACATTGTTGAGGATTTAGCTGTTTCACCCTCAGCAATGTCAGCTTTGGAAGTGCTGCAATCATGCCCAGCACAACGGAAATTACTCTTGTCGGCTATAGGAGCTGTTGATATTCAGGACCCGAACCTGATAATCTTTGAACTAGAAAATAGTACACCACGTCTCCCTCATCAGATGGCTTTCCAGATTCCAGTGATAGTCAAAAACAGGCCTATTCATCGGACTGTAATTGATGAAGGAGCTTCTACATGTATTATGTCGATTCAGTGTTGGAGATCGCTTGGTTCTCCTTCACTGAACCAATCCTCGACGATTCTTAAGGCCTTTGATGGCCGTGGGTTCCATCCGTTTGGCATTCTACAGGATTTGCCTATAGGGGTTGAAGGAAAAACCGTTAGTCTGGATGTGGAGGTGGTTGATGCCCCTCTAGACTACAACCTTCTTTTGGGTTGTAGTTGGTCTTACGCTATGACAGCGGTCGTGTCATCGGTCTTCAGAGTTATAAAGTTTCCACACAATGGTAAGATCGTAACGATAGATCAGCTGGCTTACTTTTCATCCGACCCAGCCTCTTCAGAGAGTATCCAGCATGTCGGTAAAACGACTATCCCTTACAAGGATGTTGGTGTAGGATTAGTTAAAGATTCCGGTTTACTGGGAACTTTTCCTTTTCCTTCGATCAATGCAGACCCTTCATTCGCGTCCATTCATATGATTACTTCAGACACTATTATTTACGATGATCCTTGGATTGTCCCATCTGAATCTTAGATAGACTCATTCGGTGATGCCATGCCTTTGAGTCCATATGAAATTGCTTATGAAGCTGTGCAGTCTTTTACCGACTCGCGTTCAACCCAAATCAACCAAATGAATGTGGTCCGTGAGGAATCACTTTTCACTTCAACCTCAGAACGGATAACGTTTCCTGAAGTCGTGTCATCTGACGAACAACTTCGCGAAATCCTAAGTGTAGACGATCTACCATGGGAAGATCTTCATCATAGATCTTCGTTTTTACCTGAGGGTGATGACTTTGAAACTGATTTTTCATCAATTTTTACAGCTGAATATGTCAAGGACGCTCAGAATCCCATGAAACATCCTGATTCAGAGTTGAATTTGGGAAACATTTCCCAAACTATTGCCATTGACATCTCAGTTAAAACTGGAGTTATTGAAAACATTCATATAGGTGCCTCGTGTACAGATAACAAAATTCAAACATACAAGGTCCTATTTCAAGAATTTCGTGACGTGTTTGCCTGGTCCTATGAGGAAATGCCAGGAATTGATCCCTCCATTTTTGTTCATGAAATCAAGACCTACCCGAATGCTAAACCCGTTCGGCAACGTCTGCGTCAGATACACCCTAGGAAAGCGGCTGCGATTAAAGCAGAAGTCGAGAAGCTGTCGAAAGCAGGTTTCATTTATCTGATCCCGTTAACGGATTGGGTATCGAATATTGTTCCGGTTAATAAGAAACAAGGAACAATAAGAATATGTATCGACTATAGGGATATAAATCGTGCTTGTCCCAAAGACAACTATCCCACGCCCTATATCGATCAAATAATTGATGATTGTGCCGGCAGTGAAATATTTTCCTTTATGGACGGTTTTTCCGGTTACAACCAAATCAATATTCTACCTGCCGATCAACCAAAAACGGCTTTCATTTGTCCCTGGGGGACATTTGCTTACTGCAAATTACCTTTTGGACTTAAGAATGCCGGAGCCACTTTCCAATGGGCAATGTCTTACGCGTTTCACGACATCAAACACATTGTGCAACCATATCTCGATGATTTGCCTGCTCATTCTTTACATCGAGCTGATCACTTTGTTCACTTACGTGCTATCTTTATGAGGTGTCGGCATTATCGAATTCGGTTGAACCCACACAAATGTGTCTTCTGCATAGAAGTGGGACGATTGCTAGGATTTGTCGTTTCAAAAGTCGGTATCCGTGTCGATCCCTCGAAGGTCGAAGCCATCATCAAATTGCCTCCTCCTTCGAGTTTGCCCCAACTCCAAAGTTTGCAGGGGAAAGCAAATTTTTTACGTCGATTCATTCCTAACTACGCCGTGGTTACAAAATGTTTCACCCGGTTGTTGAAACAAAATGTTCAATTCTCTTGGGATGAGATAGCTCAGAAATCTTTTGATGCACTTAAGCACGCGTTGACCCATGCACCGTTGCTGCATCCTCCCAACTACAACCAGGATTACTTTTTGTATCTCGCCGCCTCCCACTCCACCATTGGAATGGTCTTAGTTCAGGAAGACGAATTTGGAACGGAACATGTGATATATTATCTTAGTAGGTCGTTAAATCCCATTGAGCTAAAATATTCGCATGTGGAGAAATTGGCCCTGGCAGTTGTTCAAGCTGTCCAGCGTTTTCGTCATTACATTCTTCTCCGTAAAACTACAGTGATTTCGGATTGCAACCCTATGATCTATATTTTGACTAAACAATTGCTAGGGGGCAAGTACTCCAAATGGATTGTTATCCTGCAGGAGTTCGATTTGGAGTTCGAGAAGTCCAAGTCTAAGAAATCCTTAGTTTTTGCCGAGTTAATGTGTGATTTCCCGCGTGCTGACACAGAAACAGTGGCAGAGGAGCCCATTGCGGACGAATCTTTGTTTCTTATCAGCACTTTAGATCCGTGGTATGGGGATATAATCGTCTATCTCCAAACCCAATCCTTTCTCAAAGTCGGAACGTTGGAAAATTCGATTCCAGTCCCAACAATATAAAATCATTGGAGATACTCTTTATCGTCATGGGGCGGACTTGGTTTTTCGTCGTTGCTTAACTCATGAAGAGGCAGAAAGGGTTCTGAATGACTGTCATTCTGGAGCATGTGGCGGTCATATGTCTGGGTATGCCACAGCTCAGAAGGTGTTGCGTGCTAGCTATTTCTGGCCATCCATGTTTAAAGATTGTATCATTGCGGTCCGGAAATGCTACAACTGTCAAGTCTTTGATCGCAAGATGCGCGCACCACCTGCTCCTCTCCACCCTATAATTGCCGTTGGTCCTTCTGCTAAATGGGGTATCGATTTTATTACATGTAACCCTCACTCGGCCGGGTGGCATGCGTATATCATCCTTGCAGTTGATTATTTTACTAAGTGGGCCGAGGCGATGCCTACATTCGAGGCAGATGGCAAGACAGCTGCGATTTTCGTATTAAATCATATTATTGCTAGGTTTGGTGTCCCACAAGCGATAATCACTGACCATGGGCGCCATTTTCGAAACATTATGATGACAGAACTTACAAGCCAGCTTGGTTTACACCATGATAGTTCTACTCCTTATTATCCTCAAGCAAATGGTTTGGTTGAATCCATCAACAAAGTTCTAGTTATCATGATCCGACGAATCATTGGTATTCATCGGTCGAATTGGCATAACATGTTATTTTCAGCGCTTTGGGCATACCGAACCTCAGTAAAAACATCAACAGGGTTCACTCCTTTCCAACTAGTTTATGGTTTGGAAGCAGTGTTGCCCATTGAATGCGAAATCCCATCACTTCAAATGGCTATCGAATTACTCCCAGCTACTTCCGAAGAGGAGAAGCGTCTGTTATACTTAGCTAAATTAGATGAGACTCGACGTGATGCTGCTTTGGCAATCGAGACTCACGCAAAAAGGATGAAAGCTCAGTATGATCGTAACGTGACCCCTCGTAATTTTTCGGAAGGAGACCTAGTGCTATTATATGATCAAGCTAACGATAAATTAGGTGCTGGAAAATTCGTTCCCATGTGGCATGGGCCCTACATTGTCAAGCGAAAGCTAGCAAAAGGGGCCTATGAGCTGGTAGATTTTGATGGGGACTCTTTAGGTAAGCCCAGAAATGGACTTTACCTAAAGAGGTATTATACTTAAATGGTGGGTATGGAGATTCAGTTAGTTTAGTTAGGTTAATTTTTCTTTCTAGCTGGTATGTTTGCTTAGTTTAGATAGTGTGCTTAGCTTAGAGAGTGTGTTTTTCGTCATTATTCTGGCTTATCTTGGTTTTACTCTTGATATTGCAGATGTCAACGCCTCTCCAAGCGTACATTGGATTTGCTGATGGTGCTTGTCGTAGTACACGGAATATCTCTTCCGCAGCTTGGGTTATCTATTCGCCCTCTGACGAGTTAGTTTCTATGCATGGGGTGAGCCTCGGTCAAACAACAAACAACATTGCAGAATACAGTGCAGTGATTGAACTATTATCTGAATCTATTTCATTTGGGATTCAGAGTTTGATAGTGAGGTTAGATTCTGAACTCGTTGTATTATAGCTTAATAGAGTCTATGCCATTAGAAATCCAGTGTTATTAAGATTGTTTTTGAGGGTGCGTCTCTTGGAACGTGAATTTGATTACATTGAATATCAACATATTCCAAGGTCTTTAAATACATTAGCAGATGCAATGGCGTCTTGAATGTTAAATAGACATTTGTAACAATCATAAATGTAAATTTATAAACATTTCATCACATATGTTTAACACAATAAGCCAGTAATAATGATATATATAGATAGGAGTGTGTCAAAAATATACATCGTCTTCGATCATAGGTTGGAAAACACCTTATGATCGGCAAGAATGATAAGTACAAAAAACCAAAAATGTCACATGTGTCTACAAAAGTGACTAGCCAATCACTGGTGGTGCTCTCTATACGAGACCACTGCCCGCGCTACCCTACACAGGAACCTCCTGAAAGGTCCTGGGACTGCGACCACATAGCGCTGAAGTCGGATAGGAATGTCGTCTATAGTCGTCTCTGGTATACCCGCCGTCAAACGCTCTAGATCCTGTTCCAGCTCGGCTAAGGTCTCTGCGGCCGCATCCTGTGGGGCTGGTGCCGGTGCAACTGGTACTCTTCTCTCAAAAGCCCGGAGATTGGCCGGACGCCGTGGGCCTACATCTGCATTTTGAAAATTTGTCACTGTCAGTTTTGAGACGATATATAAAAAACAAAAAAAGTAGATAATTTAAAAACTTGTGAAAAATGAAGTACCTCTGTCGTCCCATTGTTCTCCCTGTGGAAGAACCATGTCCGGATCATTGCGAAAATCCATTCCGGCATAAGGAAAATCCTGAATCGCAAAGACCTGGCCCTCCAGCCAGTGAAAGTAACCATCAGGAAATCGAACAACTGCTGCTCCCTCATCAGGATGCCGGGCCATTACCACAACCCATCTCGTCAACTTAGGCTCCCGAGGAGGCCCAACTGGAACTGTAAGGTGTTGGGGGATCAACATTGGAACTCTCTCTAGGGCAAAGCTCACAACTAAAGGCCCATATCCAAAGGTCTTCAGTTGTCCGTTCTTTGCCCTGGTTAGTTGGCCCTTCATATTGGCCAACACAGCATCGCACCAGTTGAAAATGGTGCCTCGGAAGCAATCTATAGCCATCCGCATTTGGGAACCAGTGGCTATGTGCAAAGCGGCAGCGCCGCAAAGTCTGGTAACTGTAAAGGCAATTACCATAAGTTCAGGTCGGGATATGTATTTGATTTCTATCCCCTTATCCTGGTTTTGATTGTTGCACCACTCTAGCCGGAGACTAGCAAGGGATTGGCCACCCGGCCTAGTCCCGAATAGAGAGAGTTGCTCGCCCCTGTTAGGCAAGCCAGTGAGAAAGTATATGTCGGAGGACTCTATCTCGAGCTGGTGTTCTCCGATGTAAAAACATTGATCCTGAATGTTCCACCTTTCAACCAGCCACTCTAAGAATGGCACTTGGGCCCTCATGCCAGGTATGGCCCAGTACTTGTAGAGACCGCATGCCTTTAAAGCATCAATGGAAGGTTGATGACCTATTGCGGCCAAATCAACATCTTCGTGTTCTCTTTCACGCCAATCTAGCATGGTGGGCAGTCTACACACCAAAAAACATTGATTAGAATTCATAAAATTAAAATTTGATGGTTGATTTTTGTGTTTGGGGTTTGAAAATCCGCTTTACACGGAGTACGCACCCCGCGTTCAGAAAACAAAGTGGCGGTACGCAGCTGTTTTGAAGGTGGGCTGCGTGCTCCGACCTTTTTCCCATATACGAAAAAGTCGGGGTACGCAGGTCGCCCATGGGGCACCTGCGTCCCCCGAAAAGTGGACCCTAAAACCCAAAACCCTCTAAAAAATCAAACTAAGACTTGAAATGAAATTCTAAACGGATGAAATTGAAGAGGAGGATGTTGTGAAATACCTGAAAGAGACGGCGCTCGATTCTGACGGTCGGATTCTCCGCAAAGTCCACAGGAAGTTTCTTGTCAAAAGCCCTTTTCTCAACCTCAACAGTAAAATGGTAAAAATGACATGGTAAAAAGTCTTTTTATAGGTTTTTTGGATGAATGAATGCTAAGTTTGTTTATTTTTTACCATGAAAAGATATTTTTCAATGTATTTTTGCTCATCTTAAATAGGAATGAGTAATGTGTTGTTTTTGTGCAGAACAAAAGGACTTTAGGGTAAAATCATCATTTTTTACGAACCAAGACATCAGAGTCATCTTTTAAGCCCTTTTCTGACTCCTAAAACATGAAAAGATTGCCGAGCGTTTCTTTTACACTCGTTAAAATGGAATTAAAAGACGGTCCTCTTACAGCCCTTTTCTGACCGTAAAAACACGAAAAGATTGTTGGATTTTTGTCGTTTCAAATTCGATATTGGAAATAAAACGACATGCCCCTGATCGCTTTTTACTTTTCAGGTCAAAGGCATTAATCATGAAAGTACTCCTTGGTCGCAAGATCAAGCGGTTCTCTCAGGTATTATTTTATACTTTTTCGGGCTTGGGAGACACAAACTTACGAAAAAGTTCACCTTGGAGTCTTCTTTAGTTTTTCCAGACTCTCTAAAATTGAAAAACGCAGAGTTTCTCCCATACTGGACTTGTTAAAATTTCACAGTAAAGGACCTGTTCGATTACAAACAGGAACGGACCACTCCTTCTTAGGGTCCGAATCTAAACTAAGTTGGACTCATCCGAAGGATGAGCTTATAATCAAGCATATGTTATCCTCCTCAAGCTTGTAAAAAATAAAGAGGTACTTGCCAGAAATGGTGGGGGAAAAGAGAGAAGAATGAACCTATTTGTCATCCTTTGTTACAGAAAAACCTTATCATCGCTCTTGAACACAACACTTTTCATTCACCTGGGTTGGGAAATCCTTTGCCTTAAAGTTGATCAAACCACTTTGAAAGTCTTCAATCGTTTCCGGGTATTAACTTTGGGTCAATCGTCACCAAGCCATCTGTCATGTCGTTATGTGTTCAAGAGGTCTCTGCAAATAAACCATTCATATGCAAGATACTTGTCATCCATTTGACCATCCCTGAGTCAGTCCTTACAGCAACATTTCTTCAACTTGAACAATGATTTCGTGTTGTGGGCTTGCCTGCAACGGGTCGCTTTCTATCGACATCAGCACATTATCTAGAAAGATGACTTAGAAATCATCAGTACCTTGAAGTCTGCATGCATCAATGGCAGGTTTCTCGCCTTTGACGACAGTTTACATCATTGACTTTCGATCGAAGGATTTCGTGACGTGTTCGACATCAACCCATTCATTCACATTTCATGGATTGTACTGGGTACTTTGAGAACCATTGACATTACTGGTGGTCTCTCTCACACTTGTTAATAGTTTACATCATCGATTGGTAATCAAGTGGTTTCTACCATGTTCGACATCAACTCATTTATTCGCATGGATAGAATCGTACCAATTCAGGAAGTAGAGATGAAGACCCTGGATCTAGTTTCCACCATCCAGGCTACGAGGAGTTTTGTATTCATTATATAGTAGACTAATCATAAACAGATGGCTGCGTCCATACTGTGTCTACAAAAGTCTATGATTGTGATGTACTACAAAATCATTCTTGTATCAGAGCAGTAGTTAGATTGTTAGTTAAAGTTTTCAATCTGAGTATGGGAATGCCTACCTCAGCGATGATATCACCTTATATATGTATTTTGTGTTGAATATTTGCAGGTTCTGACCGGGCTCTCCGCAAGATACTCCTTGAAATGATAAAGTACTTCACCCTTCCTAGATCATATAAAACCCTAATCTACTACAGGCTTCGCACTTTAGGGGGCAATCTGTTACACTAAAAAATGTCACCATGACTATTTGCAGTTAGTATGGCTCCATCCACTGTCATACTATCCTCCTTGGCAAGTCTCATGCCTCTGCTCTTCATGTCAAACTTCAAGAAAGAGAGAAAAGTCATTTAAAGTCAATTATCTCTGGTACGCAGTTTCTCTTAGCCTTACCTGCGTGTACGCAACCCAAGTTCACAATACCTGCGTACTTGTACGCTTTGTATGTAAAGGGGTGGGTGCGTACTCCTGTAAAGGTCAAAAGGCACAAGTTTCACTCCAAAAAAGTTACTTGTGGTCATTTCTAGAGCCTTCTAGAAGCTTGTTTGACGTGTATGAAGTGCCTCCAGATGGTTCATGTATCCCTACCAAAGAGGAACTTATCCCATCAAGAGGGGAGCTATCCCATCCAAAGAGGGGCTTATCCCATTGATGGTGGACCTGAATAACTTCCTCTAGAGCACTATAAATACAGGCATTGGGCCAAAGGGAGGGGAGGTTGAAAGCTGAATATTCCTAAGGGTAGATGCTGCTGGAATTAGGACTTCTTTGTAGAAGCTCGTGAGGAGAGATTACCATCTTTGCTTGTTTCCATTGGGAGGTGGGTGAGCTGATCAGAGTAAAGGAGAACTCTTGTGGACCCTAGAAGGAGCTTGCACAACACCAAGGCTCAGGTTGTAATGGTTCATTTTGTTACCTTTTAATACAAATTAGTCCATTCTTCTCAACAATTTGTTATTTATGAGTTGTTTCATATACTCCTTGGTCTATATGTTAAATATGTTTTATTTTATGTGATATTCAGGTGCTATTTAATCGTTTGATTGTTAGTGAATGCAGGTTTTGAAGGGAAGGAGGAGCTCATCCGGATCAACGAAGCTGGACTACTACAACAGCGTTGGATTACAGGTAGGATCTAAACACTTGATTTCTCATATTGTAAAAGCATATTTAGGGAAGGATTGCTCTTATTTGTCTTGTTTGTCACTAGAAAGTCTTAGGCTTCTAGGGAGGTCGGTTGTGTCTGCACTAACGACTGTTTCCGTGTGACAGATTCACAACACATATAACAACCATGCAGAAGGTCATGCCTGCAGACTGAATTTTAAATGCACAAACAACATGGCAGAGTATGAGGCTCTGCTTTTAGGTCTTAAACTCCTCAGAGCTCTAGGAGCTGCAAAAGTGTCTATTTTAGGAGACTCTGATTTAATCATACAACAGATGAAAGGAAATTTCGTAACCAATGACAACAGAATGAGAGCCTATAGGACCGCTGCTACTAACATACTCCAGGCATTCACTGAATTCAAGCTTGATAAGATTTCAAGAAATCACAACATTCATGCACACAGCCTAGCCACCTTTGCTAGTACATGCAAGCTTCCTTTTGACCCAAACCATCACTTCACAGCCGAAATAAAACATAGGCCCGCAGTCCCAAATAACGTTAAAGATTGGCAAGTATTCGAAAATGATGCCCAGATTAACAATTTCCTCACCCTTGAGCATGAGTTTTCGAATATTAACATCGACATGGATGCTATGACAGATACAGAACACCAAACAAATGAAACTCAGCAAGATGTAACAGCTGCAACAGTCAAGCAAGTCCTGAAACAAACTATTTTTGACAAAGAAAACATAGAACAGCTGAAACAAATACACTTGGAAGATACAGCCAAAACAGAGGCAAACATCATAGGATAACTTTTTGTCTGCTGGCCTAACCCCACTAGAAGACATGTTTGATGCTAATGATGTGCCAAGAAAGCCAAAATTGCAGCCCATAAACACTGAGATAGAGGAACATAACATTGGGACTGTAGAAAAGCTAAAAATGATCAAACTGTCCAAAAATTTGCCACCTGATCAAAAGCCCAAGTACATTGACTTATTCAAAGAGTTCCAAGATGTATTTGCTTGGATCTATGAGGATCTGAAATCTTATGACACCTCGGTGATCCAACACACCATTCCTTTAAAACCAAACCAGAAACCCTTCAAGCAGAAACTTAGAAGAATTAACCCTATGCTTCTTCCCCCGATTGAGAAGGAAGTAAAGAGGATGTTTGAAGCAGGCATCATAGCACCCATCAGATTTTCTGAATGGGTGTCTAATCTTGTTCCTATGAGAAAAAAGACAGGCGAAATCAGACTTTGTGTAGATCTCAGAAATTTAAATCAAGTCTCCCTAAAGGACCATTACCCTTTTCCTAAAATGGACCAGATCTTGCAGAGAGTAGTGGGATCATCTAGAATCTCTTTGCTAGATGGTTTTTCAGGTTTCAACCAAATACTTGTTCACCCGGACGATCAAGACAAAACTGCTTTTACTACACCCTGGGGAACATTCAAGTATGTAAAGATGCCATTTGGTCTTAAAAACGTTGGCACTACCTTTCAATGTGCAATGGATATTGCTTTCACCAAAGAAATACATGACTTCCTAGTTGTCTACCTTGATGACTTAACCCCATTTTCCAAATCTGATGAAGAACACCTAAAGCATCTTAGGCAAATTTTCATGACATGTAGGAAATATGGCATTTCCTTTAACCCCAAGAAGTCTCTGTTTGGCCTTGAAGAAGGAAAATTACTCGGCCACATCATATCAAAGGATGGGATCAGAATTGATCCTGAAAGACTACAAGCCATCCTCCAAATCCCATTTCCGAGAAACATTAAAGAGCTACAAGCATTCCTTGGGAAAATCAAATTCTTGAGAAGATTTATTCCAAATCTAGCTGAGCTGATAAGATTGTTAAGCAACATGTTAAAGAAGGATGCCAAGGTAAAATGGTCTCTTGAAACTAAGCAAGCATTTGAGAGTATCAAATCAGCCTTAACACAAACCCCTGTCCTAACTAGCCCACAGTTTGATAAAGATTTTATCATATTTTCGTTTTCATCTGATCACACTATAGCCGCTGTCCTTTTGCAAAAGGATAAACAGGGAGCTGAAAAGCCAATTTCTTTTTTCAGCCGAGCTCTAAGAGACGCCCCTTTGAAGTACCCAATAATGGAAAATAAGGCCTACGCACTTGTTAAGGCCATCAAGGATTTCAGAGTGTACATTTTATATTCACATGTGATTGCTTATGTCCCACATGCTGCTGTAAAGGACATATTGACTCAAGAAGGATTAGAAGGCAAAAGAGGCAAGTGGATTGCAAACATCTTTGAATATGACATAGAAATAAAACCAACCAAGCTGATAAAGGGACAAGGTTTAGCTAAACTGATGTCCGAAACAAATTTTCAAGCCTTAGAGATTAACCAGCTGGACAATGAACCAGAGCTGGCGACTCCACAGATCAGTGAAATCTTTTTACAATCCCCATGGTACGCTGATATATGCTTTGTATTATTAAACCTGCGTGCTCCCCCAGGATTGTCCAGAACCAAGAAAAGATTTTTGAAAATGAAGGCTTTAAAGTTTTGTGTTATAGATGGTGCATTATTTTGGAGAAATCATGAAGGTATATTGCTCAATTGTTTAACCATGAATGAAACTAACAATGTCATGAAAGAATTCCATGCAGGTGACTGTGGAGGACATCTATATTGGAAGTCCACTGCTGATAAAGTTTTAAGGGATGGTTTTTATTGGCCCTCTCTTTTTGCAGATGTAAGGAAGTTTGCCATGTCATGTCACAAATGCCAAATTTTTTAGGGCAAGAGAAAGCTGTTACCCCTGCCCCTCAAACCCATCTCCATAGAAAAACCTTTTCAACAATGGGGTCTTGACTTCATTGGAGAAATCCATCCCTCTTCCTCATGCCAACACAAATGGATCCTAACAGCCACCGACTATTTCACTAGGTGGGTTGAAGCCATTCCCTGTAGACAAGCCAATGACACCATCATTATCCAATTCCTTGAGTGCAATATCCTTTCCAGATTTGGCTGCCCTGAGAAAATCATCACTGACAATGCCGCTGCCTTTAAGTCCAAAAAGATGATCAATTTTTGCCACAAATTTCATATTACCTTGGGCCACTCCACAGCCTATTACCCTCAAGGTAATGGCTTAGCCGAATCATCTAACAAAAGCCTCATCAACATCATAAAGAAAGTGCTGGAAGAAAGCAAGAAGAACTGGCACAAAAAACTGGTAAATGCCCTATGGGCAGACAGACTTTCAAGCAAAATATCAATTGGGATGAGCCCTTATGAGATAGTATATGGCATGGAGGCCAGATTTCCTTCATCCCTGGGCATTCCTACTATCAAGTTGTTACAAGATATTCAAGCTGAACCGAATGAAATTCAAAGAAGAATCAATCAAACCATCCATCTGCAGCAAACCGGAGAACAAGTTTATGACAGAGCTCAAATTGTGCAAGAAAACCTCAAAAAGATGTTTGACAAGAGAGCTAAGGCTGAGAATTTCAATGTTGGTGACAAAGTTCTAAGATGGGACTCAAGAAGGGAAGACAAGGGCAAACATGCCAAGTTTGATTTTCTATGGAGAGGTCCATTGGTTATTTCTGCTGTTCAGGGAAATAACACTTATTTTCTCAGATCTGTAGAGGGTTGTTCTGCTGAAGAAGACCCTGTCAATGGCCGTATGCTGAAGCATTACCATGACCCCTTTTAAAGGGACACAATGTAGTTTTGTATATATCGTTGTACAGTCTTATTTGTATATATCAGCACTTTGTTTTCATTTTTGTAAGCAAGCCGATTGTTTAAGAAGCAACAATAAATCTGTGAAGATCCAACTGATGCAAGTATTCCAGTTTTAAAGGCCCTGTCTCTGCACTAATTTCAACACAACAGCGAACAATAGCACAGACACATCACAATATATCATGGTAAAGGCAAGTTGTGGCAGACTCTAATCTTCAGCCAAAAGAATGTTGACAAGGAAGAAGAAATTGGTCAGTAACTGTTCAGGACCAGAGTCAAAGAAGACACATCAGTTTTGGCCCATGGTTTTCAGAGGCATAATGCTCAAACAATGTTGTACATAAATATCAAGCACACAGAAGAAAGCAGGCGATGTTGTACATTTCACAGTAATTCAGTTGAGGAGTAGGTTGTTCATAGTTCAAAGTCTATATTTTTAGCAGCCAGAACAAAGAAGTGTTTGCAGTCTACAACGACCACAACAAATCAAGGCAGTCTGATCTGCTGTTCTTGGCCTTCCACAAGGGAAGGCCATCCCCAAGTGGAGGCACTGTTAGCCTCTTGTTGCAACAGGGTATCATTTTTCATGATTGACATTTTTACATGCCAAATATGTCATACTTTGTAGGCTGCAGTGTTCCATATTTCCACGAGGTGCCATGAAGTATGCTTAGTCCAAATGAACTGTTGTATTCCATTTTTGATGAGTTGTTCCAGTTTTGAAGAGTTTTCAGTTAAGGGAGGTCCAAACAGTTTAATCTTGGTCTCCCTAGGTTTCAATTTCCTGTTTTATAATATAGAGAATGATATCTATCCAAACAGTTTAATCTTGGCAGATCTGTAGATAGGTAGAGAATCAAAGGGACCCAACTGTTTAATCTGGGCCCTGGCAGAAATAAGTGTAGACTTAGATAGGAAAAATTCAAAAGAAAAATTGTAAATCTGGGTTTGCAAGTCTAAGTGCACCCAATTCAAAAGAAGAAAAAATGTTAGGAGAGTAGGCTGGGTAGGTAGCTGTGTGGTTGCAGAATGATAATTTATGATCAATTTTGTGTTACAAAGTGCTTTAACTTTACAGATCACAGTGCAGGCAGTTTTCATGCAAGGGAGCTCAAAGGTGGACATAACTAACTCCCCCTTCTTCTAATTCCCCAAGTCACTTACTAATTTCCCAAAGAGGTCAAGATCTGCTTGATTCCTCTTAGTTTCATCATCATCCATATCAGTTGCCTTGGTGAAGATCTGCTTCACTCAAGGATTTTATTTTTTCAAACTCTTTTCCCCAAAATAGCCTAAGGTCCCTGACCTTAGCGCTTGCTGATCACCTTCATATTAACTACTAACTCTAGTATATAATTCCCTATCAGTTTTCCCCCTCCCCTACTAAAACTTTGTATATAAAATTCCCCTATGTAAATATCCCCTCCCTAGCAATATAGCCATATTCTCTCTAAGTCAGGGAAAGAACAGTCCATCTGGGGCTGCTTTTAGCCCATCCGTGTCTAAACATGGATTAATCTGACACTTGACCAGATTAATAACCTCTTCCCTAGCCCTAAAAACACTCAAAAACCCACTTTTTTCCCCTTTATCCTAAGTTTCGGGCATAAAATACATTAACCCGCACCCGTATTTACCCCCCAAACCCACTAAACCTAAGTTTCAAAACCCACCTGTGCACTCTATTTAAATTGGAATATTCTGCGCATATTCCCCGCCGTATACCCCCGCAGACTCGCCATCCCCGACAGCCGTTGGATCATCCGCCCCGTAGATCTATGGCTGACGGGCCCTCCCATCCTCGAAACGCCCGAGATTTAGCATCCGGGAGATGGGCGGTATTACCGCTGTACTCCCGCCACGCGTTAGGCTCTGGGGTGTGACGGAGCCCCTCCCCCCAAAACCGCCCAGGCGCTAATGGCGGTGCGCCCAAAACCGCTTATCGCCCTCCCCTGTGACGTAAGCCCCACGTCACCCGCCTGCGTCACCCCCCCGGCCCAGTCACCGCGACACGTCGTCCGCCTGCGTGGCCTCTTGCCACCGTACCCTCCCACTGTACATGCCACGTCACCATCTGTACATGATGATGTCACCCGCTGACGTCATCTTACCACATCATCATGCTGACGTCATCGTTGATGTCACCCGCCGTACGAAGTCACATCCGCTGACGTCATGCTGACGTCATCAGCACTTTTTGGTGCGAAGGGAAAAAAATCGCACTTCGAAGCCCCAGAATCAGTTTCTGAGGCAGTTTTTGATGAGCGATTTCGCTAATCGCTAGATTTTTTGGGCCAGAATGGGGAATGTTCAGGGAATCTTTTCATTCTACAGCCCCCAGGAAGCCCGAAAGGCACTGAATGAACCATTTTTCTTCGCGAAGCTTGCCGAGAGGAGCAAAAAACAGTTTTGAAGGAAACAGAGGCCAAACAGCGGCCATTAATTTGTGATTAGACCCACCAACACGTCAGAACAACATCGGTTTATTGCCAAAGAGTGTCAGCCGAAGATTTTTTAGGGACTCGAAGCACCTGAACATTGATGAACCCCCCAGAAAGTCAAATCAAGAGGCATGAGCCCATCCTTGCCCTCAAATCACAATTAAAGCTTTAAATGCAGACATACAACAGAGATGCAGAAACCCATACACATTTATTTTAGAAAACACTGCAGCAAGCCACCAAGGATAACATCATTTACTCAGTTTTGATACGGCGGCCCTGAGCGCAGCCCGAGATATTTTTTGCATTTATTTCTGGATAGGATTAGGTTAAGTAATTATCTTTCTTTCAGAGCTAATTAGGTCAAGATGTAATAAAGGAACTCTGTATATAGTTTTGCCCTATATATACCGCCCTCTGCATTGTTACAAGGGTTGGTTGATTGATAATTTTCACTGGAGACTCGCATTGTATACCTGAGTTGTTTCTATAATCAAAGATTGCTGAAATCTTGGAGAGCAAACTAACTGTTGTAAATGAATGCTTTTGGAGATATGAAGATGGAATTCTTGTGCTGCAGCCTGAAGCAATAAGTGCATCTTACCTCTGTTTATTGTTTACCACTATCTAAATAGCAGAAAGAAAGAATAGCTTAGAATTTGTTTAAATACACTCTATGCTCAATTTCTGCTATTTCTTTATGTTTTCCTCTAATTGAATTGGTTATGAATATGAATTCCTCCTGGCTCATGTTTACCCCGATTCACTTGTGTTGGCCAATTATCTAGGGATTCTTCACTACCCCTAGGTAGAGCTCTGTTACCTCCATCTGTTAAGCTGATTGAGAGATTCTTAACTGCCTCTCATTACTTAGCATTCTTCCCATCATTTAAACCTGAAATATTGTTTCATGCTCGGCTATCTTGCTCCATTTTACCTCTCTTGTGACCGAAGAAATGCACCAGCAGTTCCCCTCCTCGACTCCACGCCCAATGGTTTGAAACTACCAGACTATGCCTTGCCTCTCTGTCTGAAAACATCAATTTTCCCACCAAAAACAAAACAAAACCCTCTGAACTCAAGACCTAGCCTAAAATCCTTTTCAACAAAGCTAAATCATAAAGAGAGAGCCGTCTCTGATTGCAGGTTGGCTAGAACCTGCAGTCCAAAGTTAGTCTGTGGTTACCTCGACCGTATCCTTTTCCGGAGCTTAAGGACAACCTGAGTGGTAACAGGCGCTGCCCCCGAAACCCCCCGCCAGGGGGGGGCTCCCAAAGGTCGCAGCCGCCCCCCCCTGGACCCCCCCTGCAGCGAATATTTTACGGGCGGCGTTGCCGCCCCCATTTCGAACTGGGTTCCTATGTGGCGATACCTTTGAATATAGAAGATAATCAGGCTCCACACCCAACACCCAAGACACAAGAAGAGGAAGAGGACATGTCCCGTGTTCCATATGCAAGTGCAACCAACAGCCTGATGTATGCAATGGTTTGTACTAGACCAGACATTACACATACAGTGGGAGTATTGAGCAGGTTTATGTCAAAAACAAGGAAGGAGCATTAGACAACAGTGAAGTGAGGTTTCAGGTATTTGCGTGGCACTAGTGATTATGGTTTGTGCTACCAAGGAAGACCAGGATTGGATAGAGTGTTGGATATCCGTGGCTTTGTTGATGCATACTGGGCTGGAGATATGGATTAGAGAAGATCTACAAGTGGTTATGAGTTTAACCTATTTGGAGGTGCAGTCGGTTGGATGAGTAAGAAAAAATCTGTAGTGGAACTATCAACTACAGAGGCAGAATACATGGTAGCCACTCATGCAAGCAAGGATGCAGTTTGGCTGCAGAGATTGTGTTCAAGTATGGGGTTAGTACAGGGAGCTATAAGGATAGACACTTATAGCCAAAGTGAAATTTTCTTGGCAGAGAACCTTGCATATCATTCAAAGACAAATCGCATTGATGTTTAGTTTCACTTTGTGAGGGATATGATAGAAGACAAAAAGGTGTTGCTGGTAAAGGTGGACACTTTGAAGAATACTGCAGATGCATTGACAAAATTTGTGAGCTTTGAGAAGTTCTCTTGGTGTAGAGAAACAATGGACGTTGCAGAGCTGGATAAATGACTAAGCTCTCTTATGGTCCCCTGTGGAAAGAAAATAACAAGTGGGAGAATTTTGGGTTGTGTTATATGCTTTCCATGACTAGCCCATGTAGTTAATTGGGGGGTTAGAAGGGGGGTAGAGCCCCCCCTTTGCTGAGCTAATTGCATAGCAGGGGGGGCCACAGGGGGTTTTGAGAGGTGCAGGTAACCCCACTCTATGGGGTTTGGGGCAACGCCCTGGAAATTTTTGGTTTTTGACCCCATGTTAGGTTGGGTAGACCCACCTATGGTTTTGTGCATGATCTTCACACATGGTTTTGGACGCGATGGTTTTCAGTCCATGTTTTTGGATGCAATGGTTTTAGGTCCATGGTATTGGATGCTTTAGCATGTATAAATATGTATTATAACATTGAAAGGGACATAATAAAAAATCAAGCTGGTAGTCCCGGTTTTGGGATCCAGGGGAAAATCTCTGTGTATATGTGTTATGCTCTCACATTGTTTATTTTCCGTGTTTCAAAATTCGTGTGCAGGTAATTTCTGTACGGGGTTAAAACCTACAATCATCTAGGAGTTGCAAGTAGAAACAAATGATATCCAGAGAAGGATAAATTAGACCATACACTTGCAGCAAACCAAAGAAGAAGTATATGTAAAATCACAGGTAATCCAGGATGAAATTAAAAAGATATTTGATAAAATGACCAAAGTTGATAATTTGTGCATAGGTGATAAAGTTCTTAAGTGGGATTCAAGAAGAGAAGACAAAAGAAAACATGGCAAATTTGACTTCTTATGGCAAAGGCCTTATGTTGTTTATGGTTACAGGGGTAACAATGCATTTTTCTTGAGAGAGATAGATGGATCAGATCTATCAGGAGGACCTGTCAATGGTAGAATGTCGAAGCATTATTTTTCCATAGATTAACAGATAGTTCACTTTACTTTACTCATTGTATGTAACATTTCAGAGTGTTAAATTGGATTGGATGGTAATCTTTTGAAGTTGAAGCTCGGCGAGAAGGCCCTGAGCTTTGAAGGTTTCACAAGGAATAATCACAAAAGAACAGTTTACAAGGTAACTTCAGTCACAATTCAAAGGCTATTGATCCTAAAGTTCTTGACATTTCACCAAGAAATTACATCCCCGTGTGGAGCCATTGTTATGGTCCTATAATAATAGGAATCATAATTTTGAATTGGCTATGGTTGATCTTGTAATATTGTACATACTTTTTCTTTCTGCAAAATGTTTTCCATATTAAAAATTCAAAAATGTAAAGAGGGTATGTCCTAAAAGAAATATCAAAGGACAAAAAGAATAAGAAAAGATCAAAAAAGTGAAAATGTATGAACCCCAAACAAAACAAAATCATGAAAGTGTGTAAGTCCAAGTGCCACTAATTTTTACTTCACTATGCAAAATAATGGTTGTGTGTAGCTTGTCATAAATGCCACAACCCATGATGGTCAAATAGTTTAATCTTGACAAATAGTTTAATCTTGACAAGTTCATGCTTTAAATTTCATGTTGATAGATAGTTAATAAAGATCTAGCCAAACTATTAAATCTTGGCAGATCAACAGTTAGGTAGAGAAATAAAATATTGTCAACAATTTAATCTAAGTGATTGGAAGATATAAGGTTAGAATTAGATAGTTGGTTTCACAAAAGAAAATGGAAAGAATGCGTCTACTAGCTTAAATGGACCCAATAAAGTGAAGAAAAAAGGTTAGAGTAAGTAAAGGGTAAGTAGAAGAAAGGTTGTACAAGTACAAAGTTGATTGAAGCATAAGCACATTTCTCATGCTTAATCCAATGTTTCGGTGTGCAGGAGCAGTTATGAAAGTGAAAGGATGTTCACAAGCTGATTTAATTAACTTCCCCTCATTTTATTTCACCCCCCATTACATGATTACTAATTTCCCCATTATCCCATCATTTCCTATTAAAATACTCTCTTCCCTTAATTTTGACCCTTACCCCTTGGTTTCACATATTTCCCTAGCAAATTACCTTCCACAAGACATTTCCCAACCCAAAACCCCTTTTCCCTAGTATGAAACCCATTCCATTTTTAAAAAATATTTTTCCCTTTATTAATTTCCGTATTTTTCATTAAAAAAACCCATAAAACCTCCCTTACCCTAAGTTTTATTCCCCCCTCCGCATTATTTGATTAACTCTTGACAATTCACATTTTTTCCCACATAAACCTATTTAACCCACCACCCTAGTGCGGTTAACAAACTCTGTGGCGTTTAACCCCGGTCCCACTGTATTAAACCAACTTATATTTAACCCTGTCTTATTCATTAATTTATTACAGTTAAGTGTAATTAATCCCCCCGGGCCCCACAAATCTTTGCCTTTACTTCCTTCGTGCATTTCCACCATGCGACAACCATTAGAGCTTGCACCCCCATATTTGATGGTATGAATCCATATCACGTAGACTCCCTTTCAGACCTTTGCTCGCCTAGGAGCATGCGAGATTCGCAATTTTGCTTGGGCCCTCTTGGGCTACGTGGCAGCACTAGGTCAACTCACGTGCTCTCGGCGAAATATTGTCCGACTGCCAAAAGCGGTGTGATGGCCTTCGAAACCACCTCCCTGCCAAAAGTAAAAACCACCCACTATTCATTATGAAATTCTGCGCCAAATTCTAACTGTTGCCTATTAAAAGGCCGAAGACGCAAATTTTCACCCTTTTCACTCATTCGCTCTGTGTAAGATTCCTAAGCTTTCCTGCACCACCTTGAGCCTTTGCAACTAAATTTGACCGTGAACTATGTCTCGAAGATGCTTCGGATGCCAAATTCAGCCATCCAGTGCATAGCTGAAGCTAGAGTACACTCTACAACTACCATTGAAACCAGTTTGCAACCTATACCACCATTTCTAGGTATTTTTGACAAATTGAATGTACCAAATCAGATGTGGACATGATCATCCAATGCCTCCTGTCCATTTTCACTCCATGGCAAGCATCAGTTCATTGAATGATAGAGATGAGCATGTGGATGAGGTCATCCTATCCTTCCTGTCCATTTTCACTCCAGGCAAGCCCCATGCTATCATGTATGATTATGCTCAGTTCATTGAAGATAGAATGCATGAACAATTCACCAGACTGCCCAATGAAAGAGTTTTCAAATACTCTTCAATGTTGTTTTATATGTTTTTATATTACCAGATAGATAAGTTCCCTGTGAGCATCCAGAAATTGGACACCAAGGGAAAGGACAGTCCAGTGGTCTACTGTACACCCTTGGTCCAGAAGTTTTCCATAGCATTCACCTACAAAGACTTCATAGACTCCTTTGTGTACCTAGTCATGAACATGTTGACTTCTAATACTCAGGCTAGAATTAGCCAAGACATCAAGAGAATGGTGCAATTAGCAAAGAACAACAAGGTGGGAGACTGGTACCTCTATTAGAACCACACTGAGATCAATATTTATGGTTGCTAGTTAGCCCCTTATAAATTGCCAAAATATCTCCCTATGAGGATATTTTCCCTTTAATATTATAGACGAATCATTAATTTTGATGAGGTCCGCTTCCTATCTACTAGGAAGAAAACCCAGTTCAAGGTGAAAAACCAATTGGGCCCATTCATATGCAACAATAGAGAGGTTGGACCAGAGGCTGACAGATTACTACATCAAATGAAATTCAGAAACAACTTCATATGGTAATATGACTCTCATGGGGTCATAAACAAGTTGAGACTTAAGGTCAAGTTGGGACCATAAAACCACCACCCGATACCTGAAATTAAACAATTTTCTAACCAATCTGAGTGGGTGGAGAATATGTTGATTGATATGGACAACACAGTTGTGGATGTAGAGAACACAATGATTGATTTAGAAAGCAATTTGACCAGAAATATTTCTTGCAAGTTCCAGAAATAGGAGAACCAATGAATGTTTATCATGTGTTATAGACCCTAGCTAATGAGGAGAAGAGTACTAAGAGGAACATGGAGGAGGCATCCAGCTCTGCCATGGACATTACAAATGATTTTTTTGAGGTAAGAAAGAGGCCCAAGTTGAATCTTGTGTCTGAACAGGAGGAGAACATTGCATCAGAGGAAATAACTAACACCGAGACAATGAGACATAGTAGTCATGAACCTCCAACACACAAATGACAGAGAGACAACTGAGTGTTGAAATTTTTTCCTTTGTTAGGCCCGCTGACAAGGAAAAGGATATCAAAGACAGATTCAAAGAGATAAATATGAGGAATGAGAAGTTGAAGGCAGAGACATATGCCCAATACTTCAAGCATACTCCACCAAACCAGAGCAGATTTATGTCTGCCTTTGACATCAAAGCAGGGAAAATGTAGGTGTCATTTTTGCAGCCCACTTTATAGCTACCAAAGACCTCGACGGACTACAAGAAAACTAATTTTGAGGTGTTGGCTAGGGATGTTCATCCCATTGATCAGATAGAGTTCCACAAGCATGTCGGAGAAATGATTTACTCCACCCTTATAGGAAAGGCCATGGTTGCCCACAAGCTGCAGGATTCATTGGATAATATGATAGCCCAATACAAACTAGAAAAGGCCTCCTCACAGTCCAAAGATAATAGGATAAAATCATTGGAGGACTTGGTCATTGAACTCGGCCATGATCCAAGTAACATTAAGGCTGCTAAACAATTGATCAAGAAGAAGAATGGGGACATAGTAGCCCTCAAGAAACAACTTAAGCTGCCTCATTCATAGAATCCACAGACAAAGGAGGTCCTGGAAGATTAGAGCAATCATGAAGAGATGATGGACCTCATGCTACAACTGAATGATCAGTTGAGGGAGATGGAGAAAGAAATAGATAGCTTGATGTAGCTCAAACAAGCTAGTTTGGATGATGCTCCTGCAACTGTCATTCCAACAGTTACCACTGTTGTACCTTCTACTTTGGTAGCATCCTTATCTCCCACTGCTCCAATGGCCACTGCACCACTGACATCTACACCGACTACATCAGCAATAGGATCGAGAGCAACAGGCTCCACGGGTGATGAAGAAAACATGTTGTTCAAAGCAATGGACGAAATGTCCATTTAGACACTGAGATGAACAAAATTAAGGAGAAAGTCACTAGCCTAGAAACATACTACAAATGGGCCCAAATCATGCACATAGAAGAACAACATAAGGCCACAAGGATGATTGAAAGAATTAGAATCCTAAAGAAAGAAATGACACTGAATGAACCCCTAGGTCAACCTAAGGAACAACTATGGGCCAATACCATTGACTCTTTCAATGATATTTGGCCATCCATCCAGGTCATTTTTTAACAAATTGATTTGATGAAGCAGGCTACAGAAGCCATTCAAAGGGTTAAAGCAGAACTTGGAGATATGCTAGAGGAAGCTGCAAGAATCATTCATTTCCTGAACTCCAAGAAAAAGTATGAGGTGCAAGAGTTATAGATACCTGACAGGACAGGTACAATTTTTGAAGTTAAAAGAGTCCCCACTAAGAGGAATTTGATGTTGAACTTGGAGGATTAGTGTCAAACCATGCAACTGGCCATTGACAGGTTCATGGTTAAGTTTGAAATTTTGAGGCAAAAGGGATTACCAAATCCCTTAGTTATAAATGATAAGCTAATGACATAGGAAGATTACAATAAGAAGATCAGGGAAGTGGCCAAAGATCAGGTAAACACTTCATCCATGAAGGGCATACCAACAAGCAAGGTATTATACTAAACTTTTGAAAACTTGTTTTACCTCCAGAATGAGGTAAAACACCTTTTTGTTAATAAGCCTACTTTTGCCAAATACATAGAGGCAGATGAAATTTACAGAAAGATGCTCAATATCCAATTATCAGATGTTGAGACATGGGAAAAACTTAATGATTTACTCTAAGAAATACACAGTAAAAATATAAATGTATAGTAAAAAGTGAAGGAGCACAGTGAAAGGATATTGACAAGATAGCAAGGTCAAAGAGTATCAAATGAAAGTGTATAAGAGGAAAGGTCATAAGTAAATATTACATCCAGCATGAAGATCAAACATGTAAGCAGCTTAAAGGGAAATATATCAAAGACTAAAAGACAACATAACCTATATAATGCGGACAACAAACAACAGTTCAATAGTTGTCTCTATCTTCTTGATATTTCCTTTTCCTAGATTAGTTCTCAATGCAGTTTGAGATTTTTTGTAAATTATTTTTGTACAAATACTTCATAAATCGAAGTATTGAGGGTAGATTACTATACATTTGTTGAGTTATTTTGATTTTAAAGTTAAGGGAGATTGTACCAATTTTCAAGTCAACAGACTGGATCAAGTAATAAAAAGATTGCACTACAGGATTCATGAGATGAGCTATTATAGTGAAGTATCTTCTTTGTCTTATTTTTTTACTTTCTTATGTGTTTCATAAACTTAAATGTTATTCAAATTTGAATGAATTAACTAGAAATATAACTCAGAATTTGTTTAAATACACTTTATTTTGAAAAGTTAGTCATTTATATTTTTTCCTCTGATATCCAAATTTGAGAACCCTTATTTTATCTCTCATCTCGGTTGACCTCTTTCATTCTCTTCATAATCCGGCATAAGGAACCCTTAATTGCTCCCTAGATCTGATTAGAAACCATTTCACCATCCAGCCTTTGAGATATGTAATAACTCACCTGTCTTGCCCTATAGACACTGTTTTTAGAGCTTGATCTAGTCTAGTTTGTTTGACATTCGAGCCCATAGCCCAATGGTAAAAGACAATACTTTTTCATCTATGTGATCCCACCACCCAAATTCAAATAAAATACCCCGACACAATCATAACTAGCTAAAATCAATTAACTAAAACAAAGTTAAATCATAAAGAGAGAGCCCTCTCTGAGATTAGGAAGGCTAGATCTTGATCTCCAAAGTTGGTTTGTGGTTACCTCTATCATTTCTTTTTCTGAACAACTTACAAGAAATTTTGGAGTTATAACAAACTATTAATCATAAATCTCTTAGATTATTAGTATTTGTAAAGAAGCAAATATTGCACTTAAAATAACTCAAATAAGATTTTATTATTATTTGATCATTGCAAATGAGGAGAATCCCATATTAATTAAAATTGAATCCTCATTGCTTATAATGAGTTACGAAAAGTGGGCTAAAAACCATGAGTACTTAAAACCACTTATACAAAATATGAAGAATGTTACAATAATGACAATATATCCCTCAAAATACTCATGAATGTGATTTTTTTACAATATAATAATAAAATTTCCCTTAAAAGGGCTTACATTGAAATCTTGGGTGCATTGGGATCATATTGTTCCTCAAATCACAAATTCAATATCCATTTATGTAACTAGAATTACAGAAAATGCCTTCAAAAATTTCTCTCAATATTTGTTGAATTGAACTAAGGTGTCCAAGGTAGATAGGTGATATGGCATGACCAACAATCAACCCTTACTGTCTCATAGAAAATTATTGAATGACTTATATAGACGATGAAAGACCTTATAAATTAGTTGTTTATTGATTTGAATGTGGGTATAAACTTTTTAAAAGTGGCAATATTTGCAACAAAACCAAACATAACATGATGGAAAATATTCATTGATAGGTTAACCTTTGGTATAGTCCAAACTGGATAAACATGACAATATATCTCTAATTTCAAGGATTGGTATTCTCATGATAAGTATAAGATTCATTGAATAGTGAAGGAATCTCGTTAGACATGGAAGCATTAATAATTATTTTAGTCTTAGGGGTATGAAGAGTCATGGGAGTAACTATTACATGATTAGAGGCCCTAGCTTGGGTTGAAAATCACCTTAATTTTTTATAATGAAAAATATTTTTGTCATCATTGAAAATCAATGTAGTGTAGCATGTGTTTGAATGTTATTCTTATGCATTCCAACATGAGAACATTTGTTAATATGTTTTCCCAATAGCATTGATTTGTAAACTTCCATATTATTACACTGGGTCAGTTCATCACAATAGATGAGGAAAAACACTCCAGAAGCCCTGTAACAACTTGGGTTGAGTCACTAGTCTTGGAAGCCTTTGTTGGAGAAATGCTATTAAGTCCTTGGTGTATTGAGTTACTAGTACTAGAAGCCCTAGTTGGACAAACACTCTAGAGCCCTACATTAGCGGTGGGTTGACTTATTAGTCCTAGAAGCCTTGGTTGGAAAAAACACTCCGAAGCCCTAGACATCTTGGGTAGAGATCGATCTAGTGATGGTTAGTGATGTACGACTATGAGGTGGAATCATTGGTTGAGGGTTGAGGTTGTTTGGCCTCTGGAAACCTTGGTTGAGTTTTTCTTAGTTTATTCCATGAGATCCCACTTTCATGCTTGGAATATGGCATGGGGGTGACTGGATGAAAGAAATATTTGGTTCAACCTAGTATATGCCCAGGTGGTACATGGAAGTCCCTCACTTGGTTGGAATTTTCATGTATTAATAAGAGTTATTTTCTATTGTGATGTATGAGTATATGTATTTATTATGATGGTGATATTATGGTTGAATTACCATGGTTCATATGTTGGTTATTGTTAGTTTATATGTTGGTTATATGATGTATATTATTTGACTCTTAACATTTTTGATGAATATGTGATTAGTTATCGAATGCATAACCTAATAGATATTATTTTAGCTAATATAAGAGGCAATTATACCTTCTTGATGATTCTCAGATAAGTATGAGACCCCTATGTTCACGTGTATTTATGACATGTATATTTCATGTTCATGATATATTTGATGGAATGTCTATCATGGCTAAGCCTTGTTAGGTCAAGTTGTTGTCTAATATTTGTATGGAAGACTTTTTTCTTATGTCATTCATGGTTTTAGAAAGTTTCATTAAGTTATGGGTAGAGGTCTAGATCCTAGCTTGAACAGGTGGCTTAAATCATGTAGTGACAGCCAACTAAGGGTCTAGGAACTAGTACCTCAACCCACAACCAAAGTAACATAAGCACCAACCAGAAAACAAAAGATAAAACCTACAACACCATGAATATCCTAGAAATGACAAGGCTAGGCAAAACCACTATCAATCTTGGAAATCCTCCATGCTAATGACAACTCATAACCAAGAAACTGCATTCATGTGCCATGCATGCAAAAACTAGAAAGGAAACCATACATGCAACTTGATACCTGCAAGTAATCCATTCAAGCTTTACCATATATCCCACCCTGGGATTCCTAGGCCTTTTTATTAATCCTAAGACCATCCCTTTCAGCTTTGAATACATTCGACAATCTAGCTCAATCAAAACAAGAGAACCCCATCACACCATGGTTATCCAGAAATGGAAAGGAAAGGCTGAAGAGCACTATCACACCTGGAAGAACCCAGTCCAATGACAACAAGATAGCTAAAAACACACATGCATGTATCATGCATAAATTAGCAAGGAAATCATACATGAAACTTGATACCTATAAGTAATCCTGATGTAGCCGCTTGATCCTGCTCTTCCTTTATTGATATTTTACTTCCTCTTGCTTTCTTGTCCTTCCTTTGCCTTATTTCCTCCAATGCTAGAGTGCTCTAAGAATGCTCTTCTAGAGTTCTCTAAGAATGCTCTAAGTGTCCAAGAGTATGAGAGAGAGAGTAGAGAGAGAGAGAGAGCTCCAAAACTGAACTGAGAAAGGGTTGTGAATTGATCCTCAAAAGCCTTTTTATTAATGACACCTTTATTTTTCTTCATTTTCCATTATTTTCCTTCATTTTCCTCCTCACATTCAACCTGTGACCTTTCACCTTCCTTTTCTCCTAATTTTCTTAATTATCATAAATAAAATGCCAATAAATGCCTCATGCCTTTCCAAAGCCTTTTCCAATGCCTTTGCAAGTTTCCCTTAGCCATAATAAACCAAATGAACAACTGATAGGATGTTTTTTCTGAACTTTCAACTTGGAATAAGTGTCCCATGACCTTGGTTATTATTTTTCCTTTATTAACTATATTACATGGAATTTTGAGTAGGGCTATTACAAAACCCTCGCCCTTGGGGGAACACCATCCCCGGTGTTTAATGAAACCTACAAATAGAAAGACTGGTGAAAAGAAAAACATACCACCCATGGAGCTTTATAAGTTAGCTCGATGCAGTATTTATGATAATGAGGAACATAACTACATGATAACCGTAATGACATGACACCCATATCACGTATTGGATATTTATAACACCACTCATGGTGATATTTACATCCATATACATATATATGTATACCAAAACATCACACCAAACATATGCCAAAAACATTCGCTCAACCAACAAATAGAGAAGGATACATAGTGTTGGGACCCTATAATACTAGTGATTACCCGATTACTATTGTAGTTGTATCGCTTATTAATATTGTTGTGCCCCTATTGTACCCATATTGTTATTACTGTGCCCCATAGAATCCCTCTATTGTTATTTTTGTGTCTTTATATTATTATTGTTAGGTCGGGTGGGTTATATTGTGACTTCTTAGACTCCTATATATAGAAATGAGGTTTTGTCATTTGAATCATCAAAGAATTGTTCATTTATGTAATGTAAAGGAGGTTTCCCCTCAAAGAGGCTGAATTCTAAGGTGTTGATCTATCTTTTCTATCTTTTTCTTGAGCTAGTTTCATAACATTTGGTATCAGAGCTTTGGATTCTAGGGTTTCGTTGCTCCAAATAGGTCACCGTGGAATTTTTGCTATAACCATTTTTCTATGATGTTTCAGAAGCTAAAAATATCCCATTTGAGAAGAGATCACACTGAACCTTGGGTCCAAATTTCAGAGCTTTTGTGCTATATTTGTGGAGATATGATTTGAGGAAGTTGGTATTTTTGCAGACTCCTGAATTACATTCCAAATAGGTGACTTGGGGAAAATCGTCATAACCTTCTCTCTGAGCATCGGATTGAAATTTCATAAGAAGGCATAGAAAGAGGATGGACTTTAGTTTCTTTTATATATTGTTCAGAGCCAAAGGTCGAAACAGTGACTTCTGGCATGTCGTACAAGTTTGCTCTATTTAACTAGTCTATAATCAGGTCACTGTGGGAGATTTCGCATAACACTTCCTTGGAGAATCCAATTTGGATCAGAATGGTGGCATTGGAAAGAGGACACAGAGGGCTACTGCAGGTCACAATTTAAAAACTGGATGATCCAAAAGTATAGAGATGCATCAGAGGCAATATCAAGCTCCTACAAAGTGAAAAAAAGGTGTGTAGATTTTTAAATTTTTTCTTAAGCTTGGTTTGAAAATTTATTTTGAAGGAATTAAAAGGGCATAGTAGAGCATTATTATTAGTAAATGATGCCCTGAGGAAAGAAAATGCAAACATATTAAGCAACCTAAAAGCTCTAGCATGACTCATGAAGAAGAGGAAGAAATGCTACATGATATATCAAAATTGCAAGACCAAGTGCAACAAATGTCACTCTCACAAAAGCTAACAAAAGCTAAGATAAATATGTGGAATCTAAGATAAAGGGCATGGAGGCTAAGATGGATGATTTGAAGATAGATTTAAAGACAGATTTGAAGAGATATATGGCAGATTTGAAGACAGACATGGAAGATTTGACAAATTTTCTACAATAAATACTTAGTAATGGTGAAAAGGTAATAAAGGAAACTCATGATGCGAACAAAAGAAATGTTAATCATGATTTCATAGACTCTAATGTGGGATTGAAGACCCACCATATTCCAAAAATCAATATGAGGAAGTTTGATGGCAAGGATCCTGCAACATGGATATTACAGATGGAGCAATTTTTCGATCTCAATAATGTGCAAAACACACAAAGGGTACGTATTGCAACTTTATATTTGGAACCAAATTAGTTTGTATGGTATCAATGGCTTTTCTCTCGTAAACAAATTATCACTTGGGAAATTTTTACAGAAGAATTGACAGCACATTATGACGATACAAAAAGCAACACTTTTTTTAGCCAATTGATAAGTCTCAAACAAAAGGGTTCAATAATGGAGCACATTGAGGAGTTCCAAAAATTGAACATAAGGGTAAAAAATATTCCAGAGGAGCATAGGATTGATGTGTTCATAGGGAATTTAAAGGATAATATCCAACATGATGTTCACCTTTGGAAACCTTATTCATTAGAGAAGGCATTCAGGTTAGCAAGAAAATGGAAAGCCAAATTATGGGAACCAGGAAGCATACCACTCACAACTATAAAGATGTTGTTACCCCTAGTCTTCCACAACCTATAAGGTTGACACCACAACAATTGGAAGAAAAAAGAGCAAAAGGGCTTTTTTACAGTTGTGATAGCAAATACACTAAAGGTCATAAGTGTGCTGAAAATAAATTATTCTACATAGATTGTGAAGAGGAAGAAGAAAAGGAGCAAGAAAGGTCAAAAGAAGAGGATATACTCCAGGAACAAAGCCTAGATAAAGAAGAAATGAATCCGACCATATATTATAATGCATTGGCGGGAATTACCACTCCTCAAACCATCAAGATAGAAGGACAAATCAAGAAGAAAAAGGTAATAGTGTTGATTGATTTAGGAATCACCCACAATTTTATTCATTGTAAGGTAGCAAAAGAATTGAATTTCTTCTTATATCCAGCACTAGAGTGTCAAGAGATGGTTGCAAATGGAGTAACAATAAATTGCGTTGGAAAGTGCCATAATATCAAGCTATCCATGGGAGAATATGTTTTGACTATCCCAATGCTTTCCATTCCAATGGGAGGTGCTGATGTTGTACTAAGAGTCCAATGGCTACAATCCTTGGGTACAATAGATTTTAATTTTCAAGAAATTTTCATGAAATTTTTTGTGGAAGGAAAGGAATTTGAATTAAGGGGTATTACAGGGAAACCAGAAAATATAATTAGCTCTAACAGTATGACAAAGCCTCTAAAAAAGGAACAAAGAGGTGTAATTGCGCAATTATGTTCGCTAGATGTTTCCACATTGGAATCATCTATTTCTCCAGATCTCCAAAAAGTCTTGGACAATCATTCCAAGGTATTTGAGACTCCCAAAGGTCTCCTACCTATTCATGATCATGATCATGCTATTCATCTGATTCCAGGAAGTGTTCCTCCAAACATCAGGCCGTAAAGATATCCCTATGCCCAAAAGAGTGAAATTGAACATATGGTTTGTTAGCCTCCTATTGCTATAGGTTTCATATTTCATGATTGACTATTTACATGCCAAATATGTCATCCTTTTCATGCTGCAAAGGTTCCATATTTCCAAGAAATTCCATTTTTGAAGAGTTTTTCAGTTAAGGGAAGGCCAAACAGCTTAATCTTGGCTTCCCTAGGTTTAAATTACTTGTTTTAGAAGATAGAGAATGCATATCTATCCAAACTATTTAATCTTGGCAGATTTGTAGATAGGTAGAGAAGAAAGGGCGCTCAACAGCTTAATCTGAGCCCCGGAAGAAATAAGGATCGATTTAGATAGGAGGACAGCCAAAAGAAAAGTTGAAAAGTTGGGTTTGCTAGTTCAAGTGCACCCAAACCAAAAAGAAGAAAAAATGCTAGGTTAGGTAGTTCTGAGGTGGAAGAATGTTGATTGTGATCCATTTCATGCTTTCAAGTGTTATATCTATTCAAATCACAATTTCAAGGCAAAAATCCATTTGCAGCAGCTCAAGAGAGGCATGTCTAACTTCCCCTTCTTCCTTTTCCCCAAATCATTCACTAACTTCCCCTAAAGAGGTCAAGATCTACTTGATATCTCTTAAATTCATCATTTTTCATGACTTTTGCCTAAGTAAAGATTTGCTTTGTTTAGGAGTGCTCATATCCCTTCTACAAGTCCTTTTTCCCTTTTGTAGCCTAAGATTTCTATCCTTAGCACTTTTCTAATCAAAACTCATATTAACCTCTAACTTATTATGTAAATCCTTGTCTATTTCCCCTTCCCCTTACTAAAATATGTTAAATAGCTCCTCTACGTACATATCCCCTCCCTTTGGTTGAAAAATAACCATAAATATCCCTTGGGAATTACTAAGTTTGCCTGAAACTTAGTAAGAACCCTTTGTTTTTCTCTAAAAAACCATCTCCCAATACAAAGGACTCCTTCCTATGCATAAAATCCCTCCTTTGATCTATAGAAACCCTTCATTAACCTCGATTTTACCTTTTTCAAGGCTCAAAACCCTCTTTTGTGCTATTGGACCCCTTCCGAGGCCTCAAGAACCCCTTCCGATGTATAAACACCATCCTTTAACATTATTCAACCCTTCCGATCACAAAAACCCATTGGTGATTCATTAAACATGCTTCCGATCAAGTCCCCCCCCCCTCCGACGCGATATCGTTGTCGGAGGTGGCAATAACATTGTTGGCCCTTTTTATGCATGCTCCGATATCATCCCTCCGATCGCGAATCGATGATCGGCCCATCGCAAGCATATATATATATATATATATATATATATATATATATATATATATATATATATATATATATATATATATATATATATATATATATATATATATATATATATATATATATATATATATATGATAGCTCTCTGCCTCCATGACCCCCCGATAAGTGATATTGCGATTCAATCTTAGCCATTGGATCGACCTGCGCTTGATCCAAATACCCTGATATTTTCAGTGCTACAGTGCCACTCCCGCCCGGTTTTTTAGTGATTTTTCTTTATAAAGTAATTCTTCGCTTTATAAGGGAGAAAAGGGGATTTTCAAGTATCTTCAGGTCAGCGCCTGCACCTGCCTCAGCTCCAAAGGAAACATGGCTTTCCTCGGCCATTTTTGATCGCTCCAACCCAGTTCTTGGTCCGGACAACGGGCACAGCCTCAGCAAACCATCAGTAAGCCGATCTTCCACCATTTTAGCAGTTATTCTTCCTTTTTTTATTAGATTTCAATCATCCAGTGCCGATACTCATCCAAAGCCCGCAGAGGTGCCACCACAACTATTTTTTGCCATAAAGTGGCAGAAAAGGGGCGATTTGACAGTTGAAGTGTATCAGCAACCAAGCACGGGCCCAATTCAGCAGTAAAGAGTATCAGTGAAGCGGCAAAGTGTATCAGTCGAAAATATCAGCAGAAATCATAAAGCCCATAGCAGGGAAGCAATAAAGGCCTTCATCAAAGTCAAAGAAGCAGTTCTCAGGCATTAAAGGCTCACCTGAACGCAATTAAGAGCCATTAAGCCGAATCATATCAGATTTTAAAAAGAATCAGTGCCACCCAAGGGCAGCGCTGCAGAGATCAATGAGCGGTTATGATAAATGGCCAGCTCATTGCAGCAAAGGACCCATATTAAATCAATTTTAAAGCAGCTTCCCCCAGCACAGCTTAGATAGAGCTTTTGTGCATTTATTTCAGGATAAGTTAGGTTAAAAGCACTTATTTCCCTCAGATCTATTTAAGATCTGCTATTTTAGATATTTTTTGGATATTTTCTTTATATAAACGACCATGTTCATTGTTTAAAGGGTTGGTTGGTTGATAGCTCCTCTCCAGACTTGCGCTGTATTTTTTGAGAGCTTCTATAATCAAAGATTGCTGGAATGCTTGAAGGATGAACTGTCTATTGTGTTTTTAAGGGTTGAAGAGTGAACTATGGAATTCTTGTGCTTCTACATGGCCCAATAGTGTTTCTTACCTCTGTTTACAGTTTATATGTGTTTATGTCACCATTGTGTCACCATCTAAATAGCAGGAAGGAAGAATAGCTTAGACTTTGCTTAGCATCACTCTATGCTCAATTTCTTTTATTTCTACATGTTTTCCTCAGAAATAGTTATGAATATGCATACTTAAATGATCATGTTTACACTGTTTCTCTCATTCATGAATGATTGTTTAGGAATCCTTGACTGCTCCTAGATAAAGTTCATTCGCCCTCCTTCTGTTAGCTGACGAAATATTCTTAGTTGCCTTTCATCTCTGACCTTCATTCCATGTTTTTTCAACCATTGATATTATTCCATGTGTAGCTATCCTGCTCTATATTCCTCTTGTGACCAAGAAAACGCACCAGCAGCCCTTATCCTAGACTCCATGCCCAATGGTTTGAACTTCTCACACTTTGCAATCCAACTCCATTTGAAAGCATCATCCTTCCCACCAAAACTTAAACAAAACCCAAAGAACACCATAACTAGCCTAAAATCACCCTTAAACAAAGCTATATTATAAAGAGAGAGCCCTCTCTGACTGCAGGTAGGCTAGGACCTGCAGTCCAAAGATTGGTTTGTGGTTACCTCGGCCATATCCCTTAAGGAGCCAAGGGACAACCTGAGTGACAACATCATTGGCGACTCCACTGGGGACTCTATTCAGAAAATTCCAAAAAACAAGTTAGAAGCTAGCTCCCAAGAAGAAATCACGCTATACAAGGTCAAATCCAGACCCAATCCCCCAGCTGCTGTTGAAAATCCTAATTTAATCTGAAGGAACCTTAGGAAGCTAGAGCGAAGAGAAGATTTTGTTGATCATAGTCCTGAAACAATTCAGCCAAGTTGTGTTCCAACCCCTGTTAAAGTTTTATTTTGTTCAGCCCCTACTTCCCCTAGTTCATCATCCACCTCTCAAAGCACCTTTTCCACTCCTCCATTCACTACAAATACTACTCCCATTACCACTTTTAGTACTGTTGTTCTAGTCGTTCCATTCATCCCTGCTGTTCCAATTATACTAGTAAATATGGCGAATAGATATGCTCCTTTACAACTGCCTGCTAATCTTGGGGCTATGCCTAAGGATTATCAAACCAAGATCACTTATTTTGACGGAACTGGTTCTCACACAGCCCTACAACATACCAAGAAAATGCAGGACTATTTTGAGAATTATGAAATAGATGATGATCATGTAAGAATGAAGATTTTTGTCCAAAGTCTCACAGGTGATGTAAGGCCCTGGTTTAGAGCTCTCCCTGCAAATTCCATAGCTGACCCAGAGGCCCTTTACCAAACATTTCTTAACAGATGGGAGAAAAAGAAGGATCCGCTGCACATTCTGTCTGAGTATGACACTATCAAAAGAGGCCCTCAAGAAACTGTCTTAGACTATTGTGCTAGGTTTAACAATATTTACAATGCTATTCCACAGAACCTTAGACCTCCACCTGATCTTGCTTTATACAAATTCCCTGATGGTTTTGATTCCGACATGGCATATCAATTGAGGGAAAGAGCCCCTCAAAGCTTAGCAGACATGCAGAATGTAGCTGTTAGTGTGGAGGCAAACCTGATTGCCAAAAGAAATAGAGCAAGAGCCGAGAGAAGAACCACATTTAAAGAAGAACCTTCAGCTATTGAGCAAAAACTAGATGCAATCATGAATAACATGCACAGTCTTGGAGATAGAATGGGAACCATTGAAAGAAAAACATCATGGGATGGACAGCAAAACAATGCTGTCAGAAACCCAAATTTTAGGAAAAATCAGAACCCAAACGTTGGAAGGGCAAGCCCTGACCATGATATAAGACCTCCTTTTCAAGAAAACTATGTTGAAGCATCCACATCCAGTGAGCCAATAGAGGACTCTCATATCAACTTGATGGGTTTAAAGGGTGAACAACAAGTTTTCCTAACCAAGGAAGACCAAGATGACCATGATATAAATCAATTTCAGACTAGATCCGGAGAGTCATTTGACTTCAAAGAAGGCTATGATTCAGCAGTTTATGAGGTGCACAAACAATACAAATTGAGGACCAGAACCATAGATGTGCCTGAAACTACCAAAACGAATGATAGTAGACAGCCTAAGAAGATAAAGGACAAAGTTGTTCTCACAAAACCTGCTGATAAAACAAACCCAAAAGAAGTAACTGTAGAGGATATAACAGATATATCAGATGTTCAAGCCTCTAATAACCAGCCTTTTGTATCCTCTTCCTCAAAAGACAATGTAAACAACACTCCTGAAAGCCTTCCCAAAACAGAAAAATCTCAAGAAATCACTGAAAATCAAGAGAAAATCGCTGAAAGTGCAATTGAAAAAGGAAAATCTGCCAGTCACAATACTAAAACTCAATCAGAAAAATCATTTGATTTAGAGGCAGAAATTGGTAAACTAAAGATATCTATTCCTCTCTCTGAGCTTGCTAAACATGATGTATATAGACAACAAATCAAAAGATCGCTGCAAATGCCAGAGAACAGGGATGATGTTAATGTCTTAGATGATCAACCTGAATTACTTTTTGGTCCTGAAGTCGATGGCAAAACAGCACATGGAGCTGTTCCACCCTTTTATGTCAGTTTACACATACATGATAAAGTGTTACACAATGCTATGTTTGATTCAGGTGCTTCACACAACCTAATGCCGAAAGTTGTAATGGAGAAGCTAAACCTAGATGTCACTAGACCCTACAAAGATTTATTCTCCTTTGACTCGATTCAGGTCAAGTGTTTAGGTCTAATCAAGGATTTATGTGTGTCTTTAGTCCAATATCCCAACAAAACAATCCTAATGGACGTGGTGGTAGTTGACATTCCACCTAAATATGGCATGCTGTTATCAAGATCTTAGGGAGCCAAACTCCAAGGATTTCTGCAGTTAGACCTCTCTTATGCCACTATTTCGGTCTTTGGGCAACCAAAGAGACTGTATAGGGAAACACTGATGAAATATGTGGTAAGTAGTGAGGAAAAGCCCCAAAACTTTCCAATTTACTTAATCCATTCTGATATGGATTCATTTACCTGATTTAATGATGATATGTCTCCTCCCACCGATGATGAGCCTTTGGCTTTAGAACAAGAAGCATGCATAAGTGAGGAATCGGTTGCCCATACCCAAGAAACTGCCAAAACAGTCAATGCAACCAGCACACAAGAGGAGCTCAATAAAATAGAAAACTCAAATCTGCCCACTCCTAAAATGGTTGAAACTCTCAATACTAGTCAAGAACAAGAAATCCTATGGTATTTGGAGTTTGATGGTTCAGTTAATAAGCTAGGAGCAGGGGCAGGAGTATGGATCCATAATATACAAAACAATCATGCAGAGGGTCATGCTTATAGATTAAACTTCAGATGTACTAACAACATGGCAGAGTATGAAGCCCTCCTTTTAGGCCTTAAGCTAATCAAATCTCTAGGAGTTGCAAAAGTTTCCATTCTAGGTGACTCTGACCTGATTATTCAACAGATGAAAGGCAACTTTGTTACAAATGAAAATAGGTTAAGAGCTTATAGGTCTGCTACCACAGAAATCCTCAATTCCTTCACCGAATCCAATCTTGCTAAAATTCCAAGAAGCCATAATCTCCATGCGCATAGTCTAGCTACTTTTGCTAGCACTTGTAAGCTACCTTTTGAGCCCAATCACCACTTTACAACTGAGATAAAGCACAGGCCTGCTGTCCCTAACAATATAAAGATTGACAAGTATTTGAGAATGATGCACAAATTAACATTTTCTTGACTTTGTAGCAGGAGTTTTCAAGTTTAAACATTGATATGGATTCCATGGATGACCCACAACAGCAAATGAGCCAAAATGAGCAAAATATAACAGCTGAAGCAGCAAATCAATTGTTGCACCAAACCATTTTTGATGACAAGAATATAGAAGAGCTGAAACAAATGAATTTGGATGAAATAGCTGAAACAGAGGCTGAAGTTTTTGAACTGAAAGACAACTTTCTGCCCACAGGCCTGACTCCCTTAGAAGACAATTTTGATTCAAATGATATTCCTAAAAAACCAAAAATGCAACCCTTAAACGCTACAATTGAAGACTGTAATATTGGGACAACTGAAAAGCCCAAAATGATAAAACTGTCCAAATCTTTGCCTCCCGATCAAAAGCCAAAATATGTTGACTTGTTTAAAGAGTTCCACGATGTATTTGCATGGAGTTATGAGGACCTCAAGTCCTATGACACCTCTGTTATTCAAAATACCATTCCTTTAAAACCAAATCAAAAGCCTTTCAAACAGAAATTAAGGAGAATAAATCCTATGCTGCTCCCTTTGATTAAGAAAGAAGTAAAGAGGATGTTTGAGGCTGGTATCATTGCACCCATTAGATTTTCAGAATGGGTATCCAATCTTGTTCCCACAAGGAAGAAAACAGGTGAGATTAGACTATGTGTGGACTTAAGAAATTTGAACCAAGTCTCCCTTAAAGACCACTACCCATTGCCAAAGATGGACCATATTCTACAAACGGTTGTGGGGTCTTCAAGAATTTATTTGCTTGATGGCTTCTCAGGATTCAATCAGATATTAGTTCACCTAGATGATCAGGACAAGACAGCCTTTACAACACCATGGGGAACCTTTAAATATGTGAAAATGCCTTTTGGGCTAAAGAATGCAGGTGCTACCTTTCAAAGGGCCATGTGTATTGCATTTGCGAAGGAAATCCATGATTTCTTAGTAGTCTACCTTGATGACCTTACTCCTTTCTCAAAATCTGATCAACATCACCTTAAACACCTAAGGCAAGTGTTCCTAACCTGTAGGAAATATGGCATATCCTTAAATCCTAAGAAGTCCTTGTTTGGTCTAGAAGAAGGAAAATTTCTAGGCCATATCATTTCAAAAGATGGAATTAGAATCGATCCAGACATGATTCAAGCCATTCTCCAAATCCCTTATCCAAGAAACATCAAAGAATTGCAAGCATTCCTAGGAAAGATCAATTTCCTAAGGAGATTTATCCCTCATATGGCTAAGCTAATAAGAATGCTAAATAACATGCTAAAGAAGGATTCCAAGGTAAAATGGACTTTAGAAGCCAAGCAAGCCTTTGAGGGCATAAAATCTGCCTTAACCCAAGCCCCAGTCCTCACAAGTCCTCAATTTGATAAGGATTTCATCATTTTTTCATTTGCATCTGAACATTCCATAGCTGCTGTCCTTTTGCAAAAGGATGACCAAGGAAATGAAAAGCCCATTGCCTTCTTCAGCCGAGCCCTTAGAGATGCTCCCTTGAAGTACCAAATCATGGAGAAGCAGGCCTATGCCCTTGTTAAAGCAATCAAAGATTTCAGAGTTTACATTTTATATTCACATGTGATTGCTTATGTCCCAAATGCTGTTGTAAAAGACATATTAACTCAAGAAGGCACAGAAGGGAAAAGAGGCAAGTGGATTTCCAATATCCTTGGGTATGACATTGAGATAAAACCCACTAAACTGATAAAGTGACAAGGTTTAGCCAAACTGATGTCCGAAACAAATTTTCAAGCCTTACACATAAATGAACTGGACAATGAACAGGAGCTGGCGAATCCACATATCAGTCAAGCTTTTTTGCAATCCCCATGGTATGCTGATATTTGTTTTATATTGTTAGACCTGTGTGCTCCTCCAGGGTTGTCGAGGACCAAAAAGAGATTGTTAAAGATGAAAGCATCAAAGTTTTGTGTCTTAGATAGTGCCCTGTTTTGGAAGAATCATGAAGGAATATTGCTTAATTGTCTAACATTGAATGAAACTGACATTGTTATGAAAGAGTTTCATGCAGGGGACTGTGGAGGGCATTTATATTGGAAGTCCACTGCTGACAAGATTTTAAGGGCTGGTTTCTATTGGACCTCTTTTTTTGCAGATGTCAAATAGTTTGTTGTTTCATGCCATAAATTCCAAATCTTTGAAGGCAAAAGAAAGCTGTTGCCCTTGCCCCTTAAGCCCATTTCAACCAAGAAGCCTTTTCAACAATGGGTCTTGACTTCATTGGAGAAATCCATCCATCCTCTTTTGGCTAGCACAAGTGGATTCTAACAGCCACAGACTATTTCACCAAGTGGATTGAGGCTATCCCATGTAGGCAGGCCAATGACTCCACCATTATCCAATTCCTTGAAACCAATATCCTTTCCAGCTTTGGCTGCCCTGAAAAGATCATTACAGATAACGTTGTTGCCTTCAAATCCAAGAAAATGATCAGTTTTTGCCATAAATTTCACATTACCTTAGGCCAATCCACAACCTATTACCCTCAAGGTAATGGCTTGGCCGAATCATCCAACAAGAGCCTAATTAATATCATCAATAAAATGCTGGAAGAAAACAAGAAGAACTGGCACAAAAAGCTTGTAAATGCCCTCTGGGCAGACAGATTGTCAACCAAGAGATCCATTGGGATGAGCCCATATGAGTTAGTCTATGGCATGGAGGCCAAGTTCCCTTCTTCTTTGGGAATCCCTGTTATCAAATTGCTGCAAGAGATTCAGGCTGAGCCCAATGATATCCAAAGAAGAATGAACCAAACCATCCATTTGCAGCGAACAAGAGAGAAAGTTTATCACAGAAATCAGATTTTACAAGAGAAGCTCAAGAAAATGTTTGACAAGAGAACCAAGGCTGAAGATTTCTTCATCAGCAACAAAGTCTTAAGATGGGATTCCAGAAGGGAGGACAAAGGAAAACATGCCAAGTTCGATTTCCTTTGGAGAGGCCCCTTTATTATTTCTGCTGTTCAAGGCAACAACACATATTTCCTAAAAAGTCTGGAAGGCAGCGCAGCTGAAGAAGGCCCTGTTAATGGCCGAATGTTAAAGCATTATCATGATCCCTTCTAATGAGAGACAACGCAGCTGTATAAATATCTTTGTACATTAATATTTGTATATTACCGGCGCTTTGTTTTTATTGTATAGCAGGCCGATAAGAGGGGACAACACAACAATTTTGAGAGAAAGAACCAAAAGAGTGCTCTATTTCAAATCTCTGTTTGTGAAATAATTGCAAAAGAATGTTCCGGGCAGATATGAATACGTTTAAAGCACGCAGCCAGCCAAAAGACAGCGCTGTTGTTTCACAGCAAGTTTCAGTTAAAAGTGTTGAATAAAGATTCAAAGCTTCAGTCAATAGTATCAAAAAACAGAAAAGGAAGTTTTCAGTTCTACAGCAACCATTGAAGATCAAGGCATCCTGACCTGTTGTTCTTGGCTTTTCACAAGGAAAAGCCATCCCCAAATGGAGCCACTGTTAGCCTCCTATTGCTATAGGTTTCATATTTCATGATTGACTGTTTACATGCCAAATATGTCATCCTTTTCATGCTGCAAAGGTTCCATATTTCCAAGAAATTCCATTTTTGAAGAGTTTTTCAGTTAAGGGAAGGCCAAACAGCTTAATCTTGGCTTCCCTAGGTTTAAATTGCTTGTTTTAGAAGATAGAGAATGAATATCTGTCCAAACTATTTAATCTTGGAAGATTTGTAGATAGGTAGAGAAGCAAGGGCGCTCAACAGCTTAATCTGAGCCCCGAAAGAAATAAGGATCGATTTAGATAGGAGGATAGCCAAAAGAAAAGTTGAAAAGCTAGGTTTGCTAGTTCAAGTGCACCCAAACCAAAAAGAATAGAAAATGCTAGGTAAGTAGGCTGGGTAAGTAGTTCTGAGGTGACAGAATGTTGATTTGTGATCCATTTCATGTTTTCAAGTGTTATATCTATTCAAATCACAATTGCAAGGCAAAAATCCATTTGGAGCAGCTCAAGAGAGGCATGTCTAACTTCCCCTTCTTCCTTTTCCCCAAATCATTCACTAACTTCCCCTAAAGAGGTCAAGATCTACTTGATATCTCTTAAATTCATCATTTTTCATGACTTTTGCCTATGTAAAGATTTGCTTTGGTTAGGAGTGCTCATATCCCTTCTACAAGTCCTTTTTCCCTTTTGTAGCCTAAGATTTCTATCCTTAGTGCTTTTCTGATCAAAACTCATATTAACCTCTAACTTATTATGTAAATCCTTGTCTATTTCCCCTTCCCCTTACTAAAATATGTTAAATAGCTCCTCTACGTACATATCCCCTCCCTTTGGTTGAAAAATAACCATAAATATCCCTTGGGAATTACTAAGTTTGCCTGAAACTTACTAAGAACCCTTTGTTTTTCTCTAAAAAACCGTCTCCCAATACAAAGGACTCCTTCCTATGCATAAAATCCCTCCTTTGATCTATAAAAACCCTTCATTAACCTTGTTTTTACCTTTTTCAAGGCTCAAAACCCTCTTTTGTGCTATTGGACCCCTTCCGAGGCCTCAAGAACCCCTTCCGATGTATAAAAACCATCCTTTAACATTATTCAACCCTTCCGATCACAAAAGACCCTTGTCCGATTGCAAAAACCCATTGGTGATTCATTAAACATGCTTCTGATCAAGTTCCCCCCCCCCCCCCCCCCCTCCGACGCGATATCGCTGTCAGAGGTGGCAATGACATTGTTGGCCCTTTTTATGCATGCTCCGATATCATCCCTCCGATCGTGAATCGGCAATCAGCCCATTGCAAGCATATATATATATATATATATATATATATATATATATATATATATATATATATATATATATATATATATATATATATATATATGAATATATGATATCTCTCCGCCTCCATGACCCCCCGATAAGCGATATTGCGATTCAATCTTGGCCATTGGATTGTCCCGTGCTTGATCCAATGGCCCTAATATTTTCAGTGCTACACTGCCACTCCCGCCCGATTTTTTAGTGATTTTTCTTTATAAAGTAATTCTTCGCTTTATAAGGGAGAAAAGGGGATTTTCAAGTATCTTCAGGTCGGCGCCCACACCCGCCTCAACTCCAAAGGAAACATGGCTTTCCTCGGCCATTTTCGATCGCTCCAGCCCAGTTCTTGCTCCGGACAACGGGCACAACCTTAGCAAACCATTAGTAAGCTGATCTTCTACCATTTTAGCAGTTATTCTTCCTTTTTTGATCAGATTTCAATCGGCCAGCGCCGATACTCATCCAAAGCCCGCAGAGGTGCCACCACAGCTATTTTTTGCCATAAAGTGGTAGAAAAGGGGCGATTTGACAGTTGAAGTGTATCAGCAACCAAGCACGGGCCCGATTCAGCAGCAAAGAGTATCAGTGAAGTGGCAAAGTGTGTCAGTGGAAAATATCAGCGGAAATCATAAAGCCCGCAGCAGGGAAGCAATAAAGGCCTTCATCAAAGTCAAAGAAGCAGTTCTCAGGCATTAAAGGCTCACCTGAACGCAATTAAGAGCCATTAAGCCGATTCATATCAGATTTTAAAAAGAATCAATGCCACCCAAGGGCAGCGCTGCAGAGATCAATGAGAAGTTATGATAAATGGCCAGCTCATTGCAACAAAGGACCCATATTAACTCAATTTTAAAGTAGCTGCCCCCAGCACAGCTTAGATAGATCTTTTGTGCATTTATTTCAGGATAAGTTAGGTTAAAAGCACTTATTTCCCTTAGATCTGTTTAAGATCTGTTGTTGTAGATATTTTTTGGATATTTTCTCTATATAAACGACCTTGTTCATTGTTTAAAGGGTTGGTTGGTTGACAGCTCCTCTCCAGACTTGCGCTGTATTTTTTGAGAGCTTCTATAATCAAAGATTGCTGGAATGCTTGAAGTATGAACTGTCTTTTGTGTTTTTAAGGGCTGAAGAGTGAACTATGGAATTCTTGTGCTTCTACATGGCCCAATAAGTGTTTCTTACCTCTGTTTACAGTTTATATGTGTTTATGTCACCATTGTGTAACCATCTAAATAGCAGGAAGGAAGAATACCTTAGACTTTGCTTAGCAGCACTCTATGCTCAATTTCTGTTATTTCTACATGTTTTCCTCAGAAATAGTTATGAATATGCATACTTAAATGATCGTGTTTACACTGTTTCTCTCATTCATGAATGATTGTTTAGGAATCCTTGACTGCTCCTAGATAAAGTTCATTCGCCCTCCTTCTATTAGCTGATGAAAGATTCTTAGTTGCCTTTCATCTCTGACCTTCATTCCATCTTTTTTCAAGCATTGATATTGTTCCATGTGTAGCTATCCTGCTCTGTATTCCTCTTGTGACCAAGAAAACACACCAGTAGCCCTTATCCTAGACTCCATGCCCAATGGTTTGAACTTCTCACACTTTGCAGTCCAACTCCATTTGAAAGCATCATCTTTCCCACCAAAACTTAAAAAAAACCCAAAGAACACCATAACTAGCCTAAAATCACCCTTAAACAAATCTATATTATAAAGAGAGAGCCCTCTCTGACTGCAGGTAGGCTAGGACTTGCAGTCCAAAGATTGGTTTGTGGTTACCTCGGCCGTATCCCTTAAGGAGCCAAGGGACAACCTGAGTGATAACATGGTTGCAGAAATGCTAGAGGCTAGAATAATTCAACCGAGTCAAAGCTCTTTCTCTGCTCCAGTAGTATTGGTGCACAAGGAGGATGGATCATGGTGCATGTGACCAGATTATAGGGAGCTCAACAAGCTCACTATTAAAGATAAGTTTCCCATTCCTCTCATTGATGAATTATTGGATGAATTGCATGGATCAATTTACTTCGCCAAGTTGGATATTCATTCAAGATATCATCAAATCACAATGAAGAATAAATACATTCTGAAAACAACATTTAGAACTCATGAGGGTCATTATGAATTTTTAGTCATGCCTTTTGGCCTTACCAATGCACCTTCAACATTTCAAGGTTTGATGAATTCCATTTTCAAACCATTTCTTAGAAAATTTGTGTTAGTATTTTTTGATGATATACTAATCTACAGCAAGTCTTGGAAGGATCATGTTGAACATGTTGACAAGGTGCTACAACTATTGGAGGAGAAACAATTATATGTAAAAATATCAAAATGTTTCTTTGGAGTACAAGAGGTGGAATATCTGGGTCATATTGTATCTCATGAAGGAGTTAAGGTAGACCCTAGCAAAATTAAAGCCATTAAGGAATGGAAAATCCCCACATCCATAAAGCATCTGCGAGGATTTCTCAGGTTGATAGGGTATTATCGCAATTTTGTTAAGAATTATGGGAGAATGACAGCCCCTCTAACAACATTATTGAAGAAAGATGCATTTTCATGGACTCCAAAAGCAACAAAGGCCTTCGAACATCTTAATGAGGCAATGTGCCAAGCACCGGTCTTAGCTACATTGAGTTTCACAAAAACCTTTATTGTGGAATGTGATGCTTCAGGATATGGAATTGGTGTTGTTTTAATGCAAGATGAAAGACCCATTGCTTTTCAAAGTCGTCCAATCAAGGGAAAGTTTTTACACAAAGCTATTTATGAGAAGGAAATGTTGGCAATGCTCCATGCACTTAAGAAATGGCGACCCTATCAAATGGGAAGACACTTCAAGGTAAAAATGGATCATTATAGCCTTAAATACTTTTTAGAACAAAGATTATCCTCTGAAAAGCAACAAAAGTGGGTTACAAAGATGCTGGGTTATGACTTTGAAATCATCTACAAAAAATGGAAGCAAAATATGGTGGTAGATGCACTCTCAAGAAAGGATGAGGATGTGGAAGCATTGTTGTGTGCCATTTCTATTATCCAGCCAGATTGGATAAATGAAGCAAGGGAGGAATGGAAGAATGACGAAGAAGTGTGGGCACTTATTCGAAAGTTAAAACAACGTTCCAATACGTCTGATACATTTAGTTGGAAAAATGATTCGTTATGGTACAAATATCGCTTATACCTCTGTGAGAATTCCCAACTAAAACAAAAGATTCTTATGGAATTGCACACTTATCCCTTAGGAGGGCACTCAGGATTTTTAAAAACTTACCACATGATTAAGAAGGAATTTTTTTGGGATGGCCTTAAATTGGATATTCAAAAGTTTGTGGCGGAATGTTTGGTTTTCCAACAAAATAAAGTTGAAACAATTAGGACACCGGGTCTATTACAACCTTTATCCATTCCAAGCCAACATTGGGAGGAGGTTTCAATGGATTTTATCATAGGTTTACCCAAGTCTGAGGGAAAGAGTGTCATCATGGTGGTAGTTGATAGACTTACCAAGTATGCACACTTTTGTGCATTATCACATCCATTTAAAGCCAGTACAATTTCTACTACATTTATGGAAACAATTCAAAAGCTACATGGAAACCCAAAGATTATTGTAAGTGACAGAGACCCCATTTTCATTGGAAATTTTTGGATAGAATTATTTTCTTGTCTTGGTACTCAGTTAGCTCATAGCTCATCTTATCATCCTCAATCTGATGGGCAAACTAAGATAGTAAACAAATGTTTGGAAGGATATCTTCATTGCTTTGTATCTGATAAACAGACACAATGGGTCGTTTGATTATGAGGTACTAATCACTAGAATTGGAATCCTTTTCTTTTCAAGTCAAACCTACTATTGAATGCACGAGCACTACTTCATAGAGTGGAAGATTGCATTTTGGGGTTGTGCCAAGGGATTTGAGATAAGGACTAGCCAAAGGTCTTTACTTTCAGTTTGTTTTCATTCTCATTTAGTAATGTTATTTGATTTCTAATTTTCAGTAGTATTGATAGGTCCCTGTAATACTAGTGATTACCTCATTACTATTGTAGTTGTATTCCTTATTAATATTTTTGTGCCCCTATTGTACCCATATTGTTATTACTGTGCCCCATAGAATCCCTCTATTGTTATTTTTGTGGCTTTATATTATTATTGTTAGGTCAGCTGGGTTATATTGTGACTCCTTAGACTCCTATATATAGAAAGGAGGTTTTGTCATTTGAATCATCAAATAATTGTTCATTTATGTAATGTAAAGGAGGTTTCCCCCTTGAAGAGGCTGAATTCTAAGGCGTTGATCTATCTTTTCTATCTTTTTCTTGAGCTGGTTCCATAACACATAGCCCCCATCTCATCAACCATCTCCCATGCAACTTTATCAGGCCCAAAGTGCTTCCACTACACTTTAACCTGCGTGATTGCTTGGTTTTGGAGCAACAGCACCTTTCTCTACAAAATACATTGAGGTTCCGGCTATAATTATCCTTATGGGTCCACTTGCAATACAGACCAATCAATCACATGATCAACATCTTTAACATATTTCTCAATCAATGACACATAGAAAACATAATGGAATTTCACTATCGTAGGCAATGAAAGTCGATAGGATATTGGTCCAATCCTTTCAAGAATATTGAAAGGTCAACAAAATAAATATTCCAACTTGGCACATGATCCAATCGTCAAGGATCTCTTCTTCAACTTGATGCGAAATTACACCTATTCCCAAAAAATTGAAACTCATTAAACATCTTGTTCTTATATACATAAATTTACTACATGTCTTGTGCTACCTTTAGATTATTCTTGATGACCTACATTTCCTATTCCATCTCTACTAACATTTTTGGTCTTATCAACACCCTCTTCACTCAATCACTCCAACTGATGGGAGTATTAAAACTCTTCCCATACAGAGCCTCGAACGGACTCATCCTTAATGACTCTTGATAACCATTGTTGTAAGAAAACTAAACCAATGGACGGTACTCCTCCCATATCCTCTTTTGATGCATCACATGAATCCTCTACATGTCCTCCAATATCCTATTGACCCTCTTTATCTGTCCATATGTCTATAGATTATAAGTTGTACTGAAGGGAAACTCTATCCCCAAACTTGCAAACAACTCCTTCCAAAACTTGGAAGTGAACTTAGTATCCTTGTTTGACACAATATTCCTTGGAACACCATGAAACTTCTCTATATCTTTGATGAAGACCTGTGATACATCATTAGTTGAATAAGTATACTTCATTGGAATGAAGTTCTATACCTTCATCAACCTATCAACAACAACCATGATCGAATCATTTTTTCTAGATGTCCTCGACAAACATGTGAAGAAATCCATGGAAGTGACCTCCCATTTCCCCTTTGGAATCAAAATCGTTAGTAGTAACCCACTTGTATGCTTACACTCAACTTTCACCTGCTGACAATTTAAGAATCTAGCCACAAACTTTGTCACTTCCTTCTTCATATTCTACCAATAATAAAAATTCTTCACCATTGTTAATGTATTTTGGTATCCTAGGTGACTTGAATATGGTTTTGCATGAAATTCTTGCAAGATAGTCTTTTTGAGCTCACTTTTATTCATCACATAGATATTGTCCCTACATTTGACCAAACCATCCACTGTGAGATGATAGTCCACATCGTGGTCACCTATATCTTGTTGTAACCTATGCCTAAGCTCCATGTACATGTCATCCTACTGTCCTGCATGTAAAATATGATCCTGCAATTCTATACCATAGGAGGTCATGGCTGCTATGTGACTTAGGTGTATCTTCCTGCTAAGAGAATCTGCAACCCTGTTCTCTTTCCACTTTATGTACCTAATCTCAAATTTGAGCTCACCAATCATGGCCAATCATCTAGCTTGTCTGGAATTCATATTTGGTTGGTCAAATAGATACCTAATCCATTGTGATCACTCATTAGTACAAACCTCCTACAAAGATGTTAAAATTGGAAACCAGGGTAAAACTTCATGTGGGTCATCTTATTCATGGCTAATAATACTTTTATTAGATTCCTCTCGTCGAGAGGTGTAGGATTGATATAAAGATTATCCAATTCCGATAAGTATTCATGGAGATATGAATTTATTTTGATTATGGAATTATTATCAAGCCAACCTACAACTCATGTAGGCTCAGAAGCCCAACAGTCGCATCTATTCACCCACCAACGTTGTGTATAAATATAAGAGGACTTTTCCTCATTTGGACTCACTCATCTCATCACATCTCTCTCTCTCTACTGCGCAGATATGAGTCTCTTCTCTACTGCGCTGAAATGGGTCTCTCTCTCTCTCACACATGTGAAGCCGGAAGCTGCTGAAACTGAAGTTGCAACTACAGAAGTAAAGATTGACTTGCGTGGCCTAGAAGATCTCCTCTTTGGAACTGTGCTGTAGGTTCATCTGAACCTCCTCTGAAAGCTGCAACTTTTGGTGGTGGAATGAAGTCAATCCGATGAACGGTTTGCAAGATATCGACTGCCCTAGTTTGAAGCCGGAAACTACTGAAACTGACGCTGCAACTGCAGAAGTAAAGATTGACTTGCATGGCCTAGAATATCTCCTCATCTGAACTGCACTGTAGGTTCATCTGAACCTCCTCTAGAAGCTGAAACTTTTGGTGGTGGAATGAAGTCATTCTGACGGTCGGTTTGTGAGATATCGTCTGCCCTAGTTTGATAATGAAGCCGCTAATGCTGATGCTACTGATCTAGGGTTTGCTACTGTTGATATGAATCAGATTTATTGTACTATTTCTCTCTGCTGAATTATTGAAGATAAAAGAAGATTTGATCAAAGGGTTTCCCCACACATTGTGGGGTTTGTCCCTGGCTAGCCGCCACATCTTCTGTCTCTTGTCTTGGCTTGTTTTCTGTCGATCGTTTAATGTTCTATCTGCACTTTACTTTATGTACATGTGATTGCTAATCGGTGGAATATGATAAGAAAAAGAAGTAAACTGTTATAAGAATAGAACATACCATAACTCAACATGGTATCAGAGCTGAGGTGAAGACAAAGCCCGAGCAAGATTAAGAGCAGTCATCAAAGAGAATATTGGCAAGGCTATCCTAAAAGAACTATGGGGTCCTCAACACTCTTTCCTGCTGAAGACAAGCTCCGTGAGAAAGATGACTATCATGGATGGAAGATGTGTATCGATCTAACCCTTGAAGATCAAGGAGTGATGGACCATGTAAGAGGCAATATTGTTGAGCCTTCATCAAATGCATCTGCTGCTGCCTGGAACAAATGGAAAAATGGAGAAGTCAAAACAAAGAAGATCATCCGGGACTCTATCGACAAACACTTGGTGGCCTACATCTCTGATCTAGACACCTCCAAGGAAATCTACGACAGACTGGTGAGTTTATTTAAAGTTAATGATGCAAATCAAGTTTCATTTCTTAGAAATAAGTTGAGGGAAATCAAGAAGGGTAAAGATGAAAGTATGCAAGCATACTTCTTAAGAATCACCGAGATCAAGAACGATCTCCTATCTATTGGGGAAACCATTACTGACAGAGAAATGGCACTCACAACTCTCGGAGGATTACCATCTGAATGGTATGTGTTCAGGACTACTCTTCTGAACAATAATGTAATTCCTAGTTTCAAGGAATTAATGGCTAGATGCATTCAAGAAAAAACAAGAGTAGAAGAGCAGGAAATGCCCTTGCCTAAAGGTCCTCCTGCTGATTTTTCTTCTCATGCTAAGAAAAGAAATAATTCTGGGTATAAATCAAAAGGAAAGGCTGGACCTAAGGGTGGAAGAAAAGGATGATGTTACATCTGCGATAATGCAGGTCACTATGCAAGGGAGTGCCCTGATAGAAAGGACTCACACCGGGACAATGATCAAAATCCCTCTGATGGCAAATCAAAGGAATGACAAATTCAACAGCAAAGGTAAGAGGAGAGCTGGGGATCGAGGAAGAGGACAACCATTCAAGAAGGCTAGAAAGTCCAGGATGTATTAAATGCACCTGACCTCAAAAGGAACCTGGTGTCCATCTTGGCAATGGAAGACAGAGGCTACAAGGTAACCTTCAGCAATGGCAAGGTATGTATATAATGTTAAAGATGCCTTTACTCTTGGGTTTAGTGTTGATTCATTATATCAGGTCGATGGAAGTCCGCTAGGTGTCATGTCTTGTGACACAACTCTTTAGTCCGAACTTTGGCATCGGAGGTTTTCCCACCTTCATTACAAAGCTCTACCCGATGTAAGACAGATGGTAACAGGGATGCCTGAATTCCAAGTAGAGAAAGAAGGTGTATGTCCGGGATGTGCCGAAGGAAAGCTCAAAAGGGGACCATTCCATTCAAGTCAAAGCAAGACCTCCGATATATTACAACTAGTTCACTCAGACATATCAGGTATGATTCCTATGAACTCCTTGGGAGGATACTCATATTATCTCACTTTTATAGATGACCATTCTCGAAAGACCTGGATATACTTCTTGAAAAAGAAGGATGAAGTGTTCCCTTGGTTCTGACACTTCAAAGCTCTAATCGAGAATCAAACCGAAAAGAAGATCAAGATCTTAAGAACTGACAATGGGACTGAATATGAATCTAATGAGTTCCATGATCATATACTCCTGAACAAAATGGTGTGGCAGAAAGGAAGAACCGCACAATTATGGAAGCTGTCCAGGCCATGCTACATGATCAAAGTCTTCCTAAGTTTCTATGGACTGAAGCTGCAAACACTGCCGTATATGTACAAAATCGATGCCCTCATCAAGCATTGGGTTCCAAGACTCCTGAAGAAAAATTCACCAGTAAGAAACCTGATGTTTCTCATTTTAAAATTTTTGGAAGCCCTGTATACTTTCATGTGCCGAAAGAGAAAAGAAATAAATTGGGAGCATCTGGAAAGAAGGGAATTTTCGTGGGCTATGGTGAAAATACTAAAGGCTATAGAATCTATGTAGCCAGTCAAAGGGAAGTCATAATTAGTCATGATGTCACCTTTGACGAAGATATGGCTCTCAGCAAGGTGAACAATCTTCTGACTTTGAGGAGCTCTCAAGAAGCCGACAGTAGGGAACCGAAAGAAAAGGATGATGAATCAATGCCTGATGTAGAAGAACCCATGGATCCAATTGATCCTCCTCCATATGAACCTTCCTCTTCTAGGAAGAGGCCTTCATGGCTTAAGGGGTTACTTGATGATGCTGAAGGACATGTTGCACCCCGAGGAACCTTTCGTGAAAGTAAGAAACCCAATAGGTATCAAGGATACCTGACCATCATGAGCACGATCATACAAAATGAGCCTTCGTCATTCTCAGATGCCGTCAAGCATCAAGTATGGAAGGATGCTATGACCGAAGAATATGAGTCTATCATAAAGAATGATGTTTGGGAAGTAGTTCCCAGACCCCAGGACGAGACTGTTGTTACTTCCAAATGGCTTTACAAGATAAAGCATGCAACAGATGGAAGCACGAAAAAGTATAAGGCTCGTTTTGTTGCTCGAGGTTTCTCCCAAAAGGAAGGTATAGACTATGATGAGATATTTGCACCTGTTGCCAGATATATGACCATCCGCTCGATCATAGCCCTTGCCACTTCACAAGGATGGAACCTACATCTGATGGATGTCAAGACTGCGTTCTTGCACGGTTTGATCAAAGAAGAGGTCTATGTGGAGAAACCCAAAGGATTTGAGATTTATGATTGAAAATCTCATGTATGCAGGTTGAAGAAGGCTCTCTATGGGCTGAAGCAAGCACCCCGAGCATGGTTTGAGAGGATCAATAGCTACTTGATGAAGCTGGGATTCACTAGGAGTGAAGCCGATCCTAACCTTTACTTTAAGGTTGAAGATGACAAGCCTCTCATACAGGTGTTGTATGTGGATGACCTATTTCTAACAGGTGCAGACCCTCTCATTCACAAATGTAAGAGGGAGCTGGCCTCTAAATTTGAAATGAAGGACCAAGGACTTGAGGTGTGGCAGAAGCCAAGGCAAATTTTCCTATCTCAAGGAAAATATGTGATAAATATATTGGAAAGATTCGGTATGATGGACTGCAAGCCTGTGACTACCTCGAGGATCTTAACTTTTAGAAGTTATATGGTAGTGATGTCGGACCAGACTTGGGAAATGCCTCTGAGTTTCAAAAACTCATTCGCATTAATGTTCTTGGTGAACCTCCGTCCGAACATATGTTTTGCAGTTAGCATTGTGAGCTCATATGGTTGAGCCTCACTGGATTGATGCCAGGAATCTTCTGAGATGTCTTCAGGACACAATCTCTCATGGATTAAGATACACTGCCGGAGATGTGAGACTACTTGGATATACGGATGTTGATTGGGCAGGCAGTGTGGTGGACCGTAAGAGCACTTCCGGGTACTGTTTCACCTTTGGATCTTCTTCGATATCCTGGATGAGCAGGAAGCAAAAGTCGGTAGCTTTGAGCACCACCGAAGAAGGATATATTGTTGCTAGCATAACCTCGTGAGAGGCAGTCTGGTTGCGGAAGCTCTTCAGTGAGCTGTTTGGATTTACATTGGATACCACTATGATTCTCTGTAACAACCAGAGGTGGGATTCGATTATTGAGGAATCCCGTATTCGTCAATTGCTCCAGCAGATAGACATCATCTGGGATATGGTAGTCGATGAGCAAGGATGCTCCATCACATTAAGCTGATGTACAGGTTGATACACCTTGTCAAAGCCCCGAGGAAATATCTAATCTGTGATTTTCCCAAACAACTTGGAGTCGGCAAGAAACCCTTGTACAAGGGCCCTGCATGTTGCATACATTGAGCTCTGGGAGCTCTGAGGGCTTGCGGTTCCTAGTTGAGCAACATATGACCACAGGGTGACTCACCCTCCCCTGGTGGTGCACACTAGAACAAGATGATTCACTCTCTTATGGGACAAGATGATTCACTCTCTTGTGGAACAGGATGATTCGATCTGCTGTGTAGTAGGATGATCAGTTCTCCTGTGAGGACTAGATTGATGTGTTCTCCATGGCAGCCTGGATTGATGTGTTCTCCATGGAAATTGTAGCAGGATTGATGTGTTCCCCTGTGAGGCCTGGATTGATGTGTTCTCCATGGAAATTGTAGCAGGATTGATGTGTTCTCCTGTGAGGCCTGGATTGATGTGTTCTCCATGGCAATTGTAGCAGGATTGATGTGTTCTCCTGTGAGGCCTGGATTGATGTGTTCTCCATGGAAATTGCAGCAGGATTGATGTGTTCTCTTGTGAGGACAGGATTGATTATTTCTCCTGTCGAGGCATCCTACCCATGCAGTCTCGGACTCATGGGAAGTACCTCTCATCTGATCAATGAGCAGGGAAATGAAGTTAGGGACCATAGTAGTACCGATGGACGCATCGTTGTAACTACCGTACTCCCTACGCTAGGATGACCTCCATTGATCTGGGATCAATGATACTGGTCTGGGACCAGTGGTAGGAGTTGTACCATACTATGACGCTGACTTCGGGTCGGTTGAGACTGGTCTGGGATCAGTGGTACATACTCTGAGACTGACTTTGAGTCAGTGGAGGATGATATTGGTCTGGGACAATTGGAGTTGTACTCACTATGACGCTGACTTTGGGTTGGTTGAGACTGGTCTGGGACCAGTGGTACATACTCTGAGACTGACTTTGAGTCAGTATGATACATCCTCGATCATTTCTTCTTCTTCATAATTCGGACAAAAGCAGAGCAGAACAGAACAATGCAAGAGCAGAGCAAAACAAAGCAAATCAGTACAGATCAGTGCAGGGTAGAATAAGACAAAGTAGAATAGGCAGAATAGAGCAGAGCAGGGCAAGGGTCAGGCTGTACAAGGCAGTGCATTTGATGGATGAATAGTAACGACCGATAGACAGATTGCAGATGAAGTTCTCCATGGTTGAGAGGGAGTGTTAAATTTGGAAACCAGGGCAAAACTTCATGTGGGTCATCTTATTCATGGCTAATAATATTTTTATTAGATTCCTCTCGTCAAGAGGTGTAGAATTGATATAAAGATCATCCAATTCCGATAAGTATTCATGGAGATATGAATTTATTTTGATTATGGAATTATTATCAAGCCGACCTACAACTCATGTAGGCTCAGAAGCCCAACAATCGCATCTATTCACCCACCAACGCTGTGTATAAATATAAGAGGACTTTTTCTCATTTGGACTCACTCATCTCATCACATCTCTCTCTCTCTACTGCGCAGATATGAGTCTCTTCTCTACTGCGCTGAAATGGGTCTCTCTCTCTCACACATGTGAAGCCGGAAGCTGCTGAAACTGAAGCTGCAACTGCAGAAGTAAAGATTGACTTGCGTGGCCTAGAAGATCTCCTCTTTGGAACTGTGTTGTAGGTTCTTCTGAACCTCCTCTGAAAGCCGCAACTTTTGGTGGTGGAATGAAGTCAATCCGATGAACGGTTTGCAAGATATCGACTGCCCTAGTTTGAAGCCGGAAACTGCTGAAACTGACGTTGCAACTGCAGAAGTAAAGATTGACTTGCGTGCCTAGAAGATCTCCTCATCTGAATTGCGCTGTAGGTTCATCTGAACCTCCTCTAGAAGCCGAAACTTTTGGTGGTGGAATGAAGTCATTCTGACAGTCGGTTTGTGAGATATCGTCTGCCCTAGTTTGATAATGAAGCCGCTAATGCTGATGCTACTGATCTAGGGTTTGCTACTGTTGATATGAATAAGATTTATTGTACTATTTCTCTCTGTTGAATTATTGAAGATAAAAGAAGATTTGATCAAGGGGTTTCCCCACACATTGTGGGGTTTGTCCCTGGCTAGTCGCCACATCTTGTGTCTCTTGTCTTGGCTTGTTTTCTGTCGATCGTTTAATGTTCTATCTTCACTTTACTTTATGTACATGTGATTGCTAATCGGTGGAATATAATAAGAAAAAGAAGTAAACTGTTATAAGCATATAACATACCATAACTCAACACAAGAAGATAATGTCTCCACATATTCAATGCATGGATGATTGCTTTTAACTCAAGATCATGTGTCAGATAATTCTACTCATGTTCATTCAGTTTACATGACTCATAACATACTACCTATCCTTGCATTAGTACTCCACAAATTCCTCTCTTGCAAGCATCTATACAAACCACAAACTCTTTTCCTAGATCTGCAATCTTTAGCATTGAAGCATTTGTCAACCACTGGTTCAACTGCTTAAAACTTTCTGCACATTCCTCTGTGAATTCAAGCTTTTTACCTTGCCTCTACAATGACGTAATATGATATGAAATCTAAGAGAATATCTTGATGAACCTCCGGTAGTAACCCGCTAACCCCATAAATGATCTTACCTCATCCACATTTCTAGGAAGGACCCACTCCATGATAGCTCTTATTTTCTCCGGATCTACTATTATACCTTCCTTGGAAACCACATGCCCCAAGTAGTATACCTCTATTTGAAAGAAATTTCATTTATTGAGCTTAGCATACAATTGATGCTCTCTCAACAATCTCAATATTGTTTCTAAGTACTCAACATGCTCTTCCTCATTTTTAGAATATATCAAGATCACTGCTCTTCGTCATTTTTAGAATATATCAAGATGTGATCAATGATAACAATAACAAAGTTGTCCAGATAAGGATACACTACACTATTCATCAAGCACATAAAGGTAGCTAGAGCCTTAGTCAAATTAAATGGAACTACAAAAAACTCATAATGCCCATACCTTGTCCAAAAAAAAGTCTTGTACATGCCATCTTCTTTAATGCATACCTGCTGGTATCCATATCTCAAGTCAATCTTTGAGAACAATGCCGCTCCCTTCATATGGTCGAACAAGTCATCAATCGTTGGCAACGGATAATTATTCTGGATGGTCACCTTGTTCACTACCTGTAATCAATGCATAACCCGAGAGTACGATCCTTCTTCTTCACAAACAACATTGGTGCACCCCAAGGCAATACATTTGGCCTAATGTATCCCTTGTCACAAATTTCCATCAACTATAACTTCAACTCTACTAGCTCTGGTGCGCTCATCCTATATGGTGCATTTGATGTTGGTGTTACTACTGTTACCAATTCAATGGAAAATTCCACTTCTCTATGTGGCAACAAATTTGAAACCTATGCGGGGAACACATCTGGAAACTGCTATAAAACAGAGTACCTTCTCAATACTTTTGCATCCTCAACATACTTAACTCTATCACTAGAAATATGCACTGCAAATAACACACACCCCTTTTTACAACTGCACTTTTCTAACATTGCTGTAACCATTCTGACTAATGTAGCTTTCTTCTTACCCTACAAGTTTTTTTGTTCTCCATTTTCATCCAAGCATTCAATAGCCTTTCATAACAATCCACCTTGGTCCTACGAATATACAACCATTCCATAACCAAAATCATATTATACTATCCCAACGAAATCACATTCCAATGTGCTAATGTAGGCATACCATTCAAATCAAATGCATAAGCTCTTACCCAATGATGAACTCTTTTGTTTGTACCTGTAGGCAATTGCACTAACTAAGATTCTACATGCACTACTGTATTCAAACCACACTTATCCACCAATTCAGGACCAACATAACTATAATTAGATCCAGGGACAATAAAAATAGAAACAACTTGATCAAAAAGATTACTGTCCATCTTGATAATAGATTCCTAGTGATCTGCCTACTTGTTATCCAATGCTACATAGATCCATGGAATGCTCTACCCAACATCCCCTACTATTTGTGCTTCCTTTTCACTATAAATATGAGGCCTACCACCCAGATTTTGTAGGAAATCCATCTTGAGATGCTCCTTTCCACATATCCAACACTAAAAATGTCCTTTACCATCACCTTTATTCTACTTCCCTCCATGTTGTGACCCATTAAACTTCTTGTAAGGTGCAACAATATCTTTCTCTCCTGCATTCTGAGGTCATGTTCTTTTCGGCTGTCATTTACCTTTAGATTTATCTTTCCCTTTCCAACCTTAATGATATTTTGTATTATGATTTGATTGCTCATAATAGTGCTTCAATTTCCCAATGACCTCCTCAAGCGACCAAGGCTTATCATAATCAATCCGATCTCTAAATGGTAATGGAATCCACTGGAAAATCTCTAAACTTTGGCCTTTTCATCGTTAAGATATGATATATACGTCAACAACTCTAGGAACTTGGTAATATAGTCCTCATCTGTCATCGACCCCATATTTAACTCATAGAATTCCCTGTGTTGTCGCGCAAATGGACACGACAACACTCAGACCGGGGGCTGTCACTCTGATCCCCAATCCCTCCGTTTAAGCCTATCTCCCGAGGCTAAGGGGGGTAGTCCCTGTGAGATGATGAAGACCAACTGTCGACCAGTTGGTTGGGAGACACGAGATACGATATAAAAGCACTTGATGGATTTAATTAATGAAGCAGACCAGTGCCTTAAGAAACGATTACTTGTTAAATGATATAGCAACATGCACCATGAACAACAATCATATCTCAACTTCGCGTCTCGACTTGAAAAACTCAGATCTCAGCGTGAAAAATAATAATTCCCGAAAAATAACTGGATCTGACAAAGAAAAAATCCCACAACAATTTTTTTTTTTTTTTATCTTTTTTTTTTTTATATATATCTAAAAAAAAGAAATCTAAAAAAAATTAGTCTAAAACTAAGCTATAAAAAAAAAAAAAAAAAAACTAAATCTAAATAAATCTTTTGATTTTTTTTTTTTTTTTTTTTAAAATCTAAATCTAAAAGAACCTAAATCTAAACTCTTTAAAATAAGAAATAAAACTAAGGCTAAACTATTAAAAAAACTAACAAAATAAATATAAACTAAACTATTAAAATTAAAATCTAAAAAAAATAAATAAATCTAAAACTAAAACTATAGCTAATCTAACCTTAAAGCTCTTTAATTTTCTTTTAAAAAATAATTAAACAAACCCTAAGCTAAACCTAGATCTAACGCATTAAAATCTAATTAAAATAAACCCAAACCAAATAACCCACCTACGCTGTTCCTAAACCTTATAACATGAAACCAAAAAAATGAAGATCGAAACGCAAAAAAATGAAAGTCGAAAATGATATGCTGAGGGTTCGATAACGATATACAGATTTCACACCGATTTTACCTGGCCCGATAATGGAGAGAGACGGCATACATGCACCCAAAGGAGCGTTACCAGTTTGCAGACGTTGAGAAACTAAGGATTGCGTGAGACTGTGACGGAGGACCGAATTTCTGAGCGCTTTGCAGGAAGGACGTGATCTCGAAACGCCCATGCCTGCGATTTTGCCTGTTTGGTATCTGTTTTCAGGTTAAGATTGCGGGTTAAAACGGAGTGAGGGCCCTGGACAGTAGGTGGAGATGATACGCAGGAATGGTCTCAATATTTGTTGCAGGTTATTTGGCGATAAGGAAATGTGTAGCAGCGTGGCAAAGCGGAAGCCCACGGAGGTACAAAAAAATTCGTGCCCCGGATGGATATTCAAACTTCGTTCATGCTGGATACAGTGGCATGAAAATGGAGTAAACGCGTTTTTTTTTTTTTTTTTTTTTATTCTTTTTGTCCAGACAACCACCGATGCATGGAAAGATCGCCCAGGATAACTCAGCGTATGCGTACAGCCTCTAAAGGGACCACGTGATGGCTTTCAGAACGCAGAGAATTGCTGAGGAGTAATTGCTTGATGGGATCGATCTATACGCTGATAATCCAGTCACCACACGCCCTAAATTCCAATTTCATTTTCTATCTCATCCTGTACTATTGTTCTGAGGCTAAAACGATTGCACAGTTCTTTCAAGTTATATCAAATGGCTGGTAGAATAAAAGAATCGTTTGTGGATGGCTGAGCTGGAGAGGAGAAGGGTTTGAATAGCAGATTTCGCAGCAAATGAGTTGATGTGAAAACCCTTCCAGACCTGCAAAACCCTGGACAGCGAAATGATAAACCTGCAAAAATTTAATTTTTCTTCCAGATCTTATCTCAGATCTACATCCTGCAAGAAGAAAACAAAACCTGGCAGATGCACGGAATTTTAAAGTAAAACCTAAAATCACAAAAAAAATAAAAAAATTAAAATCAAAACCCTAGATCCAGCAAAAGAATTACAGATATGGCCCCTTAACAGCCTGATTTAAACAATAGGTACAGAAATATTTCAGAATATCAGATAATGCTTCAGAACTCTCTCATATAAACTAGAGGAGAAACTCTTAATGATCAACCCGGGGCCAAAATCAGCTAGGCTCTGCAAAGAATGCTTGCGGGAGTTGGCTGGTTCAGCCGAGAACTTCCCCGAACGCCTACAAAATTTCCTTCAATGATGTTTTCTGCACAGCTCAAAACAACTGTCAATAAAGAGGGCAAAAATGCTGCTAGATCTCAGGAAGTAATGGAGATACCTGCCATTACTTCAGAAACCCTAACAGCACCCAAACCCCAGCAAGTGAACAAGATACCTGTGCTCACAATACTCTACAAAAAAGCTATTATTAACGGCTGAAAATAACATATGCAGAAAATGAAACAATCTCACAACATTTTAAGAGAGTAACACCAGCAAGATTTGGACCCCAAAGTCTTCTTTTATTAACCAAAAATCAGATTACACGAGAGCTTTTTCAGTACTGACTCACAGATCGAATGATCTGAAAATGACTCCTAGCACCCTATTTAAAGGAAATGCTCCAACGGCTAGTTCGATTGATCCATGTAAAAATGATCTCGACCGTTGATGAAGATCAAGACATCTCTTGATCTCATCCGTCGATTTATTCAATTAATTTTTTATTATTATTTTTTAAAATTTTTAAATTATTTTTTATTATTATTTTTTAAATTTTTAAATTTTTTATTATTTTTTTATTTATTTCATTTTTTTAAATTTTTAAATTTTTAATTTTTTATTATTTTTTATTAAATTTTTTAAATTTTTATTATTTTATTTCATTTTTTAAATGGATCATCGAACTAAGCCATTGGAAACATCACCTAGGACCTAGGACTTAGGACTCACGACACAAGGGGATTTAAAACATTTTCAACCCTCGAGACACATTTTATGATGATTTTTTTACAATTTACATCTCAAGGGGACAAACCCACTTAATACAGACCCTCATAAATCACCCAGTTCTGCGACACAACTATAATCTAGCAGATTAACACACTAGGATTCTCCTAAAGTTCTAATGACAAAATCCATCCCGGCTTTGGGGTCAGGTTTGAAGGAAAACTCTGCCGATCCATGGATCGGTGAGACAAAAAACCTTCCGGGACATAGATTATCATAGAAAGTTAGGTCCACCTAGGCAATTTTACATACATGACTCTGATCTGCTTAGATTATTTACAATTCATACATGCAGACTGGGTTTACAATTGAAATGATCAAGCTGCTGATGACTGTAGGATGGCACGGACACGTCGTTCAGGTGCTACCCCTTTCTACCAAGAAAAGAGGGTGTACTGCATGGGAAGTTGACCAGTAGTGGTCAACACCCTGGATTTGTTGTCATAGTACCAATCTGAGAAATATTTCTTCCTAGAAAGTCTCTTGAATTCATGCCAACTCGACTCCTCTATCTTGATTTCTCTAAATCACTTCACATCTTCCCACCATATATATGATTTCCCTTTGAGGTTGAAGATAACTATTCTATCCTCCAAGTTCTCTGTGTAATCATGCAACGCAAAGAACTTCTTCATCCCAGGTAACCATGCATATGCATCCTCCGAATTCTTTAAATCCCCATCAAAGAAAGGTGGCTTGGATTTCTTGAACTCATCTATAAAATATCACCTATCACTCCTCTTGTAAGGATGATAATGATGACAATCATGGTACATTTCAGAACCAAAACTAGAATATAACTTGTGTCTGTCAACTCTCCTATCTGATGTATCCAAGAGCCTCCCATCTCTGATAATGTCATACATATAAAACATGTTCCCACCATGAGACCTACTTCCATATTACCCATTAGTCCTATCCTCCTTCCCATGGTTGATCCTAAGCTGTCACTGCCTCTGCATTTCTGACAAGCTTTGAAGGATTACTTCATTGAATTTTTCTTGTTTCTCCCGTGCTTGAGTAATTATGTCATTATCTCATTTGTAACTTCTTATTTCTGACTTAAAAGTTCTCAATGTGTCTATTACATTAGAAGAGTTCCCAACACCATGCTACGCATATGATCCATAGGGAGAGTATCATGAATTTTAGTCTACCATCTTGCTATTCATTTATGATATTCTTCTTGTAAGTACACCATGTTAGCTAAAGAAAAATATAAACATGATCAACATACCTCAATATAGTTCAAGGGAGGATATCTCATCTAGAAAACCAACCAAATTAATAGAGTACATGTATATTTAAAAATAATCATATGAGTACATAGACATCATTTCAACCATTACCCTGTTACCATGCATGACTATACCATAACCATGACAATGCATGCATAGTACCATATAGACACTGATATTCATAACAAATGCATAACCGACATGCACTAATGATGGAAACATCCAATAACAACACCATAAGCTTCCACATGGCGACACAACTACAACAATGACCACCATTATCCATGCACAACAAGCACATATGCAACAACCATAAAGAACACATATGAAACTGACAGGTATGCATGACAAACACATTTTTCCCATCCAGTACAATATGTGAACCATGCTATGATACCACTTTGTAACACCCTCTTCCCACATTTACTCGAGCTAACTGGTCTACTCAGGTAAAATGTGACAAGAGGCCACTATGATGTGATTCAAATCCCCATATATAGTTAAGGAAGTGGAAGCGACAAAAAATACCCAATCTAACCTTACTCAAGAGCTACAAACCCTCCAAGAGACAACCAACCCTTCCAAGTGCCTAACCCTTGAGACAACTTGTCCTTTTGTTGAGATGGACCCCCATTCACTCCCATGACAAGCCACACATGTGATTAAGGCCCTACAACTTCTCCCACAACAAGGCATGCCAACGAACCTAGATTTTGTGCCACTTTTTCAAGGCCAAGACTCAGGCCTCTGCCCAGAACTTCATGAAACTTCTGGAAGTATAAATAACCATGAATTAAAGATACTAATGCAAACCTTGGCAAAATGACTCGACCAGACCCCTACTAGCCATGACATGAATTTCGTCAAACATATCACAAATATGAAATCTATAGGTCATAGCAACAAATCTGAGCATATTGGTATCATACTTATCTGAGATTCATAAAGAAGGATTGATGCCTTATCAAACTAGATGCATTATCATATATTAGTTAATATTTTCATTGACATCGCATGCACTAATCAAATCATGATGAGAGCCATAACCAAAGTCTGTCATAAACCATACTTATAACTAATAGAAATAACAAGGATATAACATCCATAAGACCACACATGAACAAGTACATTTACACATGCAATACCAAAGGAGAAGGACCTCTTATTAATGAATGCATAAGACAACCAAGTCAAGGACTTCCGTGAACCGCCCGACCATAGATTGGTCAAACCAAATCTTTCTTTCAGCCAATCACCCCTGTCCCGTATTCCAATCATGAATGTGGGACTCACAACAAAACCAACTAGGGCTTCATTTGGCTTGACTGTGTATCCCACCAAGGGATTTCTAGGCCTAAAACCCTCATCAATACAACTAGGCTTTACCATAATCTCATTGAATGACTATGTCCATACAAGCATGGATGCCTCTAGATCCCTCTGCCTAAACCGTAAGGAATCTTTCCATCTCAACCTCTCGACTTTACTATGTCTCCCACCATTATTGGTCAAGGGATTCCTAGGACTATGATGTCACCACTCTCTGGGCTTTACTATGTATCCTGCCATTACTGATCAAGGGATTCCTATGACCAATTAGTTATATTCACAATAAATCTTTATCATATATCCCAACCCCAGATTCCTAAGCCTTGTGATCAATCCCGAGACCACCTAACTCAACTTCGAATCCATCCAAAATTATAGCTCAATGAAAATAAGAGAACCCCATCACACCATGGCTATCTAGAAATGGAAAGGCAAGGCTGAAGAGCACTATTCACCCTAGAAAAACCCATGCCAATGACAATAAGAGAACTTAAAGCACACATGCATCTACCATGCATGCCAAAAATAGCTAGGAAATCAAACATGCCCAAACTATCTAGGAAATCATATATGAAACTCAATACTTGCAAGTAATACTATTGTAGTTTCTTGGTCTTTCTCTTCCTTGCTTGATATTTTTATTCCTCTTTCTTTCTTGTCCTTCCTTTTCCTTCAATGCTAGAGTGTTCCAAGAATTCTCTATGTGTCCAAGAGTATGAGAGAGAGAGAGAGTAGTAGAGAGAGTGTTAAAATTGGCAACTACAACCAAATCCCACTTTGGACAACTCCTCTAAGGAAGATAATTGTAGCATTCAATTCCTCTCTCCGAGAGGACAAAAATTGATATAAATATTGTCTCATTTGGACAAGCGGAAGTGTGATTTTTAATTTTTGAATTATCTCGTGTAAATTATTAATGTCAACGTCACCTATATGTCAGCTCATTAATCCCAATAGTCACATCTCTTGACCACAACGAATAGTATATAAAGAGGTGCTCACACACATGATATTACACACACATCTCTATCTGAAATTGTCGCAGAAGGAAGATAGATTCAGCGAAGGAGGAGGGAACTGTTTGATGTCTTGATTGGGCTGCATTATGAGTTGGGTGCCTCAGGCTGGAGGCTGAGTTTGCTAAAGGCATGTTTGGGCTTAACTTGAGTACCATTCTCGGCATATCTTCCTCTCATTATAGGTCTAAATTATCCTTAAGGTAGATAACAGAGTTGGAATGTTTTGTATGTGCTTTTATGGTATACAAAAAGTCTCTCTTTAATAGGCCACAATCCCTCCTAGAGCTTCAACTGGTTTGGTTTCGTGTTTCAAGGAGGCCAAGAATCCTGGAAGACTGTTCTTGCTAAACTGCTATCACATGGAGGATCAGTGAAGGAGTATGAAGCATGTTATGGGGGATAACGTAGAGGTTTCTACTATAGGTTAGGGCTGACATGTGCCCTAACTAGGTCTGTTATAATCTCAGAGACTTTATTAGTACAATATAGTTTTGGGCTCATGGTATTTAGCAAAGGAGGCCACATAACTTGATCCATCTCCTTTAGATAATCTTGTAACTACCACTTATCACTGGTTAGGATAGATCTAATCTACTTTTGTACAATGAGAGGAACACACTTGTTTGGGTAGCTTCTTTATCATTTTTTCATTGGCTTAGGATAGTCAGATTTGAAATTGATTGTAGTCTCTCTATCTCTTCCTTTGCTGAACATTTGATGATAATAATATAAAAAGAATTGATCAAGGGTTCCCCATATTGGGATTTGTCCCTAGCTGGTGCCATATTCTTGTGTTCTTTTGTCTTGGCTTGTCTTTAGTATTTATCACTTATGTTCTTTCATTGGTTATTGTGTGATTTCTAATGGAGTAAAGGGAAAAGAGTAACTAACCTAAGAAAATAACATGTTAACCTAAAATTAACATGGTATCAAAGCTCAGGTGAGGACAAGCAAAATCATAAGAGATTACAATCACCAAGAAGCATCTGAGGAATTTCATTGACTTGAATTAAACCTTCAGCCCTCTGTGGTAGGCCTGAGTTCAAGAATAAAAAATCCGTGACATTCTCTTAAGATCATGGGCACCAATCTAGGAACTACTTGATCATCATGAGTAAAGGCTCGAAGACATTAAGGTATGTTCCTATATTCATAAGATGTGTTTTGAGTAATGTCAAGATATTTTGAAAGGATTATTTTGCATTCCTAGCTTGAGAGTGTATTATCATGATAAGCATATAGGAGGATATACTTAGAAATAAAAAATTTCTATGATCCATGGAGATAAGGCTGAACCTCTGTAGATCCTTGTTTGAAGTATTGCAACCCTCATTTCTCTCTTAGATTCTCGTATTGTTTTTAATTATCCATGGAATGTTTGAGATGACAGATATATCCATCTCATTCCTTTTTGGTTCATTGCATATATCTGAGCATTTGAAGCTGAGTTGTTAAAGGGTACATTGAAGTCAACCTAGTTTGAGCATGAGCACTAGATCTTTGTTGAGAACAATCATATTCTACTCTAGGCATATACCCTTTGTAGATTTCGTTGACAACCCTCAATATAAGTATCAACCTTAATTATCCTTTGCGGTATACATTCTAGGAAATATTTCAAATCAAGTAGAAATATTGGATCACTGACCAAATTTCTCTAACTATTGCAACATTCTCTTAGGGATATGTTAGCTACCTATATCAATAGGTTTCATATTTCATGATTGGCAATGAAAAAGGTCCAAATATGCTCTGCTTTGATGATGCAAAGATCACATATTTCCAAGAGAATACAATCTGTGCTTATAGCTTGATGTGGACTCAATTTTGATGGATGGTCCAACAGCCTAATCTGGATCATGCCATGTTTTAAATTTTCAGTTGTAGAATAGAGAAAGAAGTCTGTCCAAACTATTTAATCTTGGCAGACAAGTAGCTTAGGTAGAGAAGTAAGGCTCCCAACTGCTTAATCTGGGACCTTGGAAGAAATAAGGGTAGCAGTAGATAGAAAATCAAAAGGAAAAAAGCCAGAGAAAAGAAAAGGCAAATAAGGGTCTGCAAGTCCAAGTGCACCCTCCAAGAAAAAACAAAAAATGCTAGGCAAATAGATGGGTAGGCAGATGGGGTTGCAGAAGTGTCATCCCTTATAATTGAAGGTATGCTAAACTATTTCACAAAAGCAGAATCAATGGATTGAGAAGGTGTTCTTCTCCATCAGGTGGCAGCAAAGCAAAGAAGCATGTCTAACCTCCCTTCTTCCCCTTTTCCCATTCATTACTAACATCCCATCATCAGTAGAGATTCATGCAAGAATTGGTGGTTTCATGGTGTTTCTTGTTCCTTCAAAAGCCACATTTCTTGTCTAAAACCTCTTTTCATTTTGCTCTACTCCCTAAACTAAGTTATTTTCAAATAAACTTAGTAATATTACCCCTCATCCCCTTTTTTTCATCCATATTAACCCTAACTCTATTATATAATTCCCCTATGTTACCCTTTCCTTAGTATTATAACACCATGGTGTATAAACCCCAAACATTGTATAAATATCCCTCCCCTTGGCATTATAGCCATATTTTCTCTGTCAGGGATCGAAATGACATCTGGTCACTTTGATAAACCTAAGTCTTACCCCCCTCCCCTCTTCTGAATCCATTTGGCCCATTAAAACCTTCATTTGCTGAGAAAACCTTATAAAAGACCCATTTTTACCCATACCCGCTTTGAATTGCAAAATAATATCAAAACCCACTTTTTGCACTTATCCAAAGTATCGGCGCACATTATTTTATTTTCAAAATACGTTAAAAAACATTACAAACCACCGCATCTCAAAGGTTTTTCTCCGGGCGCAGACCCCAAAAATATATTATTTTAATCCATTTTCCGCTGTCATATCAACCGCGCAACTCATCAACCCGTCAACCGTCCGATCGAGCGCTTTTGATCGGACGGCCATCATACATATCGGGTTGGGCCCGACGTCCGACAGTTAGCACCCGAGAAACTGTCAGAGGGTGACGTCAGGCCTCTGCCACGCGTCGCCCTCACAATTTCTCGGGTTGCCCTCTGACAAAACCATCGCCGTATGGTAGGCGGTCCGAGAAAACCATTACCGCTTTTTCGTTTACCACCAGTTTTGCCATGCCCTCGTCATCACCGCGTCATCACCACGTCACTGCCACCCCGTCGCCGCATCAGCTCCTTCGTACACCCCCACGCTGATATGTCCGCCACCTCACTATCCCCGTGGACCAATCATAGCTCGCCACATCACCCGATGACGTCATGCTGACGTCATCCGACCTTGACCCCACCTGATGACGTCATGCTGACGTCATCCAAAAAACGCGCCAATATGCCAAAAATCCATATTTTGGCCAATTTTCGCGTTTTTTCATACTTTTTGCCAATTCGCTGTTGCTTTCTCTGCATGGTCTTTTCACGTCCAAACTTGCACCACCTTGCTGAAATCGATTTGGAGACCTCCGGCGCGCCATTTCTACATAGATTCGTGACCGTTGCTCGCTGTTTACCAGGTATTTACCCTTGTAAATCCTTCATACGCCTAATTTGTCTGTGAATTCCCTCAAAAAGCTTAAAAGACACCGAAACTTATAAATTGCCGGTAAAATTCCTGTGTCTAGCCCCCATTCGCAACTGTGAGGTCGAAAAGCACCAGCTGAGCCTTGTTTGCCCACATTTTCATAAGAAACTGTACTCTGTTCGCGCAATCGCGAACCAGTCACTCAAACTGTACATACCTGCTAAAAGAGACAGATTGATACCAGACATTGGTCTTATTTACACTTCAAAGCAATATTTCAATTGTTGCAGCTGTTCATTTGCCCTCTATTCCTTGAAATTCACACTTCCATTGTAAAGAAACTCCTCCGGGTTGCTCTGATCATTCAGAACCAGTTTACATACAAATCTGAAGCCTTATTAGCTATGGAGACACCAATAGCCCTGAATATCCAGCCTCTGAATGCCCCTCACAGGGAGATAGCATGGAAAGCCCTGGGAGATGTAGATTATCAGATGTTAGATTGGTTTCCAATGGGTTCCAAGTTCAATATTCACATGCTAAATGAATTGAAAGCCCAACACCTTAATGGAGCTGATATTTTAGGGATTTGGGACTCAAATTTGCCCATTTACAACCTCCCTCAAGTCAACGCCCTCCCAGACTTGATCCACAAGTGCCAGGAATGCTATGATCCTTGCCAGAGAGCTGTTCTCAGTCCTACAGGCTCAGTTTTGTTCTTTATCACCCCAGAAACCATAAATGAGATGCTGCATTTCCATACTGCAAGGCCATTGACCCCTCTTTCCATGTTGGATTTAATAAAGAAGGGGACTAACTTGTCAAGTGCCCAGATTATCAAAATTAACCAGCTATTTGTACAGCCAAGCTCTGAAACTATGAGAAATCCTCCTATTGGATATCACTACCTGAATGACTTGGGTAGAATGCTAGTGGATTTGATCAGCTATGCCCTGGGGTACAAGGGAATTGAGGAGGTTGATGACACTATAATGGAAATGCTGTCCATGTTTTCTCCTGGAAAGCCTCCAGCTGTACACTATGACTATGCCACCTATATTGCAAAAAAGATCCATGAACAACTAATGAATCTGCCAAGGGAAAGGGTGTTCAGATACACCTCATACATCTACCACCTGTTCTTGTTTTATCAGCCAGACAGTTTCCCCATTCCCCTCAAGAAACTTGATGCCCAGGGAAATCCAAGGTCAGTTGTGTTTTGGACTCCAGTTTTCCATAATGTTTCTCAATCACCATACACATACTGTGAATTTGTAGACCTGTTCATTCACCCAGCTATGACATTGCTGTATGGTGTCCCTCCTCCAAGGTTAACCGATGATATGCAGAGAGTTCTCCATCTCTCCAAATCCTACAACATTGGTGATTGGTATTTTTACCAACATCACACAGTAATCAGAGTATATGGCTGTGAATTGGACCCTTACAGGCTGCCAAGATATGTCCCTATGAGACTGTTTGCCCTAGAATACTTCAAGCAGTTTGGAAATGCTGACTACATCCATTTCCAAAGCAAAAACAAGAAGGTATAACTGAAGGTAAGGAGCCAGCTAGGCCCTTTTTTGTACAACAAAAGAGAGGAGGGATGGAAGGAGGCAGATATGATCCTAGCAGGCCTCAAATTGCAAACCAGTTTCAAATGGTCACCTTATGACCGTAATCATTTTATTTCCCTCAGGAGGATAAAACACAAATTGGGTAACTATTCACATGTTAGGCTGCCTCATATTGAAAAGTATGCAAATTCTTTAAGCTGGAAAGAGGGCACTCTAGAAGAGCCAATCTCTAGAGAGCAGATACTAGAGAGGGAGGCTAGGAATATGCAAAAAGAGGCTGACTTGGAAACTTGTGGACAGGTTTCCTTATCATATCAAAGGCAACTTGGAGCAGCTGCCTCTTCTTCAACAACACATCAGCAAGCTGCCATGGACACTCAACAGACAGGCAGCAAAGGCAAAGGAAAGCAGGTGGAACAAGAGCAACCACCTCACATGACTGAAGGGCAAGCAGAAAAAGAGATGGAATAGCAAGAAGAAGTGCAGCAGCAGGTAGAGCAACAACAACAACAGGAATCACAGCAAAGAGTAGGGCAGCATGAGAGAGAGCAGCCCACACAGCAAGAAGGGGCAGTTGAGGCCCCAATTCTCACTGAGCAGCAGGCTCAAAACATAGTACCTTCTAGGCAAGAGGCAGTTAATGAAACCTCAGTCCTCCAAACTCCACAAAGGGGGGATGTAAGCAGGAAAAGGGATAGAGAGACTCCCTTGACTACATCAATAAGTCATGGTGAGAAGAGGCACAGGATGAACCCCCTTTCAGAGGAAGAGATGCCTATAGGGCAATCTTTGGGTATGGGCCCGCCAAGTTTGGAGGCATCTGCAAGTTCCTTCCAACAGGAACAAGAGAGGACAGTGGGAGGAGAAGTCAGTTCCTCCAGCCAGCAGAGAGAGGGTGAACTGAGCATTAAACAGCAGTTCATTGAAATAAAGAAAAGGAATGAGCCCATAAAAATACAGTTGTATAACCATTTGTTGAAAATGGCTCCCACCAACCAGCAGCGACTAATGTCTGCATATGATGTCCAGGAGGGCAAGATGATCATGAGTCACCTCATACCAACTACTTTGCAGCCACAGTCCCCTTCAGATTACCTAAGGACCAATCTTGAGGTCCTGGCCAAGGACATCCACCCAATGGATAAAATTGAATTGCATAAACAAACAGGTGAGATGGTCTATGCATCCTTGGCAGACAAGACATTGGATAACTATAGGCTAGAAAATAGCCTTAATAATATAGCTGCCCAACTTGAGTTGGAAAGGGCATCCTCACAAGCAAAGGACAACAGAATAAGGTCCTTAGAAGATATAATTATTGAGATTGGGCATGACCCCAAAGATATCAAGGGCATACAAGAAATATTAAAATTGAGGGATGCAGATATGGCAGCTTTAAGGAGAAAGATCAAACTCCCAGCCACAATTCACCCTCAAACAGATGAAGTAGCTCAACAAAGGCATGATCAAGATGCCACAGCTTTGTTGGTGTCTCTCTATAAATAGCTCATCCAGACACAAGAAAAGCTGGGAGAATCAGAGGCTGCACAGGCAGCATTACAAGCAACTCTGAAACAAAGAGAAGAAGGTCAGACCTCCCAGCCTCCTCCTCAAATCATTAACCTTGAGGAAGCTCCTCCAACTACTATTCCTCCTCCTCAATAGACTGAACAAGCAGCACCATCTACTTCAGCACCACCAACAACAGAGCAGGCCCCTAGCTTGGATATGCAAAAGCTAAGGAATGAGATTCAGGCCCTGGAAGCTCAAATGACAGAACTGAATGAGACCAGGGAGAAATTGGCCAAAGTAAATGATAGATATGACAAATCCAAGCAGTCTGTGGCAGAAAAGGGCAGGGAGATAAAAGCCCTCAAAGACAGGATCAAAGAGCTAGAGAATGAGCTCAAATTAGATAAGGTTGTGGCTGAGCTTAAAATAGTGTTGTGGGCTAATATTGGCCAGTCTATTAATGACCAATGGTAGTATATTGAAACAATCCACGAGCAGTTAGAGCTCATTCCAAAAGCACAGACTGAAATTCAGAGATCAAGGGCTGCTCTAAGCAACATGCCTGAAGTTGCCACCAGGATGATTAATGTGCTTAACAATAGAACAAGTACTCAATTGGCTACCATGGGAATTTCAAACAGAACTGAAACCATTCAGTTAATCAAGAGGGTTCTTACACTGAGAAACTTGGTGCAAACATTAGAGAGAAGAACCCAGGACATGCAGACTGAGGTAAACAGGTTTATGGAGAAATTTCAGGTATTAGAAAACAGAGGGCTCCCCAGCTTACTGAACAGCGCAGGGAGACTGTTCACACATGAGCAGTATGCCAAAAGGGTTAATGCATTTTCCACAAGTCAGATCAATGAGAAGCCCAGCACCTCAGAGGAAACAGGGCCAGCCACAGGACAAACTCTCTACAACAGAGTAGAAAGTTTATTTTTTATAATGAATGAAATTAAACACCTGTTTGAGGTGCCTCCCAATTTTTATAAATATACAGAGGCAGAGGAGACTATGGATGCAATTCTCAGGCATCAACTACCTACACAAGAATGGTGGACTAAGGCAATACAGATGATTTTATAAACAGGAAGCCATTCAATAAATTTTGTTCATGGAAAATGCAGATTGTCATACACAGGACAGTTTAAAAGAATCAGCATGCGTTAAAGATGAAAGCTGAGCCAACTCAGCAGAACTTACGGCCAACAAAGCAAGATGAGAAGCTACAGGTGTCCAGGCTGAGAAGCTACAGCAGAGCAGCTCCAAAAGCGCATTTTCCAGCATTAATGCAGATCACTACAACCGACTCGTTGGCTTTCAAGAGCCAAAATATCTTCTGACAGATAGAAAGATGCATTTATGTTGTATTAAAGACAGCAATAACTTCTTTTCTGCTGTTCTGTACAAAGTTGGTGAAATATTCATTTCTCAGATGACTCAACGCCTTAGAAATTTTGTAATACTGTTTGTATATATTTGCCCCTCGCACAAGCTTGCAGGGGTTGTTGTTGATTTCCCTTGAAGAAGTTCTTATGTTGTAATCCTTTCAGTGTTCAATAAAGAAAGTGATGGAATTTCTCAAAATTCTGAAGTGTTGAATGCGTTCTAGTGTTTGTTGAAAACTGCAGGATTCCTGTGTACCTCACAATACAATAAGTTTTCTGTAACTCTCTTTGTTATGTGTTTCAATCTTTCACAATCCATATATGTTTCTAGTTTCTAAGTATTTAGCAACAAAGAAAAAGAATAGCCTTCAAGATTTATTCATGCAATACCCTGAGCTCAATCTATGTTGTTAATGAATGTTTTCTTCAGCTATAATCTTGATAAGTGTAATTCTTAATTGCTGCACTATCAGAATATATCTTTCACAGTGACCTTTGTTTCAGGAATTCAAGTTTGCTCCTGTGCAATATGTTTCACTTTCACATCACCAGCTTAATGGAGAATTCTTAATTGCTTTCTGTTGGCTAACCATACATCACCACTTAAGTTTAAATTTTGTTTGTTTGGGATACCCAATAGGCCCTGCAGTCTGAACATCATCACTCCAGCATTTCAAACATTTCACAGCTCTAGACTCCATTGCCCAATGTTATACTACTATCTGAACACTACATCTTAAGCGCTGAAAGAAGTCCTTCAACCAAAACATAAACCAAAAACCTGAGCATAATAGCTAGCCTAAAATACTATCAAAACAGAGACAAATCATAAAGAGAGAGCCCTCTCTGATTACAGTTTGGCTAGAGACTGTAGTCCAAAGATTGGTTAGTGGTTACCCCGGCCATATTCCCTTGGGAGTCATAGGGAACAACCTGGGTGTTAACATAATTGGCGACTCCACTGGGGATTTCCTCAAGATTTTCTAATTTCTGTTTATCTCTTGAAAGCTGCCCATTCCCTTTGCCGCTAGCTTTGAAAAATATACAGTAAGTTCAAAATCTTGTCTAGCCTCCGAAGACACAAAAATATCCTGCAAAATACCAAAAAGAAGTTTAGAAACTGGCTCCTAAAAGGAAAACCAGACATACTAGGTCAAATCCTGACCCAGAACCACCAGCTGTTTTTGAAAATCCTAATATAATCCCTAGGATCATCAGGAAGTAGCAGGGACAGCAAACTCTTGCCGACTCAACTCCTGAAACAGGTTATCCAAACCTTGTTCCAACTCCAATCAAGGTTTTGTTTCGATCTACCCTTGATTCCCCCAGTTCCCCTTCTACATCTCAAAGCTCTCCTTTCACACCTTCATCCACTGCACATACTCCTTTAACCAATATCTTAGTTTCTACCCCTCCCATTAACCCTGTTATACCAGTCACCCCGGTCCCATTCATCCCTGTCAACCCCTTAAACCCTGTGAATATGGCTAACAGATATGCACCCTTGCAAATACCAGCTAATGCTGCAGCTCTACCCCAAGACTACCAAACCAAAATCTCATATTTTGACTCCAATGGCCCTTTGACAGTTGTTCAGCATGCCTAAAGGATGCAAGACCATTTTGAGACCTATGAAATAGATGATGATAGTGTGAGAATGAGGATGTTTGTTCAAAGCCTAACTGGGGATGTAAGAACTTGGTTTAGATCCCTGAATGCAAATTCCATCACAACTCCTGATGAGCTGTATCAAGCCTTTACTAACAGATGGGAGAAAAAGAAAGATCCTCTGCACATACTTGGGGAATATGACACTATCAAAAGAGGTCCCCAAGAGACTGTTTTGGAGTATTGTGCAAGATTCAACAATGTATATAACGCAATCCCACAAAATTTAAGACCCCCTCCTGATTTAGCTTTGTACAAATTCCCTGATGGTTTTGACCCTGACATGGCCTATCAGTTAAAGGAAAGAGACCCTCAAACCCTTGCAGAGGCCCAAAGAGTTGCTGTCACAGTGGAAGCTAACCTGATTGCCAAAAGAAACAGATCAAGGTTGGAAAAGAGAACAGCCTTCAAAGAAGAACCCTCTGCTTTTGATCAAAAGCTGGATGCAATACTCACTGGAATGAAAAGATTGGGTGATAGAGTGGAATCGGTTGAGATAAAATCATCATGGGAAGCACCACAAAACAACCCTCCTAGGAATCCAAATTTTAGGAGAACTCAAAACCCAAACGTTGGCAAGGCCAGTGCTGACCAAGACATAAGACCTCCTTTCCAAGAAAACTATGCTGAAACTTCCACATCAACTGAACCCAATGAAGATCCTCAGATTAATTTAATGGGTCTAGATGGTGAAAGTCAAGTTTTCTTAACACAAGAAGATCATGAGGATGATGAAATCAAACTGTTCCAAACTAAATCAGGTGAATCCTTTGACTTTAAACAAGGCTATGACACTGTTGTTTATGAAGTCCATAAACAATACAAGCTAAGGAGCAGAACTGTGAATGTAAACCAGCCTGAAAAGATAAAGGATAATCAGCAGCCTAAAAGAGTCATAGTCACAGAGCCTAATGACAAAACAAATTCACCTACAGAAGAAGTAATTATTGAAGAGATCACTGAACCATTGTCCTTAAAACAGCAGCCTCTGGCTACTTCATCCTCTCACCCTAATTTAAATGTTACTCCTCAAGAGATGAGTAAAAAAGACAAGTCCCAAAATCAAGATAAGAATCAAGAAGAAGATCTAGTGAACAAGGAAAGGACTGTTATCCATAACCCTAAGACCCAATCTGAAAAACCCTTTGACCTAGAAACTGAAATTGGCAAACTAAAGATAGCAATTCCTCTCTCAGAACTAGCCAAGCATGACATTTACAAACAACAGATCAAGAAGTCCCTTCAACTCACCAGCAGCAAGGATGATGTTAATGTGTTGGATGATACCCCAGAATTACTGTTTGGCCCAGAAGTGGATGGAAAAACAGTAGTCACAGGGGTATTACCTTTTTATGTCAGCTTACATATTCATGATAAAATATTACATAATGCAATGTTTGACTCAGGTGCCTCTCACAATCTCATGCCAAAAGCAGTCATGGAGAGATTGAATCTAGATATAACAAGACCCTATAAGGACCTGTTTTCCTTTGACTCCAGCCAAGTCAAGTGTTTAGGTCTCATAAAAGATTTATGTGTGTCTCTGGTTCAATACCCAAACAAAACAATTCTAATGGATGTTGTAGTTGCTGATATCCCACCTAAGTATGGGATGCTGTTATCAAGGTCATGGGGGGCTAAACTTCAAGGTTCCCTACAATTAGACATGTCATATGCCACCATCTCTATTTTTGGGCAACCAAAAAGACTATACAGAGAAACACTCATGAAATACATGGTCAGCAGTGAAGAAAAGCCTCAAAACTTTCCCATATATGCTGTCCATTCAGACATAGACTCATACATTCTCTTCAATGACAGCACAACTCTCTCAAAAAATGATGTTGAAACCAAAATATTGATACAAGAGGAATACTCTAATGAAAGAATTACCACCCATGAAACAATAGTCAATCAATCACTAGACACTGTTGCTGCTCTAGTTGTCAAGCATATTCAATCAAATGATGAGACTGTCCTAGAAGACAAGCCAGAACAAAAACCAGAACTTCAACTTACATTGCCAGCACATGAACAGATCATTAAATCTCCTTCACAACAAGATATTCTATGGTTCCTTGAATTTGATGGCTCAGTCAACAAATTAGGGGCAGGAGCTGGAGTTTGGGTACACAATAAAGAAAACAGTCATGCAGAAGGCAGAGCCTATAGATTAAACTTCAGATGTACAAATAACATGGCAGAATATGAAGCTCTTTTACTAGGCCTCAAGTTAGTAAAGTTCTTGTAAGCTGCCAGGGTTTCAATCATGGGTGATTCAGATTTAGTTATCCAACAAGTGAAGGGAAATTTTGTCACAAATGGCAAGAGATTAAGGTCTTATAGGTCTGTTGTTGCTGAAGTACTAAACTTTTTCTCTGAATTCCAAATCACTAAAATTCCTAGAACCCACAATCTGCATGCTCATAGTTTGGCCACATTTGCTAGTACTTGCAAATTACCATTGGAACCTAACAATTGTTTCACAGCTGAGATTAAACACAGACCCTCCATTCCAAACAATGTTAAATATTGGAAAGTATTTGAGGATGATATGCAAATAAACAATTTTTTAACGCTGCAACAAGAATTTGCAGGATTAAATATTGACACTGACAGAGCAAGTCAATCACAAATACTTGACAGAGCAAGTCAATCACAAATACGGTTTGAACAGACTGACCGCACAATATCACCTAGAACAGCAAAACAAATGCTAAATCCAACTATCTTCAACAAGGAAAACATTCAGCAAATTCAACCAATCAGTTGTGAAGAAGTAGCCAATGCTGAAACTGAAATCATAGAGATGAAAGACAATTTTCTACCAACAGGCCTAACTCCACTAGAGGACATCTTTGATTCAAATGATATTCCCAGAAAACCAAAAATGCAGCCCTTAAATGCAGCCATCGAAGAATGCAACATTGGTACCATTGACAAACCCAAAATAATAAAATTGTCTACATCTTTACCTCCTGATCAAAGGCCTAAATACATTGACCTCTTTAAAGAGTTCCAGGATGTCTTTGCATGGAGTTATGAGGATCTAAAGTCCTATGATACCTCTGTTATCCAGCATACTATCCCTCTCAAGCCTGATCAAAAGCCCTTTAAACAAAAATTGAGGAGAATCAATCCTATGCTTCTCCCAGCAATGGAACAAGAGGTACAGAAAATGTTCAAGGCAGGCATCATAGCACCTATCAGATTCTCTGAGTGGATTTCAAACTTAGTCCCTACAAGAAAGAAAACTGGTGAAATAAGGCTGTGTGTGGATCTAAGAAATCTGAACCAAGTATCCCTCAAAGACAACTATCCTTTACCCAAGATGGATCACATTTTCCAAAGAGTGGTAGGGGCCTCAAGGATCTCACTACTTGATGGATTCTCAGGTTTCAATCAAATCCTGGTACACCCTAATGATCAAGACAAAACAGCATTTACAACCCCATGGGGAACTTTCAAATATGTAAAAATGCCTTTTGGATTGAAAAATGTAGGGGCAACTTTTCAAAGAGCAATGGATATTGCTTTTGCTAAGGAGATTCATGACTTTTTAGTCATTTACTTAGATGACCTCACACCTTTTTCAAAATCTGACCAAGAACATTTAAAACACTTAAGGCAGATTTTCTTAACATGTAGGAAATATGGAATTTCCTTGAATCCCAAGAAGTCTCTATTTGGTTTGGAAGAAGGTAAGCTATTAGGACATATCATTTCAAAGGATGGCATAAGAATTGATCCAGATAGGATACAAGCTATCTTACAAATACCCCACCCAAGAAATATCAAAGAATTACAAGCATTCTTGGGAAAGATCAACTTTTTGAGAAGGTTTATCCCAAACTTAGCAGAACTAATCAGATTACTAAATAACATGCTAAAGAAAGATTCAAAAGTGAAATGGACAGTTGAAGCAAATCAAGCCTTTGAAGGTATAAAACTGGCCCTTACCCAAACCCCAGTCTTGACCAATCCTCAATTTGACAGAGAATTTATCATTTTCTCTTTTGCCTCCCAGCATACTATTGCCGTTGTTTTGTTACAGAAAGATGACCAAGGAAATGAGAAGCCAATTGCTTTCTTTAGCAGAGCTCTTAGAGATGCACCTTTAAAATATCAAATCATGGAAAAGCAAGCTTATGCTTTGGTCAAAGCCATTAAAGACTTTAGGATTTACATCCTCTATTCACATGTTATAGCTTATGTACCAAGTCCTATTGTCAAAGACATTCTCACCCAAGAAAATTTAGAGGGCAGAAGAGGAAAGTGGATTGCCAACATTTTAGAATTTGATATTGAAATAAAACCTAAAAAACTAATAAAAGGGCAAGGTTTGGCCAAACTAATGACAGAAGCAAACTTCCAAGCCTTAGACATCAACCAGCTGGACAGTGAACCGAAGCTGGCGACTCCAAAGATCAATGTAGCCTTTGAACAATCCCTTTGGTACTCTGATATATGTTATGTATTGCAAAACCTGTGTGCTCCCCCAGGATTGTCCAGAACTAAATGTAGGTTTCTAAAAATGAAAGCTTCTAAATTCTGTGTTATGGATGGAAATTTACTTTGGAAAAACCATGAAGGGATATTGTTAAACTGCCTAATTGAGAATGAAACTAACAATATCATAAAAGAATTTCATGCAGGTGACTGTGGTGGACACTTGTACTGGAAGTCCACTGTGGATAAAATACTGAGGGCTGGTTACTACTGGCCCACCATGTTCTCTGATGTCAAGAAATTCACCACCTCATGTCATAGATGTCAAGTGTTTGAGGGAAAGAGACAGTTGCTGCCACTTCCCTTAAGGCCTATTGCAACAGAGAGACCTTTCCAACAATGGGGCTTGGATTTCATTGGGGAAATTCATCCCTCATCTTCAGGCCAACATAGATGGATCCTAACAGCCACAGACTACTTCACCAAGTGGATTGAAGCTGCTCCATGCAGACAAGCAAATGATTCAACAATCATTCAGTTTTTGGAGAACAACATATTGGCTAGATTTGGCTGCCCTGACAAAATAATAACAGACAATGCTGCTGCTTTCAGATCTAAAAAGATGGTGAACTTCTACCACAAATTTCACATCACTTTGGGCCATTCTACTGCATACTATCCCCAAGGTAATGGCATGGCTAAATCATCAAACAAAAGCCTAGTAAACATAATAAAGAAGGTGCTGGAAGAAAACAAGAGGAATTGGCATAAGAAGCTTGTGAATGCTCTATGGGCAGATAGACTAACAACCAAGAGATCAATTGGGACCAGCCCATATGAGTTGGTGTATGGATTAGAAGCCAAGTTTCCTTCATCACTAGGGGTACCTGTTATGAAACTTCTTCAAGAAAGCCAAGCTGAACCAAATGATATGCAAAGAAGGATCAATCAAATCATATGTTTACAGCAAACTAGAGACCAAGTTTTCAGCAGAGTTCAAGTTCTACAAGAAAAATTAAAGAAGGCCTTTGACAGAAGAACTAAGGCAGAAGATTTCAACATTGGTGACAAAGTCCTCAAGTGGGATTCAAGAAGGGAAGATAAAGGAAAACATGGAAAATTTGATTCCCTTTGGAGAGGACCATTTGTTGTCCAAGCAGTACAAGGAAACAACACTTATTTCCTTAAAAGTCTTAATGAAACTGATGTGGATGAAGGTCCTGTGAATGGCAGGATGCTCAAGCACTATTTTGACTACCACCCATAAGTGTAGCCTGAGTTTTCCCTTGTACATATCCAGATGTATATATTATTTTCTGTTAAGATGTAAAAATGCAGTTTCTCAAAGTTTTATTGACTATCAGCAAAATGTAAATAGGATCAGAGGTCTACCAAGAAGGGAAGTACACAATTTTGGCATTTCAAAGCAGCGAACTTCAAAATTTTGATAAAAGTAGTCAAGGGCCAAGGCAATCTGACCTGCTGTTCTTGGTCTTTCAAATGAAAAACCATCCCCATGTGGAGCCACTGTTAGCTACCTATATCAATAGGTTTCATATTTCATGATTGGCAATGAAAAAGGTCCAAATATGCTCTGCTTTGATGATGCAAAGATCACATATTTCCAAGAGAATACAATCTGTGCTTATAGCTTGATGTGGACTCAATTTTGATGGATGGTCCAACAGCCTAATCTGGATCATGCCATGTTTTAAATTTTCAGTTGTAGAATAGAGAAAGAAGTCTGTCCAAACTGTTTAATCTTGGCAGACAAGTAGCTTAGGTAGAGAAGTAAGGCTCCCAACTGCTTAATCTGGGAGCTTGGAAGAAATAAGGGTAGCAGTAGATAGAAAATCAAAAGGAAAAAAGCCATAGAAAAGAAAAGGCAAATAAGGGTCTGCAAGTCCAAGTGCACCCTCCAAGAAAAAACAAAAAATGCTAGGCAAATAGATGGGTAGGCAGATGGGGTTGCAGAAGTGTCATCCCTTATAATTGAAGGTATGCTAAACTATTTCACAAAAGCAGAATCAATGGATTGAGAAGGTGTTCTTCTCCATCAGGTGGCAGCAAAGCAAAGAAGCATGTCTAACCTCCCTTCTTCCCCTTTTCCGATTCATTACTAACATCCCATCATCAGTTGAGATTCATGCAAGAATTGGTGGTTTCATGGTGTTTCTTGTTCCTTCAAAAGCCACATTTCTTGTCTAAAAACTCTTTTTATTTTGCTCTACTCCCTAAACTAAGTTATTTTCAAATAAACTTAGTAATATTACCCCTCATCCCCTTTTTTTCATCCATATTAACCCTAACTCTATTATATAATTCCCCTATGTTACCCTTTCCCTAGTATTATAACACCATGGTGTATAAACCCCAAACATTGTATAAATATCCCTCCCCTTGGCATTATAGCCATATTTTCTCTGTGAGGGATCGAAATGACATCTGGTCACTTTGATAAACCTAAGTCTTACCCCCCTCCCCTCTTCTGAATCCATTTGGCCCATTAAAACCTTCATTTGCTGAGAAAACCTTATAAAAGACCCATTTTTACCCATACCCGCTTTGAATTGCAAAATAATATCAAAACCCACTTTTTGCACTTATCCAAAGTATCGGCGCACATTATTTTATTTTCAAAATACATTAAAAAACATTACAAACCACTGCATCTCAAAGGTTTTTCGCCGGGCGCAGACCCCAAAAATATATTATTTTAATCCATTTTCCGATGTCATATCAACCGCGCAACTCATCAACCCGTCAACCGTCCGATCGAGCGCTTTTGATCGGACGGCCGTCATACATATCGGGTTGGGCCCGACGTCCGACAGTTAGCACCCAAAAAACTGTCAGAGGGTGACGTCAGGCCTCTGCCACGCGTCGCCCTCACAATTTCTCGGGTTGCCCTCTGACAAAACCATCGCCGTATGGTAGGCGGTCCGAGAAAACCATTACCGCTTTTTCGTTTACCACCAGTTTTTCCATGCCCTCGTCATCACTGCGTCATCACCACGTCACTGCCACCCCGTCGCCGCATCAGCTCCTTTGTACGCCCCCACGCTGATATGTCCGCCACCTCACTATCCCCGTGGACCAATCATAGCTCGCCACATCACCCGATGACGTCATGCTGACATCATCCGACCTTGACCCCACCCGATGATGTCATGCTGACGTCATCCCAAAAACGCGCCAATATGCCAAAAATCCATATTTTGGCCAATTTTCGCGTTTTTTCATACTTTTTGCCAATTCGCTGTTGCTTTCTCTGCATGGTCTTTCCACGTCCAAACTTGCACCACCTTGCTGAAATTGATTTGGAGACCTCCGGCGCACCATTTCTACATAGATTCGTGACCGTTGCTCACTGTTTACCAGGTATTTACCCTTGTAAATCCTTCATACACCTAATTTGTCTGTGAATTCCCTCAAAAAAGCTTAAAAGACACCGAAACTTATAAATTGCTGGTAAAATTCTTGTGTCTAGCCCCCATTCGCAACTGTGAGGTCGAAAAGCACCAGCTGAGCCTTGTTTGCCCACATTTTCATAAGAAACTGTACTCTGTTCGCGCAATCGCGAACCAGTCACTCAAACTGTACATACCTGCTAAAAGAGACAGATTGATACCAGACATTGGTCTTATTTACACTTCAAAGCAATATTTCAATTGCTGCAGCTGTTCATTTGCCCTCTATTCCTTGAAATTCACACTTCCATTGTAAAGAAACTCCTCCGGGTTGCTCTGATCATTCAGAACCAGTTTACATACAAATCTGAAGCCTTATTAGCTATGGAGACACCAATAGCCCTGAATATCCAGCCTCTGAATGCCCCTCACAGGGAGATAGCATGGAAAGCCCTGGGAGATGTAGATTATCAAATGTTAGATTGGTTTCCAATGGGTTCCAAGTTCAATATTCACATGCTAAATGAATTGAAAGCCCAACACCTTAATGGAGCTGATATTTTAGGGATTTGGGACTCAAATTTGCCCATTTACAACCTCCCTCAAGTCAATGACCTCCCAGAATTGATCCACAAGTGCCAGGAATGCTATGATCCTTGCCAGAGAGCTGTTCTCAGTCCTACAGGCTCAGTTTTGTTCTTTATCACCCCAGAAACCATAAATGAGATGCTGCATTTCCATACTGCAAGGCCATTGACCCCTCTTTCCATGTTGGATTTAATAAAGAAGGGGACTAACTTGTCAAGTGCCAAGATTATCAAAATTAACCAGCTATTTGTACAGCCAAGCTCTGAAACTATGAGAACTCCTCCTATTGGATATCACTACCTGAATGACTTAGGCAGAATGCTAGTGGATTTGATCAGCTATGCCCTGGGGTACAAGGGAATTGAGGATGTTGATGACACTATAATGGCAATGCTGTCCATGTTTTCTCCTGGAAAGCCTCCAGCTGTACACTATGACTATGCCACCTATATTGCAGAAAAGATCCATGAACAACTAATGAATCTGCCAAGGGAAAGGGTGTTCAGATACACCTCATACATCTACCACCTGTTCTTGTTTTATCAGCCAGACAGTTTCCCCATTCCCCTCAAGAAAATTGATGCCCAGGGAAATCCAAGGTCAGTTGTGTTTTGGACTCCAGTTTTCCATAATGTTTCTCAATCACCATACACATACTGTGAATTTGTAGACCTGTTCATTCACCCAGCTATGACATTGCTGTATGGTGTCCCTCCTCCAAGGTTAACTGATGATATGCAGAGAGTTCTCCATCTCTCCAAATCCTACAACATTGGTGATTGGTATTTTTACCAACATCACACACTAATCAGAGTATATGGCTGTGAATTGGACCCTTACAGGCTGCCAAGATATGTCCCTATGAGACTGTTTGCCCTAGAATGCTTCAGGCAGTTTGGAAATGCTGACTACATCCATTTCCAAAGAAAAAACAAGAAGGTACAACTGAAGGTAAGGAGCCAGCTAGGCCCTTTTTTGTACAACAAAAGAGAGGAGGGATGGAAGGAGGCAGATATGATCCTAGCAGGCCTCAAATTGCAAACCAGTTTCAAATGGTCACCTTATGACCGTAATCATTTTATTTCCCTCAGGAGGATAAAACACAAATTGGGTAACTATTCACATGTTAGGCTGCCTCATATTGAAAAGTATGCAAATTCTTTAAGCTGGAAAGAGGGCACTCTAGAAGAGCCAATCTCTAGAGAGCAGATACTAGAGAGGGAGGCTAGGAATATGCAAAAAGAGGCTGACTTGGAAACTTGTGGACAGGTTTCCTTATCATATCAAAGGCAACTTGGAGCAGCTACCTCTTCTTCAACAACACATCAGCAAGCTGCCATGGACACTCAATAGACAGGCAGCAAAGGCAAAGTAAAGCAGGTGGAACAAGAGCAACCACCTCCCATGACTGAAGGGCAAGCAGAAAAAGAGATGGAACAGTAAGAAGAAGTGCAGCAGCAGGTAGAGCAACAGCAACAATAGGAATCACAACAAAGAGTAGGGCAGCATGAGAGAGAGCAGCCCACACAGCAAGAAGGGGCAGTTGAGGCCCCAATTCTCACTGAGCAGCAGGCTCAAAACATAGTACCTCCTAGGCAAGAAGCAGTTAATGAAACGTCAGTCCTCCAAACTCCACAAAAGGAGGATGTAAGCAGGAAAAGGGATAGAGAGACTCCCTTGACTACATCAATAAGTCATGGTGAAAAGAGGCACAGGATGAACCCCCTTTCAGAGGAAGAGATGCCTATAGGGCAATCTTTAGGTATGGGCCTGCCCAGTTTGGAGGCATCTGCAAGTTCCTTCCAACAGGAACAAGAGAGGACAGTGGGAGGAGAAGTCAGTTCCTCCAGCCAGCAGAGAGAGGGTGAACTGAGCATTAAACAGCAGTTCATTGAAATAAAGAAAAGGAATGAGCCCATAAAAATACAGCTGTATAACCATTTGTTGAAAATGGCTCCCACCAACCAGCAGCGACTAATGTATGCATATGATGTCTAGGAGGGCAAGATGATCATGAGTCACCTCATACCAACTACTTTGCAGCCACACTCCCCTTCAGATTACCTAAGGACCAATCTTGAGGTCCTAGCTAAGGAGATCCACCCAATGGATAAAATTGAATTGCATAAACAAACAGGTGAGATGGTCTATGCATCCTTGGCAGACAAGACATTGGATAACTATAGGCTAGAAAATAGCCTTAATAATATAGCTGCCCAACTTGAGTTGGAAAGGGCATCCTCACAAGCAAAGGACAATAGAATAAGGTCCTTAGAAGATATAATTATTGAGATTGGGCATGACCCCAAAGATATCAAGGGCATACAAGAAATATTAAAATTGAGGGATGCAGATATGGCAGCTTTAAGGAGAAACATCAAACTCCCAGCCACAATTCACCCTCAAACAGATGAAGTAGCTCAACAAAGGCATGATCAAGATGCCACAACTTTGTTGGTGTCTCTCTATAAACAGCTCATCCAGACACAAGAAAAGATGGGAGAATCAGAGGCTGCACAGGCAGCATTACAAGCAACTCTGAAACAAAGAGAAGAAGGTCAGACCTCCCAGCCTCCTCCTCAAATCATTAACCTTGAGGAAGCTCCTCCAACTACTATTCCTCCTCCTCAACAGACTAAACAAGCAGCACCATCTACTTCAGCACCACCACCAACAGAGCAGGCCCCTAGCTTGGATATGCAAAAGCTAAGGAATGAGATTCAGGCCCTGGAAGCTCAAATGACAAAACTGAATGAGACCAGGGAGAAATTGGCCAAAGTAAATGATAGATATGACAAATCCAAGCAGTCTGTGGCAGAAAAGGGCAGGGAGATAAAAGCCCTCAAAGACAGGATCAAAGAGCTAGAGAATGAGCTCAAATTAGATAAGGTTGTGGCTGAGCTTAAAATAGTGTTGTGGGCTAATATTGGCCAGTCTATTAATGACCAATGGCAGTATATTGAAACAATCCATGAGCAGTTAGAGCTCATTCCAAAAGCACAGACTGAAATTCAGAGATCAAGGGCTGCTCTAAGCAACATGCCTGAAGTTGCCACCAGGATGATTAATGTGCTTAACAATAGAACAAGTACTCAGTTGGCTACCATGGGAATTTCAAACAGAACTGAGACCATTCAGTTAATCAAGAGGGTTCTTACACTGAGAAACTTGGTGCAGACATTAGAGAGAAGAACCCAGGACATGCAGACTGAGGTAAACAGGTTTATGGAGAAATTTCAGGTATTAGAAAACAAAGGGCTCCCTAGCTTACTGAAAAGCGCAGGGAGACTGTTCACACATGAGCAGTATGCCAAAAGGGTTAATGCATTTGCCACAAGTCAGATCAATGAGAAGCCCAGCACCTCAGAGGAAACAGGGCCAGCCACAGGACAGACTCTCTACAATAGAGTAGAAAGTTTATTTTTTATAATGAATGAAATTAAACACCTGTTTGACGTGCCTCCCAATTTTTATAAATATACAGAGGCAGAGGAGACTATGGATGCAATTCTCAGGCATCAACTACCTACACAAGAATGGTGGACTAAGGCAATACAGATGATTTTATAAACAGGAAGCCATTCAATAAATTTTGTTCATGGAAAATGCAAATTGTCATACACAGGACAGTTTAAAAGAATCAGCATGCGTTAAAGATGAAAGCTGAGCCAACTCAGCAGAACTTACGGCCAACAAAGCAAGATGAGAAGCTACAGGTGTCCAGGCCGAGAAGCTACAACAGAGCAGCTCCAAAAGCGCATTTTCCAGCATTAATGCAGATCACTACAACCGACTCGTTGGCTTTCAAGAGCCAAAATATCTTCTGACAGATAGAAAGATGCATTTATGTTGTATTAAAGACAGCAATAACTTCTTTTATGTTGTTCTGTACAAAGTTGGCGAAATATTCATTTCTCAGATGACTCAACGCCTTAGATATTTTGTAATACTGTTTGTATATATTTGCCCCTCGCACAAGCTTGCAGGGGTTGTTGTTGATTTCCCTTGAAGAAGTTCTTATGCTGTAATCCTTTCAGAGTTCAATAAAGAAAGTGATGGAATTTCTCAAAATTCTGAAGTGTTGAATGCGTTCTGGTGTTTGTTGAAAACTGCAGGATTCCTGTGTACCTCACAATACAATAAGTTTTCTGTAACTCTCTTTGTTATGTGTTTCAATCTTTCACAATCCATATATGTTTCTAGTTTCTAAGTATTTAGCAACAAAGAAAAAGAATAGCCTTCAAGATTTATTCATGCAATACCCTGAGCTCAATCTATGTTGTTAATGAATGTTTTCTTCAGCTATAATCTTGATAAGTGTAATTCTTAATTGCTGCACTATCAGAATATATCTTTCACAGTGACCTTTGTTTCAGGAATTCAAGTTTGCTCCTGTGCAATATGTTTCACTTTCACATCACCAGCTTAATGGAGAATTCTTAATTGCTTTCTGTTGGCTAACCATACATCACCACTTAAGTTTAAATTTTGTTTGTTTGGGATACCCAATAGGCCCTGCAGTCTGAACATCATCACTCCAACATTTCAAACATTTCACAGCTCTAGACTCCATTGCCCAATGTTATACTACTATCTGAACACTACATCTTAAGCGCTGAAAGAAGTCCTTCAACCAAAACATAAACCAAAAACCTGAGCATAATAGCTAGCCTAAAATACTATCAAAACAGAGACAAATCATAAAGAGAGAGCCCTCTCTGATTACAGTTTGGCTAGAGACTGTAGTCCAAAGATTGGTTAGTGGTTACCCCGGCCGTATTCCCTTGGGAGTCATAGGGAACAACCTGGGTGTTAACAGGATATATGTATATCGTCACATCCATCAGTCATAATCTGACAATGGATCAAAAGTCTTCAAAATAACTATGGGAGATGTATTGATCGCTTGATATTTCAAGGAAATACATCCTTTCCTCTTAATACAAACTCTAAGGCTTTGAGTGACCTTGCCCTGAGCTTGATTTGAATATTGATCTGTAAGGATGATGTAATTATGGTAACGTTTGATTGGTGTATTTCATCTTAGTAAACGTTGACAGTTATATACATCCATCTAAAAAGAATTATGGGCTATGTTAGGTAAAATTGACTTGGGATTTGAGTCAAGGTTGACCAAGTTAAATAATAGTGGTTTTGGGCACATGGTATAGTGTACCCATAGTATTCTGGTCTGTGGTATTTCATGTAATGGAGCCTATAAAAGGCTGGGAATACTTCATTGTAATGTAGGTCAGGGAGGTGAGCGATGAATGCTCACTTGGCCATCTTCGCCAGGATATTGGCCAAGGCTAATGAGATCTCATTGGGTTGGGTTTTCCCCGGATTTGGGGTTTTCTTGGATAAATATTATGTGTATAATATTTATGTGTATTGTTGTTGGTTATTTTATTTTTCTTCTCTGTAAATCTCGGTAAAAATCAATAATAGTTTATCTCTTTGCCGTAAATTTCTTAGCAACTGGTATCAGAGCTAAGTTGGCTTCAGAAGGACATTTTTTTGTTGCCAAGGGTTTGTATTGGCCTCATAGATAGAGAGATAATTCAGTTTTTATTGTAGATATGGATCAAAAGCCATAGATTGTGAAGCAATGATGCACACTATTGGTTCATGAGAGGTTCAGTGGTTGAGGAGGATATGTGCACGTGGATTAATTAATTGATGAACCATGTACTTGAAACAAACACCTAGATAATTGGAGGTTACAATGACTGGCGACCCATGTAATTCGGTAGATGAGTTATTTTTATATGGACATTGATATCATATGTATTAAGATAGCAACAAGGGTAAATTGATTTTTATCTTAATGGAGTGAAATTTTTAATTTGCATGTAAATGGGCATACTATAGTAAGACTTGGTAAAGCATGCACACCCCTTACTGGTAAAGTCTAGGTTAGACCTAGGTAATAGGGGGATGTCTGGTTAAAAAATCCCAGGTAAAAACTTTGAAAGGGGTAAGGGCTAAAGTGAGTAGGAATGTCTCACTTAGCAGGTTTTGGCTAGATTTAGTCAAGGAACCACAAGTCAAGTTTAAGGGGGGAATTGTTAGGTAAAATTGACTCGGGGTTTGAGTCAAGGTTGACCTGGTTAAATAGTAGTGGTTTTGGGCACATGGTATAGTGTACCCATGGTATTATGGTCAGTGGTATTGGATGTAATAGAGCCCATAAAAGGCTGGGAATACTTCATTGTAATGTAGGCTTGGAGGTGAGTGGTGAAGGCTCACTTGGCCGGATTGGCCATGTTTTTGGCCAATACTACTGAGATCTCATTGAGTTGGGTTTTCCCTGGATTTGGGGTTGGGATATGTATTGATCGCTTGATATTTCGAGGCAATATGTCCTTTCCTATTAATATAAACTCTAAGGTTTTCAGTGACCTTGCCCTGAGCTTGATTTGAAAATTGATCTCTAATGATGATATAATTTTGGTAACATTTGATTGGTGTATCTCAGCTCAGTAATCCTTGATAGTTATATACATCTGTCTAAAAAGAATTCAGGGCTATACTTAAAATCTAATCCATTAAACCTTTTATTGTTATTGGTAAGTAAGGTAGTCCATACTCTATGCTAAGGGTTTAGTGCACTAATTAGAAGTTTAAAGTCAAGTACTCAGAACTTTTTATTATCTGGAGTTATATAAATCTCTTATTCGATGTCTCGATTGTAGAGTCATTTTTTTTGAAATGTGGCTCTTGGTCGACAGATCTATTTTACCTCCTCTCTCTTTCGAAATACTAAAATAATTCAAAGCTCATTTTATAATTAAACATCTCCATTAGTAGAGTTGAAGGGCAGAGGTATCGTCTTGATAGAAAGCTAGATTGAAATCATCCACTGAATTAAGCTAGTTTTTTTGGAGATATAGATTTGGGTTGAAAATTGGCTTCTTGTAGAAGTTATCACGTTAACATGCTGACTTATATTAATAAGAAGAAAAATTTTCCCTCTTGTTAAGTTGCATCATTGATACACATTATTGGCAGAATGTTGTAGTGACCTTGTCAGAGGCTGTATAATTCAGATTAAGGACAGACCTTGCTTCACATGTTAAATAAGAATAGGGAAATGTTACTAGAGATTTTTTATCTCTATTACTATTATCTGAGGGATAATGCTAAGAGCCTTGTTTGTATGGCCCATCATTATTACCTATCGTATTGCTATATTGGGTAATGTTGGGGTCATCCTAAAAGTATGAATATGTATAGCTATCAAGGATAGTATCCTGTGCAATAAAGTTTCTTGTTTATATATGATATTAGTGGCACTATCCTATAACAACTCAACATCATTTATGTTCTCTTTTCATCCCAACATTTTGTATGATATCAATAGAAGAATAGTAGTAGTGGTGTCATGTTGTACGCCCAGTATGTTGATGCTGGTATCATAGTCTTGTTCACAATCAAGCTGTGAACAAGACAGATGCAATCATCAGAAAGACTATCTGTTGAATCATCATCTTCTATGAAGAGGTTATAGAGATATTCCAGTAATGAAACTGAATCACCTTTAACTCTGATAAGAGGTGCTACATTTGAAGCTTTCATTCTTAAAGATCAAAATGGCTTTTATTGAAATAATCTCAAAGAAATATGTCTTCTCCTGCTTAAAGAGGAACCTTGTCAATTCTTTTGAATGTTCCTCTCTGACCTAGAACTTCCTTGACCCATATGGGAAGATTCAAAGATTAATAAAATCTAGGCTCCAGGGGGAGCTATAAAATCTCTAGATTTATAGCTAGCTGAAGGCATATTGATGAATATGTTTTGAATTAGAGGGAGCTATGATACAATAAACAAATGTTAACCCTTTCTTTTATCAAAGTAAGAGGGAGCTTTTCTTAAGGGGTCAAGATGAAGGGCCCTAAGATTAAAACGTTTGGTAAGATGGAGATGCTGCTAATTCAGACATAGTCATCTTATGAGGGGATCCATGGATAACACCTAAAAGAATTCCTACTAATATCTATATGTCACCATTTCCTGAAACACATTGCTTAAATCTTGCTGGTCAGACAACAAGGTAAATGGAAAGTTCACATCTAAGTGCTATATCTTTTGAAATTAACATTTCTTTATGAATAAATTAAAGTCTGAAATCAGGATCATTATGAAGGTTGAAATCAACAAGTATGGCTTTCTATGGGGCCACTGTATTAAATAACATATTCAGTAAGCCATTTATGCACACCTTCATTATATATTATAAAAGAAGATTCCAAGAATCCAGTATTTCTCATCACACCCTATATGGTATAGAAAAGGACACTCCTATTATAATGCATGTTTAGGTGGGTGGATCTTATGATGGGTAGGTTGTCTGATGGACACAATGCACCATGGAAAGTCAGGTTTAGACCGTGGTCTCCCTAAGCAAGAGGGAGTAAGATTAGTCAACTATTTTCTTCATTAGGAAATGAAATAAGCATAGGATTTCTAAGTGCTACCAAGATCTCTATTATACATCACTATGGTTTCTATACAAACATTTATATGCTATTGAATGGAGCTATGAAGATCTTAATGATCTAGTCTTGACTTTTAGAAAGCAGCTTGACACTCTTCCCTATATGAAGGGATACTTGGCTAAATATTGAGCTTTGGGAGCTCTTGGGTGCTTGGGGTACTTATTGAGTTGTGATCCACCATAGGGTGAGTGATTTTCCTTCCCCTAGTGGTTCTATGGATACAGGGTGAGTGGATCACCTTCTCCTGCAGATACCTCAGTGAGAGATGCATATAGGCATCTGTTGACATGTCAGTGGGACATGGTTCATCCTTTCCCCACATGTAGAGTGCTCATTCCCTACGATCTATGTTTGACATGTCGGTCGGATTTGGTTTATCCTTTCCCCACGTGCAGGATCCTTCCTAATATTTTTTATTTGCATGCATGTAGGAAATGGTTCACCCTTTCCCTTCTCTCAGTGTTTTGCATGCCTATAAGAGGTGGTTCATCCTTTCCCTATGATTGGTTGTGAGAACGATGTGATATCTTCTTTCCCTACTGATGTTATTACATCATCCTACCCATATAGTGTGGGACTCATGGGAAGTATCCCTGATCTAGCCAATGCGTAGGGAAATGAGGAAAGGGACCATAGTACTACCGATGGATGCATCGTGTACTACCATACTCCCTATGCGAGGATGAAAAATATTGATATAGGATCAATTGGAACTGACTTTAGGTCAGTAAGAGTGGTATGAGACACTCTCTTTTGATTGGAATTGACTTCGAGTCAGTAAGAGTGGTATAAGACACTCTCTTTTATCTGGGACCAAATTCAGGTCAGTAAAGAATGGTATGATACATTCTTGATCACTTCTTCTTCTTCATAGTTTAGCAGAGCAGTGCAAAATAGTGATGACATAGATGGTACATGATGACAAGATAATATGATGATGGAAGATGGATTGGCAGGTGGAATTCTCCCTAATTGAGAGGGAGTGTTAAATTGGAAACTAGGGTCAAATTCCACGTTGGAAAGCTCCTCCGAGGAAGATAACTGCAGTTTTGAATTCCTCTCTTCGAGGGGACCAAAATCAATATAAATATTGTCTCATTTGGACAAGTGGAAGTGTGATTTTGAATGTTTGAATTATCTCGTACAAATTATTAATGTCAGCCTCACCTATATGTAGGCTCATCAATCCCAATAGTGACATCTCTTGACCCCAATGACTAGCATATAAAGATGTGCTCACACATATCATATTAAACACACATCTCTATCTGAAATGGCTGCAGAAGGAAGATGGATTCAACAAAGGAGGAGGAAATTGTTTGATGTCTTGATTGGGCTGCATTATGAGCTGGGTGCCTCAGGCTGGAGGCTAAGTTTACTAAAGGCATGTTTGGGCTTAAGTTGAGTACCATTTTGGGCATATCTTCCTCTCATTGTAGGTTTGAATTATCCTTAAGGTAGATCATAGAGTTGGAATGTTTTGGATGTGCTTCTATGGTATACAAGAATTCTCTCTTTAACTGGCCACAATCCCTCCTAGAGCTTCGGCTAGTTTGGTTTCATGTTTGAAGGAGACCAAGAGGCCTAGAAGACTATTCTCCCTAAGCCACTATCACATGGAGGATTAGCAAATGAGTATGAAGCATGTTATGGGGGCTAACACAGAGGTTTCTACTATAGGTTAGGGCTGACATGTGCCCTAAGAAGGTCTATTATAATCTCAGAGATTTTATTAGTACATAACAATTTTGGGCTCAAGATATTTAGATAATCTTGTAACTACTACTGATCACTAGTTAGGAGAGATCTAATCTTCTTCTGTACAATGAGAGGATCACACTTGTTTGGGTAGCTTCTTTATCATTTTGTCATTGGCTCAAGACAATCAGTTTTGACATTGATGTACTCTCTCTATCTCTTCCTGTGCTGAACATTTGGTGATAATAATATAAGAATAATTGATCAAGCATTTCCCCAGATTGGGGTTTGTCCTTGGCTGGTGCCATATTCTTGTGTTCTTCTCTCTTAGCTTGTCTTCACCATTTATCACTTATGTTATTTCATTGGTTACTATGTGATTGCTAATGGAGTAAAGGGCAAGGAGTAACTAACCTAAGAAAATACCATGTTAACCTAAAATTAACAAAGAGATCCAAAATTGAACTGACAAAAGGTTGTGAATTGATCCTCATAAGCCTCTTTATTAATGAGTCATCTATTTTCTTCATTTTCCATTATTTTCCTTCATTTCCCTCCTCAGATGCAACCCATGACTTTCACCTTCCTTTTCTCCTAATTTCTTTTATTTTCATAAATAAAATGTCAATAAATGCCTCATGCCTTTCCAAAGCCTTTGCCAAAGACTTTTCCAATTTACCTTAGCCATAATAAGCCAAATGAACACCCACTAGGATGTTTTTTCCCAACATTAAGCTTGGAATAAGTGTCCCATGACCTTGGTTGTTATTTTTCCTTTATTAACTTTATTACATGGAATTTTAACTAGGGTTGTTACGAAAATTACATGATTTTTTCCATGTTTCATTGCTTAAGAAGTATGTCCATGATGTTGATCATGTGATTGTTTGGTCTGTATTGCAGGTGCAACCATAGGGAGAATTCCATTCGGAGCCATAATTCATATTGCAGAGGAAGCAACCCATGCTCTGGAATAGAGAAATCGAGCTGGTTAAAGTGTAGTGGAAGAACTTTGGGCTTGATGAAGCTACATGGGAGATGGATGACTAGATGTGGCCTTTGTATCCTTCATTATTTTTTGGTTCGAGAAAATGTGTTTTTGGTATGTGTATATGTATATGCATGTTGTTGTATATGTGACAATGAGATGTTGTATGGTTGTTATGATTATTATGTTGGTCATGGTTTGCAGTGGTTGTTCATTGTAAATACTGCATCGAGTTGTGTTATAAAGATCCATGGGAAGTATGTTTTGTTTTCAGTGGTTTGTTGGTAATAGGTGTCATAGATCATTGTGGATGGTGTTACCCCAAGGGGGAGAGATTTGTAAGAACCCCTAGTTGATTTTCTATGTAAATAAAATAAGACCAAGGTCATGGATCACATAATGTAAGATAAATGTTGGGAAAAACATAGTGATGGGTATCACTAGTGATTAATTAATGTATATGGAAATTGGAAAAGGCATTGGTGAAGGAAAAGTGGCAATAATTGGCATTTTATTTATGGAATAAAGTAAAATAGGAGAAAAGGAAGGTGGAGAGACACATATTTGCATGAGAGGGAAATTGAAGGAAAATGAAGAAAATAGAGGCCTCAATGATAAAATGTCTTATGAGGATTAGTTGCTAGATTTTGGTTATTTTAGTGTTGGAGCTCTCTTCTATTCACTCATTCTCTCATACTCTTGCACACTTAGAGAAATATTGGAGCACTCTTGGATGTATCTTGGAGCACTTTGGTAAACATTGGATTTGGAGAAAGAAGGCAAAGGAAAGTAGAGGGCATAATGGAACAACTAGATCAATATCTCTATCTAGAATGTTTTGTAGGTAATAAGTTGCATGTGTGATTTCCTTTCTGATTTCTAGATGTGTGGTATATGCATGTAATTTTGTGGTTATGTGTTTTCATTGGCATTGTTAGGCCAGGGTAACTCCAAAATGGGCAGAAGAAAACTGACTTATTATTTCATTAGATAACTATTGTTTATATACATAAAATGGGACGGATTAGTTCATCTTCTTGATGACTGTTCACGTTCCAGTTTACCCAACCGTTGAAGATTAGGTGTGAACATTCCCCCCCTTAATCTAAAGGGATGTTGGTGAGTCCAAGCATTGTTCTGAATCTTTCAAGCTTTTCTCTTCCAAGTGCTTTGGTGAAGACGTCTGCAATTTTCTCATTTGTGGAACAATGACGGAGATGGATTGTTTTGGTCTCAACATGATGTTGGATCAGATGATATTTAGTATTGATGTGCTTAGTACGATCATGGAACTTTGGGTTCTTGGCCAACTTTATTGCGGAGGTGTTATCAATCATGAGTGGAGTTGATTGTACTTGTTTTACCTGCAAATCTTCAAGAATTTTCCTGAGCCACACAATTTCTTTCGTTGCTTCAACTACTGCCACGTATTGTGCTTCTGTTGTGGAATCTGCTGGAACTGATTGTTTGCGTGATCTCCAGGAGACAGCTCCTGATCCAAGACTCATAGCATATCCTGAAGTAGATACCCCAGTTTCTCTGTCTCCATTGAAGTCTGAATCAGAGTATCCAATCAAGCTGAAGTCGTCCACCTATGTATACTTGATTCCAAGGTCTTGAGTTCCCTTCAAGTACCTTAGAACTCTTTTTGCAGCAGACCAATGTCCCTCACAAGGCTTTTGCATAAACCTGGAGAGGATTCCAACAGAAAATGAAATGTCTGGTCTGGTAGTAGTGAGGTAGATGAGACTTCCTATTAGCTACCTATACCAATAGGTTTCATATTTCATGATTGGCAAGAGAAGTTCCAAATATGCTCTGCTTTGGCTATGCAAAGATCCCATATTTCCTGAAGGAGACAAGGTATGAAAAGAGCTCGACCTGGTTCCAAATTTTGATGGATGATTCAACAGTTTAATCTGGATCATGCCATGTTTGAATTTGCAGTTGTAGAATAGAGAAAGGAGTCTGTCCAAACTGTTTAATCTTGGCAGACAAGTAGTTCAGGTAGAGAAGAAAAGGCTCCCAACAGCTTAATCTGGGACCTTGGAAGAAATAAGGGCAGAAGTAGATAGAAAACAAAAGAAAAAAGCCAAAGAAAAGAAAAGGCAAGTAAGGGTCTGCAAGTCCAAATGCACCCTCCAAGAAGGAATAAAAATGCTAGGCAAATAGATGGGTAGGCAGTTGGAGTTGCAGAAAGGTCATTTCCTACAAGTTGCATGTGTGCTGACTTGCTTGACCAAAGCAAAGTCAATGAAATTCAGATGGAGTTACTCTTCATCAAGTTACAGCAATCAAGAGGCATGTCTAACCTCCCTTCTCCCCCTCTCCATTTCATTACTAACACTCCCTCAACATCTGAGTTTCATGGGATAGATTATGGTTTCACAGTGGTTCTTAATCTTTTAGAAGCCACATTTCTTGTCTAAAAATCTTTTCATTTTGATCTACTCTCTAAACTAAGTAAGTTTCAAATAAGCTTAGTGGTTTCCCCTCCATTTACCCCTTCATCCATATTAACTCTAACACTACTATGTAAACCCCCTACATTACCTTTCCCCTACTAGTATTAACACCATGGTGTATAAACCCCAAAATTTGTATAAATATCCCTCCCTTTGGCATTATAGCCAATAAGTTCTCTGTCAGGGATCAAATGGCATCTGGTCACTTTGATGAACCTAACCCTAACCCCCTCCCCTCCTCTGAATTCATTTGGCCCCTTGAAAAGCTTCATTTGCTAAAAAGAGTCTCACAAATGACCTGGTTTTGCCTATACCCACTTCATTTACAAAAATAACCCCTAAATACCCACTTTGTTCTCTTATCCAAAGTATTGGGGCTGTCTTATTGCGCATCAGAAAAACCTTACAAAACCCCTTTACCCATGAAACCCCTTTGAAATTATGCAAAAAACCAAAAAACCCGCTTCTGCCGCTCAAACCAAAGTTGGCGCATGCATTTGGTTTATTTTGAAATACATTGAAAACATTATGAAAACCCATATATCCGAAGGTTTCCGCCGGGTACTGCTCCCAAAAATAAATAATAAAAAAGTATCCGCCCGCATTCGTATCCCCCGATCATATCATTCCCCCGTCCACCGTCGGATCAGATCCAAGAGATCCGACGGTCCTTATTAATATCGGAGCGGCCCCCGCAGCAGAGATTTAGCGCCCGAGAAAGTGACGTTGCGTTACGTCAGTGCGCGGCCACGCGTCGCCCATTGAGGGCTCTCGGAGCGACCTCTGACAAATGCGGGGCCGTATCATAACCGCCCCGAGAAACCGTAACTGTTAGGGCTAAACCGTAACCGTTAGGTCACTCACCGCCCGGTTTGCGGGTCCAGCGTCATCCCCACGTCATCACCGTGCCTGCCACCGCATCACACTTTTGTCCGCATCTGTGCCAACGTGCCTGCCACCTCATTACCCCGTGGACCAATGGCAGCTCGCCACCTCACCCGATGACGTCATGCTGACGTCATCCGAGGCTGACCCCACCCTATGACGTCATGCTGACATCATCCGAGAAAAAAGCGCCAAATTGCCAAAAGTCCATATTATGGCCAAAAATCTCATTTTTTCATACTTTCTGCTTACTGGCTATTGTTTCTTCCGCATGCTGTTTTACGTTCAAGACTGCGCCACCCCGCTGGAATCGACCTGAAGACCTCCAGAGTACCAATTCCACCCACAGTTACGACCACTGTTCGCGGTTAGCCAGGTATTTCTCGTAGTTCGTCCTCCATACGCCTAAATTCACTGTAAATTGCTCAGAACGCTTAAGGAACACTGAAACTCACTATTTCACCGGCAATTTTCCTCTGCAACACCTCTATTTTACAACTGCAACCTCGAAAACCACTAGCTGAGCCTTCATTTCCCGCGTTTGGTCGAAAAACTGTAAACTGCTCGCGCAATCGTGAGACAGTTGGTCAATCTATTTAAAACCTGCCATAAAAGACAGAGGGAGACCAGGCATTGGTCTTATTCATAATTCAAGCAGTATTTCAATTGCTGTGTGCCCACTCCACCCTCTGGTCTCTGTAATTCACATTGGCATTGCAAAAAGTTACCTCTGTGCTGTGCTGCTCACTTCAAATAGTTCACCTGCAAGACAGAAACTGAATAGACCATGGAGACTCCAATTGCACTGAACATCAAGCCTCTCAACACCCCTCACCAGGAATTAGAATGGAAACCTCTGGGAGATATGGATTATCAAATGTTAGACTGGTTTCCATTAGGCTCCAAATATAATATTCAGATGCTGAATGAGTTGAAAGCCCAGCACCTTAGTGGAGCTGACATCCTAGGGATTTGGGACTCAAACTTGCCCATCTACAACCTCCCCCAGGTAAATCCTATGCCTGAATTGATTCACAGATGCCAAGAACGCTATGATCCATGTCAAAGAGCTGTCCTTGGCCCCACAGGCTCAATTCTGTTTCATATCACCCCAGAAAGCATAAATGAGATGCTGCACTTCCACACTGCAAAGCCATTGACCCCCCTCCACATGCAGAACTTGATAAAGAAGGGGAATAAGTTGTCAAATGACCAGATCATCAAAATCAACCAGCTGTTTGTACAACCAGGCTCTGAAGCCATCAGAACTCCTCCTATTGGATATCATTACTTGAATGAATTGGGCAGAATGCTAGTGGATTTGATCAGCTATGTCCTAGGGTTCATAGGAATGGAGGAGGTGGATGAAATTATAATGGCAATGCTGTCTATTTTCTCTCCTGGAAAGCCTCCAGCTGTACATTATGATTATGCCACGTACATTGCAGATAGGATTCATGACCAGCTGATGAATTTGAAAAGGGAAAGACTGTTCAGATATACTTCATACATATACCACCTATTCTTGTTTTATCAGCCAGCCAGCTTCTCTATTCCCTTGAAGCAAGTCAATGCCCAGGGGAATCTAAGGTCAGTTGTGTTTTGGACCTCTGTTTTTCATTGTGCCTCTGTATCACCATACACATACTCTGAGTTCATAGACTTATTCATTCATCCAGCCATGACAGTATTGGATGGTGTTCCTCCTCCAAGGTTAACTAATGACATGAGGAGAATTCTCCACCTGAACAAAACCTACAACATTGGTAATTGGTACCTCTACCAAGACCACACAGTCATCAGAATATATGGCTGTGAGTTGAAGCCTTTTAGGTTGCCAAGGTATGTCCCCATGAGGCTTTTTGCCTTAGAATATTTCAGGCAATTTGGGAATGCCGACTACCTCCACTTCCAAAGCAAGAACAAGAAGGCACAGTTGAAGGTAAGGAGCCAGCTGGGCCCTTTCCTATACAACAGAAAAGAGGAGGGATGGAAAGAGGCAAACAGTATCCTAGAGGCCCTCAAACTACAAACTAGCTTTGAATGGATACCCTATGACCCCAATCACTTTGTCTCCCTCAGGAGGATAAGATACAAATTGGGCAGCTATTCACACGTGAGGCAGCCTGAGATTGAGCAGTATGCCAATAGATTAAGCTGGGAAGAAGGTACCCTAGAAGAGGAAATTACTAGTGAGGAGTTGCTAGAGAGAGAAGCTAGAAATATTCAAAAGGAAGCTGACTTAGAAACTTGTGGACAGGTTCCCCTCTCATACAAAAAACAACTTGGAGCAGCTGCCTCATCCTCAACAACACATCATCAAGCTGCCATGAATCCTCCACAGACAGTCAACAAAGGCAAAGAAAAGCAGGTGGAACAGCCACCTCCTATGTCCGAAGAGCAAATGGAAACCCTAGTGCAGCAACAAGAAGAGATGGAGCAGCAGGGAGAAGGGCAGCAGCAAGAGGAGCAGCAACAACAACAAGAACAAAAGCAGGAACAGCCTGTCCAGCAAAAGAAAACAGTGGAAGCCCCTAAATCCACTGAACAAACTGTGCCTCCAAGGCAAGAATCTTCAGCAGAGGCATCAATACTCCAAACTCCACAAAAGGAGGACACAAGCAGGAAAAGGGACAGAGAGACTCCCCTCACAACATCAGCAACTCATGGGGAGAAAAGACAAAGAATCAATCCCCTCTCAGAGGAAGAGATGCCAGTAGGACAGTCCTTTGGTATGGTCCCACCCAGTAGGGAAGCATCAGCAAGTTCCTTTCAACAGGAACAGGATAGAGCAATGGGAGGAGAAGTGAGTTCCTCTAGGCAGCAAAGGGAAGGTGGGCCTAGTATTAAACAACAGTTCATCGATATTAAGATGAGAAATGAGCCCATCAAGAGATAGCTGTACAACCATCTGCTAAACTTGGCTCCCACCAATCAGCAAAGACTCATGTCTGCATATGATGTGCAGGAAGGCAAAATGATCATGAGTCATTTCATGCCAACAGCAGTACAACCCCAATCTGCCTCTGATTATTTGAGGACTAACTTGGAAGTCCTTGCCAAGGATATCCACCCAATGGACAAGATAGAACTGCACAAGCAAACGGGTGAGATGGTCTATGCTTCCCTGGCAGACCAAACCTTGGATAACTATAGGCTACAAAATAGCCTTAACAATACAGCCTCTCAACTGGAGTTGGAGAGGGCATCATCCCAGGCAAAGGACAACAGAATAAGGTCCTTGGAAGACATAATCATTGAGATTGGACATGATCCCAAAGATATCAAAGGGATACAAGAGATATTGAAGTTGAGGGATGCTGACATGGCAGCCTTGAGGAGAAAGATCAAACTCCCTGCCACAATCCACCCTCAAACAGATGATGTGGCCCAGCAAAGGCATGATCAAGAGGCCACAACCCTGTTGATATCTCTATACAAGGAGCTAATCCGGACTCAAGACAAACTAGGAGAATCAGAGGCTGCAAAGGCAGCACTACAGGCAGCATTGAAGCAAAGAGAAGAGGGTCAAACCTCCCAGCCTCCTCCTGAAATAATCAATCTTGAGGAAGCTGCTCCAACAACTGCCCCTCCTCCTCAGCAAACAGGGCCTACAGCACCAACTACATCAACAACTGCACCAACAACAGAGCAGACTCATAGTCTGGATATGCAGAAGCTCCAAAATGAAATTCAGGTCCTGGAAGCTCAAATGTTAGAGCTCAATTCAGCCAAAGAATCTTTGGCTAAAATAAATGACAGATATGATAAGAGCAAACGGAATGTAGCTGAGCAGGAAAGGGAAATAAAAGCTCTTAAAAAGAGAATAACTGAGCTTGAAAAGGAGCTCACACTAGAAAAGGTGACAGCAGAGCTAAAAGCAGTCCTTTGGGCCAATATTGGCCAGTCTATCACCAATCAGTGGCAGTACATTGAGACTATAGATGAACAATCAGCACTCATTGCAAAGGCAAACAGGGAAATACACAGAGCTAGAGCAAGCCTTGGCAACATGCCTGATGCTGCCACCAGAATGATCAATATTTTAAATAACAGGACAAGCTCTCAACTGGCCACCATGGGAATTGCTCACAGGACTAAGACAATCTCAATGGTTAAAAGGGTCCTGACACTACGAAACCTGGTTGGAACATTGGAAAGAAGAACCCAGGATATGCAGACTAAAATCAACAAGTTCATGGACAGATTTCAGGCATTACAGAACAGAGGCCTCCCCAGCATATTAAGCAGTGTAGGAAGACTGCTTACCCTTGAAAACTACACCAAGAGGGTTGATGCCTATGCTGCAGGACAAATTGCAGGACAGCCCAGCACTTCAGCAGAATCAGGGCCAGCATCAGGGCAAACTTTATACAATAGGGTGGACAACCTATTTTTTATTATGAATGAGATCAATCATCTGTTTGATGTGCCTCCAAATTTTTATAAGTATACAGAAGCAGATGAAACCATAGAGGCAATTGTGAAGCACCAATTGCCCACACAGGAAGTCTGGAAAAAATTGACACAGATGATATTATCAAGCCAGAACCTGTAAATGTTAATTTTTGTCCAGTTTATAAGTAGTCATACACAGGCAGAATTTTGATAGATAAGCATACAGAGGAAAGATGAAAGGCTGAGCCAACTCAGCAGGGCTATTCGGTCACCACAGCAGCAATCACAGTCACAGGTGGCAAACCCGAGAAAATACAGCGCAGCAAACATAAAGACGCGTTCTCCAGCATTAAAGCAAAGCGGCTCAACCGACTCACTGACCTCCAAAGGTCAAAATTATCCTCTGACAGACTTAAAGAGCATTTATGCTGCATTCAAAGTTGTAATAACTTCTTTTCTACTTTTTGTACGAATTTATGAAGATATTTTCTCTCTCAGATGACTCAATGCCTGAGATATTTTGTATAAACATTCCTATAAAGTCCCCTTCGCATGAGCTTGCAAGGGTGGTTGTTGATTTCTCCTGAAGAAATTCTTATGCTGTAATCCTTTCAGAAGTTTAATAAAGAAAGTGATGGAATTTCTCGGATTTCTGAAGTGTTGAATGCGTTCTGGTGTCTGTTGATAACTGCTGGATTCCTGTGTATTTCACCATACAATAAGTCTCTGTAACTCTCTCTGTTATGTATTTGTTTTGTTAAAATCCATATATGTTATCTAATTTTCAATACTTAGCAACAAGGAAAAAGAATAACTTTCAGGATTTATTCACTGAGTACCCTGAGTTCAATCTGTGTTGTTAATGAATGTTTTCTTCAGCTGTAATCTAGATAAGTGTAATTCTTAATTGCTGCACTTTCAGAATACACCTTTCACAGTGGCCTTTGTCACAGGAATTCAAGTTTGCTCCTGTGCAGCGTGTTCACTTTCACCTCACCAGCTTAATAGAAAATTCTTAATTGCTTTCTGTTGGTTGACATACATCACCATTTAAGCTAAATTTGTTTGTCTAAGATACACAATAGGCCCTGCAGTTTGAACACCACCAATCCTGCATATCAAATCATTTCACAACTCCAGACTCCATTGCCCAATGATATTTCACTCCCTAAACACTACATCTTAAGACCTGAAAGAAATCCTTCAACCAAAACATAAACCAACACCTGAGCATAATAGCTAGCCTAAAACACCATCATAACATAGACAAATCATAAAGAGAGAGCCCTCTCTGATTACAGCTTGGCTAGAAACTGTGATCCAAAGATTGGTTAGTGGTTACCCCGTCCGTATTCCCTTAGAGTCATAGGGAACAACCTGGGCGTTAACACTTCCTACAAGCTGTCTATACTTTGTTGCATCCTCAAATTCATTTCCTTCAATAGATGTGAGCTTCAAGTTTTGTTCCATTGGAGTAGAAAGAGGATTGCACTCTGTCATGCCAAATCTGTTTAACAAATCTCCAATGTATTTCTTTTGAGAAAGAAATATGGATTTTGGATGTTGGGTTACTTCAATGCCAAGATAGTAATGAACATAGCCCAAATCAGTCATTTCAAAACTTTTTCCTAATTCTTTCTTTATGGATGCAATATAGCTTTCATTGTTCCCTGTCATTAAAAGATCATCTACATATACCACAAGATATACAACTGTTTTTCCAACTTTCTTGACAAATAAAGTTGCATCATCAAGATCAAAATGTTTGAAGTTGAGTTTCAGAAGATGCTCAGTTAGTTTTTCATACCAGGCTCGTGGTGCTTGTTTGAGACCATACAAGGACTTCACAAGTTTGCATACTTTGTGTTCATGTCCTTTCACAACAAATCCTTCAGGCTGGGACATAAAAACATTCTCTTTAAGATCTCCATTCAAGAATGCAGTTTTTACATCCATTTGCTGGACTTTCCAACCGTTCTGAGCAGCTAGTGCAAAGAGTGTCTAGATGGTGGCCCATTTTGCTGTGGGGGAAAAAGTTTCCTCATAATCGACCCCTTCCTTCTGTGCAAAACCTTTTGCCACAAGCCTAGCTTTGTGCTTTTCAAGTGAGCCATCAGCTTTGTACTTGTTCTTGTAGACCCACTTGCAGCCAATTGGTTTGGTTCCAAATGGAGGATCAACCAGCTTCCAAGTGCCATTCTTTATGAGGGCATCATACTCCTTCTGCATTGCTTCTTTCCATTCATCATGAGAAGCAGCTTCTTTGAAGGAAGTTGGTTCAAAATCTGTAGACAAGTTCAATTCACAATCATAAGTAACATCCATATCAACAGGTGAATTAGAGTTATCTACATCACCTCCATCTTGTCGGTTTGTATTTCTAGTTCCTGTTTTTCCGATTTCATCAGGATGAACACTTTCAAGTGTCTTTGTCAGCCACTTTGGGGGACCTTTCTGATATGGTCCAGGCTGCTCTGTTGATTGAGGTGGGACTGAATCAAGATTGAGTCTCCCAATTCTATCAATTACATCACTTAAAGGATCATCCGGTGTTGGAGTTTCATGTGAGGGAGATTGTTCATTAGAAGAAGATTCCACATGTTGATCTAGTATAGGAATCCACCCTTCAAGATGTGGAATCTGATTATCAAACTCTTGAAATGATTTCGTTTTTGTGAATCTATCCAAGCGATCAAGTTGTCGCTCAACAACATTGTCAGATTTGGATGATTCAAGAAAAATGACATCTCTAGATACGACAAACTTTTTATTTACTTCATCATAGAGACGGTATGCTTTAGAGGTGTTTGAATACCCCAAGAAGATACACTTACGACTTCTAGCACCAAGTTTGTTTCTATGTACCTTTGGTATTAAAGCATAACAGGTGGAACCAAAAATCCTGAGATGTTTTACCGAAGGAACATGTCCATACCACAATTCATAAGGAGTCTTGTTTCTTATAGCACTAGATGGAAATCTATTCTTTATATATGCAGCACATAGAACAGCATCACCCCAAAACATTATCTTTACATTTTTGAAGAAAAGCATGGATTGTACCATATTCAAGATTGTTCTATTCATTCTTTCTGCTACACCATTCTGTTGGGGATTATAAGGTACAGTTGTTTGATGTTTGATCCCATGTTGGCAAAGATAGTTTTCAAATTCATTTGATGTATATTCTTTTCCATTATCAGTGCGAATAGACCCAATATGAGATTGTGCATCATTTTCAATCCACTTATGAAAATTCTTGAATGTTTGAAAAGCATCATGTTTGTTCTTCAATAAATAAACCCAACACATTCTGGTGTAATCATCAATAAATGTCATGATATATTTATTTCCATTTGCAGAAGGAACAGGCATTGGACCACATAAATCTGAATGAATGAGTTCAAGCTTCCTATGTGCTCTTGAATGTGAATCATGGAAAGACTGTTTGCTATGCTTTCCTAGAATGCAAGCATCACATTGCTTATGTTTTCTAGTAATTGTAGGCAAACCAACAACACCATTTTTCTTCAATAAGCAAAGACTGTCATAGTTTAAATGTCCAAATCTAGCATGCCATAATAAACTTGATGGAAGTGTACCTTCTTCATGATGAGAAATATATGAGAAATGTTGTACATGAGCAGAGGTTACTTGCAGTTTAAGAAGTCTTTCTTCTTCTATTCCCCTCATGACAAGTGAGTGATCAGATGCCTTTCTTACCTCAAGCTTTCCATCAAACATATGAATGGAGTGACCTTGCTGGCGGATGTGGACCAAGGACAACAAGTTTCTCTTGAGCTGTGGGAGATATAGAACATGATCCAGAAGAAAGTCTGGAAGACCAGGCAGTTTAAGCCTGATTGTGCCAAGCCTTGATGGCTTGATTTTTGACTGATTTGTAAAGTATACTGCTCCATCAACATTGTCAGTGAAATCTTCAAAAAAATATTTCCTATGAGTCATATGATAGGTTGCTCCTGAATCAAGCAACCAATCATTTTTCGAAGAAGCAAGTGAAGCATTAAACAAATCTTCATTTACTCCAATGTTACATTGTGCCTCAATATAGTGAGCGGATTCAGGTGCTTTACCTTTGTCTGTATCATCAGTTTTACCTTTCTGTTGATTTCTTCTCTGCTCAATTTTGTCCCATGGTAGCTTGCATGTAGAAGCATCATGTGATCCATTTCGTTTGCAGCGAATGCAATGCAGATCTGCCTTTTCTCCTTGAGAATGCCTGCCCCCCCTGCCTCTGAAGTATCTTCATCTTCCTCTTCGTCCACCTCTTCCTCTTGTAGAATCTTGAGCAGGATGCTTTTCTTTATGAGCAAGGCAAACAGTCTCTTTAGAAGATTCAGGGACTGTCTTCTTTCCAAAGGCTTTCTCTCTTTCAGCAAACATTTTCACAGGAGAGTCCAAGGTTATATCTTTAAGATTTCCATTTGCTTGTAATGACTCAAGATAATTGGAGTAGGTAGGATAGAGTGCTTTGAGAAAGGCAATAAGAGGGATATCCAGCTCAACCTTAGTGGATTTAATGTCATACATTATAGACTTTACTTCAGATGCAAGAGCAAGAGGATCATTATTTTTCAGTTCAAGAGTGAAGAGTTTAATCATGAGCTGAACAACTTCAAGTGCAAAATGTGAATCATAGAGTTCTTTCAGCTTTTGTAAAGATTCAAAGGCAGTGGAATAAGATGAAATATGATGACTTACTTCTTCATTTACAGATGCTGCGATCAATGCATAGGCTTTGCTGTTCTTGTTTTCCCAAATGACAAGTTCTTTATCTGATGTAGGCTACACAGGGTCTTTGTCTTCTTCTCCGACACACACTCCTTTCCACAACCCATTGTAGATGAGGGTGTGTTTTACCATCCGAGACCATTCAGAATAGTTCTCCTTGCCAGTGAGAACTATTCCGACCATAGAGATGATTGAATGCATTCTGTAAAAAATTACTTCTGCTAAAAAAATCCTTACGTTACAGCCTTCAAATCCCTCTAATATTTTGCTAAAAGCATCAGCATTTCATTGTACATATCACTGCAATACTACTATGTTTTGAAAAATGCGCAATGGATCACTTCAATATATCACTTCATTCTATTAATATATCACTTCAATATATCAATACTACAAATGCTTTGGTATATAAGACATTCTGGAAACACCGCAATATTTTGAATGATATACAAACGCTTTGAATTATTTAAACTGTGTAATATCATGAAGTCAACAAACTGCTCAACGCTATACCAAAACCGCCATCATAAATATATATTGAAGTTAAAATCAACAACACAACATTATACCAGAACCGCCATACTGAAGTTAAAATCATCTCTCTTGTCATATATCGGCATTCTCAAACTTAAGGGACTCACAGATTACAGAGCGACTTCAATCCATCAGGAGGACCATGCCTTGTGCTAGCACAATAGCCTCTGATAATGGAGCTCTACCCACATTTAAGATGAGCGAGTCCACCTTCATTGCCAGCTTGATGGAAATAAGTCATGGAAGAATCCCTCTGGAGAGTGGCGAGTAGGCTATAAGTTGGTATATGATCTTTTTACAGAGACATTGACTGCTCGCTTAAAGAAAGAACGAAAGAAAAAATGGGAAGAGAAACATGCGGAAGCCACACTGGAGGCTTTAAGTAAGCTCGCGGCATTTGATCAGAAACACCCTAAACCTGGCAGTAGCACATTAAAAAAGGAGCGTGAAGATCTTCAAAACAGAGTTGATTATCTTCAGAAACAAGCGGATTGCTATGAAGACAAGGGCCCAGTAATAGATGTTGTTGTATGGTATGACGGCAGTGTATGGAGAGCAGCACTTGACACACAAGACCTTGAGGAGGATCCGTCCGAAGATGCTGCGTCCGATTGGGATAGGCTTTCTTCAGATGTAGATATGATGGACGCCAACGCCGAGGGCGAGGCAGATGATTTTGAGGATATGCCGCTAAATAATCAATGCGCCACTTCTGGAGTGGAAATCTGGTGATTGGATTTGTGGTAGGTCAGGATGTAATGAGCATAACTTCGCCCAGTAGAATGGAATGCTTCAGGTGCAGTGCTCCAAGGGAGTTGAGAATTGAACAGTAATCGAGAGGCAGTTGCAGAGATTGAAGCTGTTCAGGAAGCTTTCAAAAGAAGCTCTGAGTCGGGCAATTTGTTGAGCAAGGAAGTATTAACCAGAGAGGTAGTGGGATTCAACGTAATGGTAGCAACGTATACGGTGTGGAGAGGCAGCGAAAATGATAAAAAATTGTGTGGAGAGGCAGCGAAAAAGGGGTATAACTGATGCAACCAGTCAAGGTATAACCGACACTTCATGCGCAAAGAATCAACATCATTGAGATGCGGGAAAGAGGCGCTCAGGATAGAGGAGCGCTCAGGACAGAGCAGCACTCAGGACAAAGGAGCGCTTAGGACAGAGATAAGGGAGTTACAAGGAATCTGGGACCTGCGCTTTGATACCATGTCAGGCCAGGGTAACTCCAAAATGGGCAGAAGAAAACTGACTTATTATTTCATTAGATAACTATTGTTTATATACATAAAATGGGACGGATCAGTTCATCTTCTTGATGACTGTTCACGTTCCAGTTTACCCAACCGTTGAAGATTAGGTGTGAACAGGCATGGAGATTTTCCTAGATTGATAGTGGTTTTAGCCTTGCATTGCCATTTCCTGGATAACCATGGTGTTGTGGGTTTTCTGACTCAATTTTTTTTTGATTGGTGCTCATAATTCCTTATGGTTGTGGGTTGGAACAAACACTCTAGAAGCCCTGTAACTGTTTGGTTTGAGTGACTAGTCCTATAGCCTAGGTCAGAACAAACGCTTTGGATCCCTTGGTGGGTTGGGTTACTAGTGTTTAGAGTCAGGTTGAACAAGCATTTTGGAGCCCTGGAAGGCTTTGGGTTGAGTTACTATTTCTTGGAGTCCTAGGCAACTTGGGTAGAGATTGATCTAGTTGGTGTTAGTTACGTCCAACCATGGAGGTGGAATCATTATGGTTGAGGGTCTAGGTGGTTTGGTAATTGGAAACCCTGGTTTGTTTTTTTTGGTTTATTCCATGAGATCCCACATTCATGCTTGGAATATGGCGCGAGGGTGATTGGCTAAAAGAGAGATTTGGTTCAACCCAATATATAGTCAAGTGGTGCGTGGAAGTCCTTGTCTTGGTTGGTATTTTCATATATTAATAAGAGCTATTATTCTACTATGACTCATGTATCATTGTATTGATTATTTTTCTTATATTATGGCTAAGTTTCCATGGTTTCTATGTTGGTTATTTACTGGTTATATGCTAGTTATGTGATGTGTATCATTTATGGCTCTTTTCATGAATTATTTAGTTATTGATGGATTGATGAATGTATGGAATAATAAGTGTTGTTGTAGCTTTGTGAAGGGGGAAAAGATCCTTGTTGGTGATTCCCATATAAATCTCAGACTCGTATGATAAGATATGCATTCATTACCTATAGCTTACAAGCTTTCAATGCATTTGACGAAATGTCTACTGTATTTTAGGCAGTCTAGGTCAATTTTTTTTTTCAAATTCGAATGTTTAACCTTTATGTTATTTAATTTATTATTCTATAAAGTCTCAGGCAATTCTAGTCAATAGTCTGGAGGCTGACCTGGAATTGTGTCTCTGTTCTCGAGACCACACCCTCTAAATTGGGAAATTTGGGTCACAACCACACTGAAGCCTTGTCAAGCATGTAGTTGGGGGTTTAGCTCAATGAAAAAAATCCTAGCTCAAGGTTTGGTTACCTGGGGTAGTTCGTCGGTCCCTTGGTGTCCAGTAGCCCCGAGGGATGTTGTGAATTGTCAATTTCTGGTCAGTTTGTAGGCCCCACTTCCTTAACTAGAGATTGGAGGCCAGAGCATGTCATAGTAAGTATTCATTCTCGTGTTTACCCTAAAAGGCTAGTGAAATTGGGTAAATGTGGGAGGGGTGGCTACAACATTTGGTATTAGAGATATGGATCCTAAGGTTTCACTACTTTAAACAAGTCATATCAGAATTTTCGCTATACCATTTTTTTGTGAGGATTTAGAAGATGAAATGTTGACCACCTAGACCTAGAATTGTGATGAAAATTGTCTAAAACATTAAGAGATTGGTTCTATATATTCTTAGAGGTATGGTTCAAGGAATTTAGGGCTTTTTTATGCTCCATAATTTTGTCTCAAATAGTTGTCTCCAGGAAAATCGTCATAAATTTTGTTTCAATCATCCAAATTAATTTTTGTAAAAATTGGCTAAAAGTGAACAAACTTTAGTTTATTGGGTACTATTTTTAGAGAGGAAAGTTGAAAGAGTGACACATGGAAATCCATACAATTTTGCTCTACTAAACTAGTCCATAAGCAGATCATCTTGGGAGCTTTGTCCTAACATTATCTTAAAGAATCCAATCTCAGTATAATTGGTAGGGTTGGAAATAGGACACAAAGGGATATCACAGGATGACATTTTAGATATTTGGAGGCCAAAACTATAGAGAAACAATAGTTTCAGGATAAACCTATCGATAAGCTCAAAACCAAGCTCTAAAAGGTGTGCATTTTTAAATTTGCACTAATTTTGTTTGAAAAATCAGTTTGAAGTGATTACAATGACATAGTGAAGCATAGATATCATTAATTTATTCAAAAATTCCTCCTAAAAAAAAATTCTACACCCATCAAGCTCTCAGAAAGCTCTACTATGAAACATGAAGAACAAGAAATGCAACATGGTATATCAAAATTATGAGACCAAGTGAAACAATATTTTCTATGATACCCCCCTTGCTTCCCTCCCATCCCACCCCCTTTCCTTCCCTTCCACCTTCCCTCCTAGCCCACCCAACTGGCCAAGGGGTGGTGAAATTTTAAACTTAAAATAATAATAATAATAAATAAATAAATAAATAAAAATTAAAAAAAAATAGAAAAAGAAAAAAAAAATAATCCTGGACATCCCTCCCCCTCCACACCACCTAGACCACTATCCTAACCAAGCCCACCCTGCCCCTCCAACCCCACCCCAACCTCCCTTCGGTGCCACCCCACCAGGCCCTCCCACACCACCCATCTTGCCTCCTTCATGCCCACCCTCTCGACCCACCTAACCAGCTCACCCTAGCCCCCACCCCACCCCTCCATCCCCCCCAACCCCTTTGTCCCTCCCACTGCACCACCCTTTCTTCTCTCCCACCCTCCCTCCTAGCCCACCCAATCGTTCCACCCTAGTCGCCACCCCACCCGTCCCTCCCCCCCCCACCTACCTTGCAGCCCAACTAGCTTGGGGTGGCGAGGGGCTGATTTTGGGAGTCGGCCCCTCGCCACTTAGGGCTAGTTGGGCCATAGGGTATGGCAGGGAGGGAGGGTGGGGTGAAATGGGAGTGAGGGAGGGAGGGAGTGGTGGGATGGGCTGGGTGGTGTGGGTGGAAAGGGAGGTCGAGGATTTATTTTTATTTTATTTTACTTTTTAATTCTTTTCTTTTTTAATTTTAATTTTACTTTTTAATTTTAATTAATTAATTAATTTAGTTTTAATTCTATTTTTAAAATTTTTTATTTTAATTGTTTTTAAATTTAAATTTAAATTTTTTATTTTTAATTTTTAACATTTTTTTTTTTTGCTAATTAAATTTTTATTTCTATGAGGTTTTTATTTTTTATTTTTTTAAACCTAAAAAATGGTTTTAGATTTTTTTTTCCTTAAATTATATTTTTTTATGAGAAACATTTTTCGGCGTAAATCACATGATAGTACATTTGTTGACTCGTTTCAAACCAATGAGTGTGGTTCATCGTCAGGACAAGTGGAAGAACTAGACCGTGGCTGCATATTAAATAGGGAGAGCAGATCATCCAACAGCTAGGTTTGACTAAAAAACGACTATATTGAAAAAATGGATATATTAGGTCAGACTTGATAAACGACTAAGATTGACCAAGAACGGCTAGATTTGACTATTCAAGTTGTTTAATTATATAATATTATTATGGTAAAACAAATATTATTCTAATGCCTACCATATGCTATTTAATTGAAAAGTTAACCATATTTGAGTTAACAATAATACTAGGGAACATTTATAATAAAATTGCTTGAAATGATATATCTAGGGACCATAATTGTTCGTAATCGAAAGGATTTATTAATCTTATTATTAATGTCTTGTGTAACTAATTAATATAAATTTAATATTAAGGCTATTTAATTGGAATAAGTATTAATAGATCTAGGGATATTAGTAAATGTAAGGATTTAACATTAACTAAAATAATATTAATTATTGTTATATTATATGCACTAGATCATTCAGATTAGTCATGAAAAAGGAATATCTATACTAATATTTAACATATATTAAAAGTAATATTAGTTATGATAATAATATTATTCTTATCATTAATGGTTAGGGTATCAATTTATTAGTAATCTAATATGGACCTATATTAATAGTTCTAGGGAAATTAGTAACCGTAAGGATTTATTGTATTTTTATCATTAATAAATAGTGTCATAATAAAAGTATTAAATTAAGGGATGTGTAACTAATTAACGTAAATTTATTAGTAAAGCCGTCTACTTAGAACATAAATTTGCTATTTAAATATCTTATACTATATAATCTAACCCACTAAGAAAGGTATGAAAAGGACTATAATAAATCAAGGAAGATTTCCAAAGAGGATCAAAGAACTATGGCTAAAGAAAGCAGGTTAAAGGATAACAAGGGGAAAATCATTATACGAAATCTTGAACAAGCTATTAAAAGAGGGAGGGGAGGAGGAGGAAACGACTAGGAAGCGAGGGCTAGGACCCAGAAACTACTGATCTTCCAACCGTCATCTCTATTGAGATTGCTTGGCCTTCTTTCAATCTCAATGGCTTCCCTAAATTTTCGGTGATGGAACTGCGAAACTCTAGCAATAACATTGGCCTCCTCAATACAAACATGATGTTTGGTCTTCTCTACATGCTCTGCTAGTGTGGAAGACTTGATTCTCCTATGTTTAAGGTGAGTTGCTTGCTCACTAATCCTTTGATTAATGGAGTGTCCAGTCTCACCAATATAGGGGGTCCCATAGGAACAAGGAATAATATAGATACGCTTCATGTCCTTAGGGTCGATAGGATCTTTCACTGATTGGAGGGACTTACAAATGGTGTTAAGGGGTCTAAAGGTCGAGGGAACATTATGCTTCTTAAGAATCCTCACAATCTTATCAGTGGTCCCTTGAACAAAAGGTAGATGGACCCTTGGGATTCGTTCTTTAGGTTCTTTTTTAACTACCAAATTTTTGGAAGATTTGAGGAAAGCCTTCTGACCTAGGTATCTGCTATAACTATTCTCAACAAAGACATTAAGGAGATGGGATTTCTCTTTCTCAAAGTTCTTTTCATCAGAGATCCTTAGGGCACGAGTAACGAGGGTGTTGGGAATGCCCAACTTCTGAGTTGGGAAATGATGGGAACTGGCATGAAGATATTGCTCCATATACATTTTCTTCTGAAACACTTGGTGGGAGAGAGAACCATAAATATTCTTTGAAATAAGAATATCAAGGAAAGGGAGGCAACCATCGACTTCCTATTCCATGGTGAACTTAATGGCAGCAGATTGACTGTTGAAATGATGGAAGGAGAGATCTAACTCCTCTTGGCCATGAGACTAGATGACATTAGTTTCATCTACAAATCCTTTCCAAAGTTTAGTTAGGAGGCGGGCTGAGGTCAGAGCCTTGGATTCAAAATCTTCCATAAAAATATTAGCAACGACAAGGGATAGGGGTGAGCCCACGGCAACACCACAGATCTGCTCAAAGGACTTGCCCTCAAAATTGAGAAAGGTGAAAGTGAGACAGATCTCAACCAACCGAGCTGTATCAAGATCTGTTAGGTGATTGATCACCTGCATGGCCTCAATTATAGGGATGCAAGTGTAAAGGGAGACTACATCAAAACTAACAAGAATGTCCCCAGGGTCAAGCTTTATGTCCTTGAGCTCTTCAACAAAGGAAGCAGAGTCTTTGACGAAGGACTCTATATGACCAACTAAGGGTTTAAGCTTTGAGGCAAGGAATTTAGCTAGAAGGTAGGTAGGACCACCAATGGTGTTGACAATGGGTCTTAGGGAAGCCCTCCTTGTGAATCTTAGGGAGCCCATAGATCCTTGGAGTAATGGGACTACTCTCAATGAGTTTATGGCAAAGGGAACTCACTGAGCTACTGGACTTGATGGCAAGAGCCACAGTCCTAGAAATCTTCTTAAGCGGGTTTTTGGGAAGCTTTTTATAGCTCCCACTATTATAAAGATGATCTAACAACTTCTTGTGGTAATCTTCTTTGTCAAGAATGATAGAATCCTCTCCTTTGTCCGCTTTCAGAACAACAATTTCTTTGTTCTAGTTTAAGGATTTGAGGGCCATCAATTCTTGCTTGCTAAGGTCGCTCTAAGGGGGCTTTGCTTTCCTAAGGACAATGATGCAATCTTGTCTAATAGTGTCCTTAATATTATCAGGTAAAACTCTAACCCCGAATTCTATGTCACAAATAATGTCATCTATCGGGATCTTCTTAGGGGGCAGGGCAAAATTTAAACCTTTACCGAGAAGCTTAAAAACAGAAGGGGGAAAGGAGAAACTAGATAAATTGATAACTTTATTATTACGAGAGGGAGAGGGAAGATTAATATTAATATTATTACATTTCTTATTAAACATAAAATTATTGTTTCTATCAAATTTGTTTAAATATTTTAAATTATTATGGCTATTAAGAATCGATAACTTATTATTATTATTAATCTTATTGTTGTAATTAAGTGATAAATTATTAATATTAGTATTATTATTATCATCACAAAGAAATAAATTACTACTACTGTTGTTATTATTATTAATGGATATATCATTGATTTTATTTTCAGTAATTAATACTACATCGTTATTATTATTATTATTATTACATACAAAACTTAAATCATGATTATTAAGATCACTACATTGGGAGAGGTTTGTACCTTCACTGCCAAGGCAGATAGGGCCAACTATATCTGTGACAGGAACCAAGGAACAATCAGGCTCTGAAGAGATTGAGAGTTGGTTTATCGTATGCTCCAAAGATGAATGGTTGTGGTGATATGCCAACAAGGCTATCACAGTCAACTATGAGTAACCCTGGTCCACCTAAATCCAACACTGGTTTTTGCTTCCAAACACCGGGTTCATCCCATGGCCATTCATCTTTGGAGCATATGGTGAACCAGCTCTCGCCGGAGCTTGATTGTTCCTTGGTTCCTGTCGCAGATATAGTTGGCTCTATTTACCTCAGCAGTGAAGGCACAAACCCCTCCTAATGTAGTGATATTAATATTTAAGTTTTGTATTAATTACTGAAAATAAATTCAATGATATATTGATTAATAATAATAACAACATTAGTAGTAATTTATTTCTTTGTGATGATAATAATAATACTAATATAATAATTTATCACTTAATTACAGAAATAAGATTAATAATAATAATAAGTTATCGATTCTTAACAACCGTAATAATTTAAAATATTTAAACAAATTTGATAGAAACAATAATTTTATGTTTAATAAGAAATGTAATAATATTAATATTAATCTTCCCTCTCCCTCTCGTAATAATAAAGTTATCAATTTATCTAGTTTCTCCTTTCCCCCTTCTGTTTTTAAGCTTTTGGGTAAAGGTTTAAATTTTGCCATGGCCCCTAAGAAGATCCTGATAGATGACATTATTTGTGACATAGAATTCAGGATTAGAGGTTTACTTGATAATATTAAGGACACTATTAGACATGATTGCACCGTTGTCCTTAGGAAGGTAAAACCCCCTCAGAGCAACCTTAGCAAGGAAGAATTTATGGCCCTCAAATCCTTAAACCAGAACAAAGATATCGTTGTTAGGAAAGTTGATAGAGGAGGGGATGTTTTCATTCTTGACAAAGAGAATTACCACAAGAAGCTGTTAGATCATCTTTAAAACAGGGGAAGCTATGAAAAGCTTCCCAGAAACCTACTTAAGAAGATTTCTAGGACTGTGGCTCTTGCCATCAAGTCCAGTAGCTCAATGAGTTCCCTCTGCCATAAACTCATTGAGAGCAGTCCCATTACCCCAAGGATCTATGGGCTCTGTAAGATTCACAAGGAGGGGGCTGCCCTAAGACCCATTGTCAACACCATTGGTGGTCCTACCTACCTTCTAGCTAAATTCCTTGCCTTAAAGCTTAAACCCTTAGTTGGCCGTACGGAGTCCTTGTTAAAGGCTCTGCTTCCTTTGTTGAAGAGCTCAAGGAAATAAAGCTTGACCCTAGGGACATTCTTGTTAGTTTTGATGTGGTCTCCCTTTACACTTGCATCCATATAAATGGGACCATAGAGGTGATCAACTGCCTAACGGATCTTGATACAGCTTGGTTGGTTGAGATTTGTCTCACTTCCACCTTTTTCAGTTTTGAGGGTGAGTTCTTTGAGCAGACATGTGGTGTTGCCATGGGCTCACCCCTATCCCTTGTTGTTGTTAATATTTTTATGGAAGATTTTGAATCCAAGGCTTTGACCTCAGCCCACTTCCTACCTAAACATTGGAAAAGATTTGTAGATGACACTAATATCATCTAGTCTCATGGCCAAGAGGAGTTAGATCTTTTCTATTGAAAAATGTGTGACAAGAAATGTTAAATTTAGAATGTGCTAAAAATAACATGTCTAAAAATAGCAGTTTGGCCAGTGAGGTCATTGGTCACATTGGGTGAGAGGTGAAACTGCTAAAAATAGAAAGTTCTAAAAATAGCATTTCTGGGTCCCTTCCTATTTATAGCAATCCCTAGTCTATCTATAGGAAGTAAAATTAATTTTGGTCTTGACAGCAGTTGGAAATATTAATTAATTAATTCAGTTGAGTTAATTAGTTAAGGAAATCGAATTTGAAGTCTTTGTGAGCATGCACATGAGTTTCCTCCACTGATTGAGGGAATTAGTATGAGTTCTATAATGAGAGAATTAGTTGACTTAGTTCTAACTAGTCAAGTCCAATTAGATTATTTTAACAAGTTGTTAAAATAATAAAATATAGTTTGTTAATGCTTGCATGCATGTGCCAACTATTATTTTAGATAACTGAGGATTCACTCATGGATAACTGTTGCATGTCAGTTCTGTCAGAGACCCAGTTGAGATTAGATGCAGGACAATGTACTATCAGATGCTTGACTATTTCTAGTAAGTAGTTTTTGCATGGTTGAGGAACTAGTGTCCTCAAGGATTGTGTAGTTGGACCATTGGTTAACTTGGTATGTTTGGAATTAATTGCATATGATTTTGCTATTATTTCCTAAGAAAACTGCGTGAGGAAATAGGGATTGGACCATAGGTAAAGCCTTTATATACAGGTCTTGGTTGGTTCATGAGACATATCTTCATATCTTCATAGTTCATTGAGAACTGAATAGCTTGAGAGCTAATTCTTTTTGTATTGTGAAGAGGATTTCCACTTGATTGATAATTTTATACTGGTGCTTTCCCCTGGATATATCTTGTGTTATGTGTGATTATTTCTCTTAATCAGATATTCATGTTTCTACTTGATGTTTCTCATGAATTCGATTATGCTTCCGCTTAATGTTTTGTAGAAGTAGAACAAGTATTATGCTTTAGGACATTGCATATATTGTTCTATAGGTGAAATTTCTACATGGGATCAGAGCACATGTGATCAAGAAAGAACAATATACTACCAGGAGAAATTTGAAGTTTATTATTCGGGATATAGATCTCAAGTTCTTATCACATCTATTTCATCGAAAGCATTCTATGGTTTGAGGCTTGAGTATGCCCTTGATGGCAGCTCAAACTATATTGCTTGGAAGGATCACATGGAGGCAGTTTTGGAAGATAATGGTCGTAAGGATTTCATTAATCAAGAAATCCGTAAGCCTACTGACAAGACTAAGCAGGTGGAATGGAGAAAGTGTGTGGCTAGATCTAGGAGAATTCTCTTGGAGGGAGTGCGAGATTACATTGTCTCGATCCTTCATGGGAAGGAGACTCCGCATGCAATGTGGAAAACATTGAAAGATTTATATCAGAATAGTAGTGATCAGAGGAAGTTGGCACTGAAGGACAAACTTCAAACGATCAAGTGTGAAAGGGATGAGACGATCTCTATGTATATGACCAAGCTCATCACATGTAGGGATGAGCTTGCAAGTGTAGGGGTTGTGACATCGGATGAGGATATGGTGAGTCTAGAACTCCTTGGCCTTCCTAAGAGCTAGCATAGCTACCAAGACATGGTGAATGGAAGGGAGAAACTGCCAGATTAGGAACGACTATGGTCAGATTTGATGCAGGAGGAGATCAGACGGAGCACCAGAGATAGTTCTTCATCCATGCATGATGAGGAGAACTGTGCCTTAGTAAGTAAGGTGAAGAAGGGGAAGGAGAAGGTTTCTCTTTCTAAATCCATTTCTTCCAATGATGGGAATTAGGTTGACAAATCAAAATTTCGATGCTTTCATTGTCATGAGGTGGGCCACTATGCTGCAAATTATCCACGGAGGAAATCCAAGAAGGGATCCGGGGAAGGATTTGAAGGTGAGGTGCTTGCCTCATAGTTTGAGTTGGATTTCACACTCTTCGCATGCATGGTTTCATCCAAGATGGGAAGTGGTTGGTTTCTTGACAGTGGAGCTTCTTTCCACATGACCGACGACAAGAGTTTGTTTGGTACTTTGGAGGAGAAAGATCTCTAAATACTCATAGTGATGGGTAATGATGAGAAGTATAGTGTCTCAAGTGTTGGTACGATTATTTTTCAGAGGGAGCATGGAGCTCGCCTTACCTTGACTAATGTCAAGTATGTACCAGGAGTGAAGAGAAACTTTTTGTCGATCACGATGCTGGAAGACAGAGGCTATAACGTAATCTTTAGTAACGGAAAGGTTTTCCTTAGACACATCATAACTAGACAGGTGAAGTAGATTCACGGGTCAAGAACCTGTATGCTCTTGAGGTTCAAGATGCATGCAAAGCCTTGAGCAGCAAGGCAACTGATGGAGACTTGGTGGTTGAGAGGGAGGGTATATTACCTCTCAACATGCTGAGCCAGAAGAAGACTCAGATGATTGTGGAGGAGCCAGAAGAAGACTCAGATGATTGTGGAGGAGCCATGATTGGTGTAGCAGCTTCAGGAGGTTGTGGAGCAGCCACAACATGGGAAGCTGAGTGGAGATTGAGTAGAGACATCTACTCATGCGGAGACCTCTAGTAGGGGGAAACTTCAATCCAGGTGGGCTGAGGGATCATATGCAGCCATACCTCCAGGTAGGAGGTAGGGCGATATAGAGTGATCATCCCAAGGAGGAGGGGTAGGATCCTTGAGGTACCCAAACTCTTGGATTAGACCTTTCTACAGGAGCCCCGATGTGGAGTAGCATGAACTGACTAATTGGGTAAAGACAGATGCAAATGGAGCGGCAGAGAGAGCGATAGTGTAGGGAATACCAGGACAGCGCATAGCTAGCAAGCTGCAGCAACGCGAGAGGCACAAGTGTTTTGCACAGTGCTAGGTGGCACAGAGAGGTGTACAATGGTGCGAGATGCATGGAGATATTACAGTAGCACATATGTGAGAGACGGAGCACTTATCAGCAGCAGGTAGAGCTTCAGCATCAGAGTATGTTTCTAGCCCAACAAAGTGGTCAATTGGGAGTGTTTTTGTTCCAAGTGTTGTTGGAGCAAGTGGACCGGGTAGATGTGCTGCATGCAAAACATTCTAGAGTTACAGGATCAGGTTCAAGAGGAAGCCTTTCTTGTTGACAGGGAGTGTTGAAAAATGTGCAACAAGAAATGTTAAATTTAGAATGTGCTAAAAATAGCATGTCTAAAAATAGCAGTTTGGATAGTGAGGCCATTAGACACATTAGGTGAGAGGTGAAATTGCTAAAAATAGAAAGTTCTAAAAATAGCATTTCTAGGTCCCTTCCTATTTATAGCAGTCCCTAGTCTATCTATAGGAAGTAAAATTAATTTTGTCTTAACAACAGTTGGAAATATTAATTAATTAATTTAGTTGAGTTAATTAGTTAAGGAAATTTGAATTTGAAGTCTTTGTGAGCATGCGCATGAGTTTCCTCCACTGATTGAGGGAATAAGCATGAGTTCTATAATGAGAGAATCAATTGACTTAGTTCTAACTAGTCAAGTCCAGTTAGATTATTTTAACAAGTTGTTAAAATAATAAGATATAGTTTGTTAATGCTTACATGCGTGTGGCAACTATTATTTTAGATAACTAAGGATTCACTCATGGATAATTGTTGCATGTCAGTTCTGTCAGAGACCCAGTTGAGATCAGATGTGGGACAGTGTACTATCAGATCCTTGACTATTTCTAGTAAGTAGTTTTTTCATGGTTGAGGAACTAGTGTCCTCAAGGATTGCGTAGTTGGACCATTGGTTAACTTGTTATGTTTGGAATTAATTTCATATGCTTTTGCTATTATTTCCTAAGAAAACTGCACAAGGAAATAGGGATTGGACCATAGGTAAAGCCTTTATATACAGGGCTTGGTTGGTTCATGAGACATATCTTCATATATTCATAGTTCATTGAGAACTGAATAGCTTGAGAGCTAGTCTTTTTGTATTGTGAAGAGGATTTCCACTTGATTGATAATACATGGTTGGGGTTTTATGCTGGTGCTTACCCTTGGATATACCTTGTGTTGTGTGTGATTATTTCTCTTGATCAATTATGCATGTTTCTTCTTGATGTTGCTCATGAATTTGATTATGCTTCTGCTTAATGTTTTGTAGAAGTAGAACAAGTATTATGCTTTAGGACATTGCATATATCGGTTTTTCTACAGGTGAAATTTCTACATCTTCTTCCATCATCTCAATAGTCAATCCACTGCCATTAAGTTCACCATGGAACAGGAATTCGATGGTTGCCTCCCTTTCCTTGATATTATTATTTCAAATAGTATTGACGGTTCCCTCTCCCACCAAGTGCTTCGGAAGAAAACACATACAGAGCAATATCTTTATGCCAGTTCCCATGATTTCCCGACTCAAAAGTTGGGCGTTCTCAACACCCTCGCTACTTGTGCCCTAAGGATCTTTGATGAAAAGAGCTTTGAGAAAGAGAAATCCAAACTCCTTAATGTATTTGTTGAGAAAGGTTATAGCAGATACCTGGGTTAGAAGGCTTTCCTCAAAGCTTCCAAAAATTCGGTAGTTAAGAAAGAACCTAAAGAATGAGTCCCAGGGGTCCATCTACCTCTTGTTTAAGGGACCATTGATAAGATTGCAAGGATTCTTAAGAAGCATAATGTTCCCTCGACCTTTAGACGCCTTAACACCCTTTGTAAGTCCCTATGATAAATGAAATATCCTATCGACCCTAAGGACATGAAGGGTGTCTATATTATTCCTTGTTCCTGTGGGACCCCCTATATTGATGAGACTGGATGCTCCATTAATCAAAGAATTAGTGAGCACACAGCTGACCTTAAACATAGGAGAACCAAGTGTTCCGCACTAGCAAAGCATGCGGAGAAGACCAAACATCATGAAGGTTTTAACCCTGTACAGAAATTACCTGCATACGAATTCTAAAACACAGAAAATAAACAATGCGAGAGCATAACACATAAAACACATATACACAGAGATTTTCCCTTGGATCCCAAAACCGGGACTACCAGCTTGATTTTTCATTATATTCCTTTCAATGTTACAATACATATTTATACATGCCGAAGCATCCAATACCATGGACTAAAAACCATCGCATCCAAAACTATGGACCAAAAACCATTGGTAGGTTCGCCCAACCTAATATAGGGTCCAAAAAAAATTTTCCCGAGGCACTGCCCCGGACCCCGTAGAGGGGGGCTACCCACCCCCCTCTGTTAAAATTGGCGACCAGGGAAAAACTTCATGTGGGTCATCTTATTCATGGCTAATAATATTTTTATTAGATTCCTCTCATCGAGAGGTGTAGGATTGATATAAAGATCATCCAATTCCGATAAGTATTCATGGAGATATGAATTTATTTTGATTATGGAATTATTATCAAGTCGACCTACAACTCATGTAGGCTCAGAAGCCCAACAGTCGCATCTATTCACCCACCAATGTTGTGTATAAATATAAGAGGAATTTTCCTCATTTGGACTCACTCATCTCATCACATCTCTCTCTCTCTACTGCGCAGATATGAGTCTCTTCTCTACTGCGCTGAAATGGGTCTCTCTCTCTCACACATGTGAAGCCGGAAGCTATTGAATTTGAAGCTGCAACTGCAGAAGTAAAGATTGACTTGTGTGGCCTAGAAGATCTCCTCTTTGGAACTGCGCTGTAGGTTCATCTCAACCTCCTTTGAAAACCGCAACTTTTGGTGGTGGAATGAAGTCAATCCGACGAACGGTTTGCAAGATATCGATTGCCCTAGTTTGAAGCCGGAAACTGCTGAAACTGAAGTTGCAACTGCAGATGTAAAGATTGACTTGCGTGGCCGAGAAGATATCCTCATCTGAACTACGCTGTAGGTTCATCTGAACCTCCTCTGGAAGCTGAAACTATTGGTGGTGGATTGAAGTCAATTCGATTGTCGGTTTGTGAGATATGGTCTGCCCTAGTTTGATAATGAAGCCGCTAATGCTGATGCTACTAATCTAGGGTTTGCTACTACTGATATGAATCAGATTTATTGTACTATTTCTCTCTGCTGAATTATTGAATATAAAAGAAGATTTGATCAAAGGGTTTCCCCACACATTGTGGGGTTTGTCCCTGGCTAGCCGCCACATCTTGTGTCTCTTGTCTTGGCTTGTTTTCTGTCGATCGTTTAATGTTCTATATGCACTTTACTTTATGTACATGTGATTGCTAATCGGTGGAATATAATAAGAAAAATAAGTAAACTGTTATAAGCATAGAACATACCATAACTTAACATGGTATCAGAGCTGAGGTGAAGATAAAGCCCGAGCAAGAGCAAGAGCAATCATTGAAGAGAAGATTGGCAAGGCTATCCTTAAAGAACTATGGGGTCCTCAACACTCTTTCCTACCGAAGACAAGCTCCGTGAGAAATCTGACTATCACGGATGGAAGATGTCTATCGATCTAACCCTTGAAGATCAAGGAGTGCTGGACCATGTAAGGGGAAATATTGTTGAGCCTTCATCAAATGCATCTGCTGCTGCCTGGAACAAATGGAAAAATGGAGAAGTCAAAACAAAGAAGATCATCCGGGACTCTATCGACAAGCGCTTGGTGGCCTACATCTCTGATCTAGACACCTCCAAGGAAATCTACGATAGACTAGTGAGTTTATTTAAAGTTAATGTTACAAATCAAGTTTTGTTTCTTAGAAATAAGCTGAGGGAAATCAAGAAGGGTAAAGATGAAAGTATGCAAGCATACTTCTTAAGAATCACAGAGATCACGAATGATCTCCTATCTATTGGGGAAACTATTACTGACAAAGAAATGGCACTCACAACTCTTGGAGGATTACCATCTGAATGGTATGTGTTCATGACTACTCTTTTGAACTATAATGTAATTCCTGGTTTTGAGGAATTAATGGCTAGATGCATTCAAGAAGAAACAAGGGAAGAAGTGCAAGAAATGCCCATGCCTAAAGGTCCTCCTAATGCCTTTTCTTCTCATGCAAAGAAAAGAAATAATTTCGGGTCTAAATCAATAGGAAACGTTGGACCTAAGGCTAGAAGAAAATGACAATGTTACATTTGCGATAAAGCAAGTCACTATGCAAGGGAGTGCCCTGATAGAAAGGACTCATACCGGGACGATGATCAAAATCCCTCTGATGGCAATCAAAGAAATGAAAAATTCAACATCAAAGGTAAGAGGAGAGCTGGGAATCAAGGAAGAGGACAAGCATTCAAGAAGGCTAGAAATTCCAGGATGTACTAAATGCACCTGACCTCAAAAAGAACCTAGTGTCCATCTTGGCAATGGAAGACAAAGGCTACAAGGTAACCTTCAGCAATGGCAAGGTATGTATATGAAAAAATAATGTTAAAGATGCCTTTACTCTTGGGTTTAGTGTTGATTCATTATATCAGGTCGATGGAATTCCGCTAGGTGTCATGTCTTGTGACACAACTCTTTAGTTCGAACTTTGGCATCGGAGGTTTGCCCACCTTCATTACAAAGCTCTACTCGGTATAAGACAAATGATGACAGGGATGCCCGAATTTTGAGTAGAGAAAGAAGGTGTATGTCCAGGATGTGCTGAAGGAAAGATCAAAAGGGTATCATTCCCCTCAAGCCAAAGCAAGACCTCTGATATATTACAATTGGTTCACTCAGTCATACCTGAGGTTGGCATTAAGAGGGAGACTACTACACCACATACTCCTGAGCAGAATGGTGTGGTGGGAAGGAAGAACCGCATGATGATGGAAGCTGTCCAGGCCATGCTACATGATTAAAGACTTTCGAAGTTTCTATGGGCTGAAACTACAATCACTGCCGTATATGTACAAAATCGATGCCCTCATCAAGCATTGGGTTCCAAGACTCTTGAAGAAAAGTTCACCGCAAGGTGAACAATCTTCCGACTTTGAGGAGCTCTCAAGAAGCCGACACCAAGGAACCAAAAGAAAAGGATGATGAATCAATGCCTGATGTAGAAGAACTCATGGATCTGATTGATCCTCCTCCATATGAGCCTTCCTCTTCTAGGAAGAGGCCTTCATGGCTTAAGGGGTTAATTGATGATGCTGAAGGACATGCTGCACCCCGAGGAACCTTTCGTGAAAGTAAGAAACCTAATAGGTATCAAGGATACCTGACCATCATGAGCACGATCATACAAAATGAGCCTTCGTCATTCTCAGATGCTGTCAAGCATCAAGTATGGAAGGATGCTATGACCAAAGAATATGAGTCTATCATAAAGAATGATGTTTGGGAAGTAGTTCCCAGACCCCAGGACAAGACTGTTGTTACTTCCAAATGGCTTCACAAGATAAAGCATGCAGCAAATGGAAGTATGGAAAAGTATAAGGTTCATTTTGTTGCTTGTGGTTTATCCCAGAAGGAAGGTATAGACTATGATATTTGCACCTGTTTCCAGATATATGACCATCCGCTTGATCATAGCCCTTGTGGCTTCACAAGGATGGAACCTACATCAGATGGATGTCAAGACCGCGTTCTTGCATGGTTCTATCAAAGAAGAGGTCTATGTGGAGCAATCTGAAGGATTTGAGATTTATGATTGAAAATCTCATGTATGCAGGTTGAAGAAGGCTCTCTATGGGCTGAAGCAAGCACCTCGAGCATGGTATGAGAGGACCGATAGCTACTTGATGAAGCTGGGATTCACTAGGAGTGAAGTCGATCCTAACCTTTACTTTAAGGTTGACGATGACAAGCCTCTCATACTGGTGTTGTATGTGGATGACCTCTTTCTAACAGGTGCAGACCCTCTCATTCACAAATGTAAGAGGGAGTTGGCCTCTGAATTTGAAATGAAAGACCTAGGACTGATGCACTACTTCCTAGGACTTGAAGTGTGGCAAAAGCCAGGAGAAATTTTCCTATCTCAAGGAAAATATGTGGTGAAGATATTGGAAAGATTCGGAATGGAGGACTGCAAGCCTGTAACTACTCTGATGGAGCTTGACTTCAAGAAGTTAAGCAGTAGTGTTGCTGGACCTATTTTACGAAATGCTATCGAGTATCGGCAACTAGTCGGAGCATTAATGTTCTTAGTGAACTCCCATCCAGATATATGCTTTGCAGTCAACACGTTGAGCCAGCATATGGTTGAAGCCCACCACATACACTAGATTGGTGCCAAGAATCTGTTGAGATATCTTCGTGGCACTATCACTTATGGGTTAAGATACATTGCCAGAGATGTGAGACTATTTGGATACACAGATGCTGACTGGACAAGCAATGTGGAGGACCGTAAGAGCACTTCCGGGTGTTGTTTCTCCTTGGGATCTGCTTCGGTATCCTGGATGAGCAGGAAACAAAAGTCGGTGGCTTTGAGCACCGCCGAAGCAGAGTATATTGCTGCTAGCATGGCTTCTTATGAAGCAGTTTGGTTGTGAAATCTCTTCAGTGAGTTGTTTGGATTCACATTGGATACCACTGTGATTCTTTGTGACAACCAAAGTGGGATTCGTTTGTCAGAGAATCCCGTATTCCATGATCACTCCAAGCATATTGATATCAGATACCATTATATTCGAGATATGGTGCAACGGGGAGCTATAAGGCTCCATCATATCAGTATAGATGAACAGGTCGCCGACATTCTGACAAAACCCCTTGGGAAAGTAAAATTTCTGACTTTCCGTGAACAAATTGGAGTTGTTCAAAGACCCTCCAATGAGGGTCAGGTATGATGCATTGAGCTCTGAGAGCTCCAGGGGGGTGCGGGGTCGTTCTTGGAGCAGCATATGACCACAGGATTATTCACTATCCCCTAGTGGTATACATGTACACCCCATGGTGACATTGTAGCAGGATTGATGTGTTCTCCTGTGAGGCCTCGATTGATGTGTTCTCCATGGCAGCCTGGATTGATGTTTTCTCCATGGAAATTGTAGTAGGATTGATGTGTTCTCCTGTGAGGCCTGGATTGATGTGTTCTCCATGGCAATTGTAGCAGGATTGATGTGTTTTCCTGTGAGGCCTGGATTGATGTGTTCTCCATGGAAATTGTAGCAGGATTGATGTGTTCTCCTGTGAGGACAGGATTGATTAGTTCTCCTGACGAGGCATCCTACCCATGTAGTCTGGGACTCATGAGAAGTACCTCTCATCTGATCAATGAGCAGGGAAATGAAGTTAGGGACCATAGTAGTACCGATGGACGCATCATTGTAACTACCGTACTCCCTATGCTAGGATGACCTCCATTGATTTGGGATCAATGATACTGGTCTGGGACTAGTGGTAGGAGTTGTACCATACTATGACGCTGACTTCGGGTCGGTTGAGACTGGTCTGGGATCAGTGGTACATACTCTGAGACTGACTTTGAGTCAGTGGAGGATGATATTGGTCTGGGACCATTGGAGTTGTACTCACTATGACGCTGACTTTGGGTTGGTTGAGACTGGTCTGGGACCAGTGGTACATACTCTGAGACTGACTTTGAGTCAATATGATACATCCTCGATCATTTCTTCTTCTTCATAATTCAGACAAACGCAGAGTAGAACCGAACAATGCAAGAGCACAGTAGAACATAACAAAACAATACAGATCAGTGCAAGTGTTATAGACATTTTTGTGCCTCGCAGCATGGAGCATGAAATGTCAATAATTACAGGGATCCTTAGTCCCTATGTTAGGATATTCCGACACATAGGATATAGTTAAGTTCAACTTGGTCTAGTTTAGAGTTAGGTATAGAGTTAGGTAAAGTGTGTTTCTTTACCGTTGTACATATTGTAACTTACAATCCGACGGTCACGATATGTAGTGATCCGACGGTTCACTCTCACCTCGGTATTATCGACACTTGATCCGTGGCTTGACACCCGATTGGTCCATGAGTTCTATTTAAAGCGCATGGAGGGTCATTGTTCGGGTAATCCGTGCATGAGAGAAGCTTATGTAAATTTTCATTCTTTGATTAATAAATTGTCTGTACCCACGTTGGGACAGGCCGTGGACTGTTTCCCTCCTTGCACTCTGAGGGTTTTAACCACGTCAAAAATACTGGTGTATTGATTTGAGATCTGGTTGTGAGCGGTGTCCTCTTGGTATTCTTTCTGAGGAACTTACCCTGTAAATTCCTACATGGTATCAGAGCTATTTGAGGGCCGCGTCCGTTGGTGATCCAAATCTGAAGCCGGTAGAACTGCATGCGGCTGTCGTTTCCTAGATCTGCTGTTTCTGACTGCTTTCGGGCCGAGAGGACTGCTCTGTTGCGTTCGGAGCATCTGTTTCAGTGAGGAACCCCTTTCGTTTCACGCGAAAAGGTTTCCGGTAGCCCTAGCTGTGTCATTTTTCAGATCGGGAGGTATACAGTGTTTTTTTTTGCAGTTTACTGTCATTTTCTCTCTGCTTATTTCGGTTTCGGTTTATTTAGCCTTTTTTTTCCGGATCTATACCTTTCATTTCTGCGTATGCTCTTTGCCCTGCGACTCTGTGCGATCTGGGCAAATCAGAAACAGAAAGAAAGGATTTTTCTCATGCGTATGCTCTTTTCCCTGCACCTTAGTGTGATCTCGGAAAATCAGAAACATTGAGAAAAATTTCTAGTTTTTTGGCTAAAGCTAACTTCGAGCCGTAAGGTTCGTTTTTCTTTGGATATTCGTGTTGGGTTTTGTGTTTTGTGTTTTGTAGGGGAAAAGAGTCTTCCCAAGGCAAGCACGCAAATCGAGGCCCCCCCCCCTCTCTCTCTCTCTCTCTCTCTCTCTCTCTCTCTCTCTCTCTCTCTCTCAAATATTTTGTATAGATCAATTGGTTCAAAGACCTTTTAAGAGAGTAGAGGTCTTGGGTTCAAGTCTCCATTTTGTGGGGGCGGATTTTTTCATTCCCGCACATTCGCGCACTTTGCCGGCAACGTCAACAATTTTTTTTCAAAAAGCCATAACTTCTTCATCCGGAAGCCTTTTTCAGAGCCGTTTTTTTTAAAACCGCCTATTTTTTCGAGATCTATCCATTGGACCACTTACTTTCAGCATCTTCAGCTTCAGTTGTTTTTCAAAAAATGGAAAGTCCATGCCAAGTCATTCTTGACAGCACTAACTACTTCCAATGGGTAGCCTACATGGGAGATTTACTTAGAAGTAAAGGTCTCTTCAGAATAGCCACAGACCAAGAGAAGAAACCCAAAGATGAAGACAAGGCCGAAAAATGGGAAAATCGACAAGATCAAGCACGTGGTTTGATAGGAATGTCTGTTTCTCCTGATCTTAGATTCCACATTGCAGAAATTGAAACTCCTCATGAAGCATTAGAAAAACTTGCTAAAGTTTTTGGGATTAAAAATGAAATTAGAGCCCATCAACTTGAGAATGAGTTGCTTACTTTGGATCCTAATAATTTTTCTTGCATTGAAGATTTCTTGTCCAAATTCAAGACCCTTAGATATCTCTTGGAAGGTGTTAAAGTTAAGAAAGAAGATGGTAACCTTATTTATTCCATCCTTACTAAGTTGGGACCAGCCTACTCTGTATTTGTTTCCACTTTCCATTCTACAAGGGAAGCTTTCATTTGTCAAGGCAAAGACTACAAGCCCCTTCCTTTGACTCCTTTTGTGATTCCTTAATAAGAGAACAAGAAAAACTCTTACACCTTGGTCTTCTTAATCTTGGAAACTCTTCCTCGAAAGCGTTAGCCGCCCAGCAGCAACCAAATTCAAAGAATCCTAAGAAGTCTTATCCTCAAAGGAATGGTCCTAAACCAACTCAGCCTCAAGATGAAAGATCATTTCAGCAATATGACAAGACCAATAAAAACAAATGGAAGAAGACTGACAGACATTGTAACTTTTGTAATCGAGATGGCCACTTAGAATCTAAATGCTTTAAGAAGATGGAAGCCTTGGAAGCCGCAATGAAGAAACATAACATCCATCTGGAGCCTACTTCAACTTCAACTTCCGGAACGGCATTTTCTGCATGTCATCGTCAATCATCTCAGTCTGGTTATGCATTAAATGTATCTTCTTCTTCTTCTCATTCTCATGAGTGGCTCATTGATTCTGGAGCCTCTTGTCACATGGCCAAAAACCAAGCCATGTTTTCTTCTTTAAATGATTGTAACACCAAAAATATATATGTTGGTGATGATAGATCTCTTAATGTTGTAGGGACTGGAACTGTTCATCTAGACAATGGTCAGTTCAATGATGTATTATGTGTTCCAAACTTATCCTGCAACCTTCTATCTGTCTATCAGATAACTCATTCAGGTGAAGGTAAAATTGTTGAATTTTCACCTCATGATGTTGTAATCAAGGATCTAAAAGATCCTAAACAGATTCTAGCTACTGGTCTTGCTGATGATTCCAAAAGGTTGTATAAGTTTCACAACTTTGGGTCATCCCATCTTCCCTCAGTATTTGTTGCTCATAATGATGAAGTGAGCAAACTTTGGCATGAGCGGTATGGTCACTTAAACTATCGCTCCCTTCAGCATCTATGTAAAGAAAACATGGTGACAGGTCTTCCTATGGTATCTTGCAAAGATGGTGTTTGTTCCGGATGTGTACTCGGAAAACATCATCGGGACAGTTTTGACAAACGTGCCTCTTGGCACGCCTCAGCCCCTTTACAGCTTGTGCACAGTGATTTATGTGGTCCTCTTCCTGTTGCTTCATTCTCTGGCTGCAAGTACTTCTTAACTTTCATTGATGATTTCTCCAGACGCACTTGGGTATACTTCTTAAAACTCAAGAGCGAAGTATTTACCACCTTTTTGGCCTTCAAAGCATTCGTTGAAAAACAATCTGGACATCAAATTCTTAAGCTAAGAACTGATAATGGTGGAGAATATGTTAAAAATGCATTCATCAACTTTTGCACCGAAAATGGAATTCAAATGCAACATACTGTTCCATACACTCCACAACAAAATGGTGTAGCTGAAAGGAAAAATCGCACCTTAAAGGAAATGGCTAATTGTATGCTGCAATCTAAAGGACTCAGTCTTAGTTTTTGGGCCGAAGCAATTAATTGTGCAAATTATATAATCAATCGCACTCCTACTAAGGTTCTAGAGAATATCACTCCAGAAGAAGCTTGGAGTTCCATTAAACCAGATGTAAGTCACTTTCGTGTGTTTGGAAGTGAAGCATGGGCCCATATTCCAGATGAAAAGCATAAAGCCTTAGAACCTAAGAGTGAGAAATGTACTTTTGTTGGATATTCTGAAGATGTAAAAGGTTATAGACTTATTCCATTTAAGTCCAAAAATGTTATCATTAGAAGAGATGTAAAATTTGATGAAAATAAATCGGCCTGCGAGCCTAGTCCGGCGGATGTGCCACCTCTTCCTATCTCTTCTATCTTTGAAAACATTTCTTCTTCTGATGATGAAAGCGAGGATGATAATCCTCCCCCACCTTCTCAGGATCCTCAACTTCCAAGATGGGTCCGTGCTACTCGGGATGCAGCAGGTGATCTTGCCGGTGATCCTACAGATCAGCGACGTACACGTTCTCAGTTTGAAAGAGCCTCTTCTTTACTGGCTCAAGCTCCAGTAAATCATGATCCTGACACTTTTGCAGAAGCTTCAGGCCATCCACATTGGGAAGCAGCTATGAATGAAGAATATCATTCATTGATGACAAATGATACATGGGATCTTGTTCCTCTACCAAAGGGACGCAAACTTGTTAGATGCAAATGGGTTTACAGAACCAAGTATGGACCAGATGGGAAAGTTGATAAACATAAGGCTCGTCTAGTTGCTAAGGGCTTTTCACAGGTTGAAGGCATTGACTACACTGAAACCTTCGCCCCTGTTGCCAAAATGAACTCTATCCGCCTTGTTCTTTCCCTTGCTGCCTCTTTAAAATGGGAAGTCCATCAAATGGATGTTAAATCTGCCTTCTTGCATGGGGACTTGCAGGAAGAAATCTATATGGAACAACCCATTGGCTTCATACAAACAGACTCCAGCCTTGTGTGTCGACTTAAGAAATCCCTTTATGGTCTCAAGCAAGCTCCTCGGGCTTGGTATGCCAAAATGGATAGCTTTCTTTTAGAATCTGGCTTTTCTAGGTGTCATTCTGACAATACTGTCTACACCAAGAAAGTGGGTGACTCTCTTATCATCCTTGTTCTTTATGTTGATGATCTTATCCTTACTGGTAGTGATCCCAACCTTATAAACCATGTGAAGTCCAGCCTTAAAAAGAAATTTGAAATGACAGACTTAGGACACTTACACTATTTTCTCGGTCTTCAAGTCTTGCAATCCAAGGAAGGTATTTCCCTTTCCCAGTCCAAGTATGCTTGTGATATTCTTCGTCATTTTCACATGGAAGACTGTAAGCCAGCCCCTTCTCCCTTTCAGTCTGGAGTCAAACTTTCAGTCTCTTGTACTTCTCCTGAAGTTGATGCTACCTTATACCGTCAACTTGTAGGAAAACTCTTGTATTTAACCCATACTCGTCCTGATCTTTCCTTTGCTGTTGGCCTTGTTGCTCGTTTTATGCAAAACCCCCGTGAAAGTCATTGGAAAGCAGCTAAAAGAATACTTCGTTATGTTCGAGGTACAGTACAGTTTGGGATTCATTACAGTGCCAAAGCAGCTCCTCTGTTAGTTGGTTTCACTGATTCTGATTGGGCTGGTGACCCTGATGATCGGAAGTCTACTGCCGGTTATGTCTTCACTCTTGGTTCAGGACCTATTACATGGGCTTGTAAGAAACAGGCTGCCATTTCTCTTTCGTCAGCAGAAGCAGAGTATCGTGGTGCCGTGGAAGCTAGTAAGGAAGCCTTGTGGCTTCGTCAGATCCTATCAGAGTTTGGCTTTGAGCAGCAGCATCCAACCACACTTTGGTGTGATAATCAAAGTGCCATTCAGCTATGCAAAGATCCAGTCCAGCATCAGCGCAGCAAACACATTGAACTACACATGCACTTCATCAGAAAGCTCATTCATGACCATGTTCTTGAAGTGCAATATTGTCCAACAGATGATCAGGTTGCAGACATCTTCACAAAGGCTCTCACAGAGGCGAAGTTCACTAAACTTCGATATATGCTTGGAGTTCAGGAAGTTGTCACTAAGGGGGATAGGCTCTAGTGCCTCCTTCCTTCTCCTATTGTGTCATATTTGTAAATCCTTCAATCCTATCCCAAGTTGTTCTTAAGGGGGGATGTTAGGATATTCCGACACATAGGATATAGTTAAGTTCAACTTGGTCTAGTTTAGAGTTAGGTATAGAGTTAGGTAAAGTGTGTTTCTTTACCGTTGTACATTTTGTAACTTACAATCCGACGGTCACGATATGTAGTGATCCGACGGTTCACTCTCACCTCGGTATTACCGACACTTGATCCGTGGCTTGACACCCGATTGGTCCATGAGTTCTATTTAAAGCGCATGGAGGGTCATTGTTCGGGTAATCCGTGCATGAGAGAAGCTTATGTAAATTTTCATTCTTTGATTAATAAATTGTCTGTACCCACGTTGGGACAGGCCGTGGACTGTTTCCCTCCTTGCACTCTGAGGGTTTTAACCACGTCAAAAATACTGGTGTATTGATTTGAGATCTGGTTGTGAGCGGTGTCCTCTTGGTATTCTTTCTGAGGAACTTACCCTGTAAATTCCTACACCCTAAACATGTTGTTCTTACCGCTAGAAGAACAAGGTCAGCAAACCACAACACTTCCTATCAGTTCTCCACCTGAAAACACTCAAAAACAGGCTATTTTTGGATCATGTCAGCTGCTCCACTGAGCAACTGCGCTGAATGTCAACTGCTCCTCCTTGTACCTGTGCTGAAAGTCAACTCCAATGAAGGCTACCTGCGCTGGGCGAGATTGGCCAAGTGGCACAGTCATTCTGCAAGGTGTCAACTGCCCAGGAAGCTTCCAAACTGACACTTGGTTCAAGGAATTCGCCCTATGATGAGTAAGAAGGTCTTGATCTCCAAGTGGAAGCAAGATTCTCCAAGTGGACTCAAGAACTGAAGATTAACTAAAGTGGGAGAGGACACTAGTCAGCTTTATGCCAGCCTCAAGCTGACTCATCCTTTCTCCAAATCTCCTATATATAGAGCTCTCTCATGAGGTCTAAAGGGGCTGGAATTTTGTGCAAAGCAAGGAAGTGCTGTTGGTTTACAGTTAGTGTTATTGGGTGATTGCTTTTATAGAGGTGAAGAGGAGATTTCTTGCTGCTGGGGAGGTGCTGCTGGATTGGAGCCATTGATGGTTGTAACCTTCTCAGAACCCTTTTACTTCTATCAATAAAGCTTTGAATGTTCTCCTATATACTTGTATTGCATTGATGTATTGTATTTACTTGTATATCTGATTCACTCTAATCCATGCATCAGTTATGAGTACATGTTTCTTGTAGTTTCCCTCTCTTGTTTGTGCAGGATCTTTGTGTAGCTGGGCCGGCAAGAGAACAAGGAGCTGGAAGCAAGGGACGAAGAGAGAAGACAAGATCGACAAAAGCGAAGGATATCGGTTGGTCAATCTTTTCTTCCTTCTCTGTACTTTCATAAAGGAAAATATCATAGCTTTACTTTCAGTTGTTGCTAAGGACTGTCACCCTTAGAGTAGGGATAGGGTCATCCGAGTCGGATACTTTTCCCCACAACAAACTGGCGACTCCGCTGGGGAGCCTAGTATCTTGTTGGTGTTTGTAGTATCTTTGCTATTCATTTCCTGAACCAAAGAGTACCGAATCGAAAAGCTTTTGACTATATCAAAAGCGAAGTAGAGGGGCTGCTACTCTTGCTCATTTTGAGCAGATTCATGATTTGAAGAGCTGATCTACAAAAGACTCTTGTACTCTTTGTGATAGCTTTTCATCCTCTTGATCATCCCTTAGCTCGTACTTGACCTATAGCTTTTTATTTCAGCAAAAACAGTGAATTTTTGAGCTTTTTATGACCCGGAAATCCTTGTAAACGCGACTCTCGTGTCTCAGTGCAGGCTGTCCACAGGCAGTCTGCATTCCAGCGCAGGTACTCCCTTCGGGAACTGCGCTGAGAGTCAATTTGACAGACCAGAGCCTGCACTGATCCAGTTAGGCTATGTCTTCTTGAGGTTTCCCACAGTGTCTTAGCCCTGTTTTCACTGTTGTTTTGCTGCTGATTGCTTGTCATTGTACTTGCTGTAAACCAACTTTCCTTGACATTATTCCGCCTCAGTTGTGTGATGAAACTGTGATTGTTCTTTCAGTATTTCTTGTTTCAGTCACAGTTTCCCATTGTGAAAAGCGAACCAGTATAGCTGTGGCCTCTTAGATCCTGAACTGTAAAAGTGTCTTTATGATCTTAAGAGCTAGTTTTATTACTGTTCATGGCTGTTTGAGTTTGTTTGTTTTTCATCTTATGGTTTGAATTCATACATTTTTAGTGTCGAAACAAGTACCTGTAAGGCGTCTTTTCATTTTAGACAAAACTTGTTTGTTTACGCTTCAAATTGAATTCAAAAATTACACGACAATTTCCTTTTGTCTACATCAACATTAAAGGAAAAGAAAAGAAATACATGCATCTTGCATTTGCATATTTTGATAAGTTTGCGTGATTGATCTAGGAGAAAGTGCATTAGTTTGTGCTTTGTGCTCTGTGTGGAAAGATAATGTTTTTCTCTCCCCTCAGTAGTTAGGATTTTCAAAGCTAAAAAGATTGTAAAGCTTGCTTATCATTTTTAGCTGCATTTAGGAATTTGTAGCAATACATCTCGTGGTGATCCTGAAAGACAAACTGCTAAACAAGATCAACTTAAAATATATTGAATGAATCTAAAAACGCATTGTAACATAACGCTCACAATAGAGGTCTAGGTAGAGACGTGTTCCGGCGTCGTTAAACGTAGTGATTGTCGATCTCTACGAAGGTGGGTGATTCCTCCTGAGGGGCGATAACACTAATACGGACTTGTGCTCCCGCGTACCGTCGCGTATATTGGGAGACCCCTATAGGCATTTATCCTTTATCCTTAGGAAGCCGTGTCGGCCGCCCTACTGATCGCGATGCAGTGAACACAGCATTCACGAAGATCGACCACCCGTACCGTAAAACGTATTCTGTGGTTTCGCGAAAGGTTTGGCACACCCTCTGCCTAGATCTCCAGAGCAGTTTCTTTTGGCCCTTTTCAAACTCTATAACTGAAAAGGTCCAACCGAGCATTTGTCACTTCGGGCTCGTTAATACATCGAAGGCGACTAGAGTCATCTTTAGCTTTTTCTCGACTCTTAAAACATGAAAAAGCAAAGTTGTGTCTAAAAGCGTCTAATAAAATTCATTCAATACGGAAACATAATTCCCCTTTTTGTATTTTAGTTGATCAAGTAATCCGCAACCGTGGAGGAAAGTCAATTAAAACTCCGTCGTTCGAGGAGACTCGCGAGTCAACCGTCTTTGTCTCCAGAATCGAGAATAGTACGGACAAAGCGAACTCGCTTGACCGGGTCAAAATCTCCCATTAAAGTTAGAACAACAGTTCCGACAACATCTGAGATTCTGGTCACTCCTGATATTTCTGGAATCCCTGCCTCTATTGAAGAAGTTCAACAGCAACAGAGGGACAGTTGTACTGATCCTAGTCTGAAGACAAGTACTTGCATAACTGAACCAGTTCCATTTGAAACCGGTCCACAGAGTCTTGTTGTTCAAACAACTGTCGCTATCGAAGCAACCCCTTCTTCGGCACCAGAAATCTTTTACGGACCTGACGGTCTTCCTCTTCCTCCTGGTCTGATCGCAATAGAGGAAATCGTAGAGGACCAGCAAGCAAATACTCCAACTCATTTTGGAGCAGGCACCGCTCTTTTTCCTTCTGCGTCAGAAGTTTGTCCATCGCCACAGGAAGTTCCTGTAGAATCGTTAGGCAGTTTATTGGATAAACTTAAAATGTCTGAGCAACCGTCGACATCTAGGACTGTGCCAAATGACACAGCGACAGCAGAAGCTCCTGCTGTCAATCCAACGATGTTTGCCGGCATACCAGCTGTCCCGACTAGCTCTCATCAGCTAGAAGGAGTCCACCCAGGGACTATTACGACAACTTGGTCTGTTCCAGTTTGTTCTTCCGGTATAATACCCGGTAATTCTTATGTTGAAACTAGACAAATTGATCCCTTTGGAAATCAGTTTGGGCCATCCAGTCCTCAAAGGCAATCTATACCCTTGAGCTCCGGATTGTTACCGTATGGGGGGCAATATGCCCTTTCACTTCCCCCCCTTCCGGGGGATACCCATACGGCAGTTTTCAACAACATTCAGGTTTGACTGAAGTAACGACGAATGGTTGGGTACCTATGTTACCCCAACAACCAAGAGTTGTATATTCCATGCAACAGTGTGTACCTGTGTCTAGTATCCCGACGACGCCAGCAATTGTAACCGTGTCGCAAGTTCAATCGATGCCTGTTGTATGTCAACCCCAAGTTGTAATGCAACAGCCCATTGACCCTGCAACACAACCACAATCGCCAACTGCCGGGACGACACAGATACAAACGGGAACCATAACCCCGAATCTTGGTCTGTCGGTTAGTGTCGCACAGCAAAACATGGCTTCACAACCATGGATGGTGCAATACCAACAACCTCAGTTTCAACAGGTATACCAGGGATCTGAGCAACAGATCTTTGCGAATAGTGGGCAACCCTATATTCAGAACGGGTTAAATCAACCACTTTACAGTGGCCAAGCCCACCAGCCGTATCAGTCATATTAACATCAGTTGCATTATGCTGGTATGCAAAGGCCTACTGCTCAGGCGATTCCATCGTATCCTGGGTACGCCTCGCCAAACCTGAATCAGCAGTTGCCATTCGTGGCGACCCTAGAATTACCAGATTTACATCGATTAACGAACGATCCAATCGCCTATGCCCATTGGTGGCCAGCGATTCCTCACAAACTTCCTTCGGACATTCCTAAATTCAATGGAAATCCTGGCGAAGATCCGTCGAATCATGTGATGACATTCCATCTGTGGTGTTCGTCGAATACCTTGAATGATGATTCGATAAGGCTTCACCTTTTCCAGAGGAAATTGACTGGTCCGGCGGCTAAATGGTATATTGAATTACCTAGAGCCTCTTTCGACAATTTTAGTTCCCTAGCCACGACTTTCTTAACACACTTTCAGTTACCTATAAGGTACGAAACTGGAACAGAGATCTTGACCAATTTCAAGCAGACAACGGCCACACATATATCAGATCATATACATGAGTGGCGTCGTCGTCGCAGAATGGTAAATACCTATGTTCCAGATCAGCTATTAGCTGAGTGGTTTATAAAGTCACTTCTTCCTGCTATAACAGAAGATGTGGCCAAGGGAGGCGTCGTAACAGAGGAGCAGGTTATTGCTCGTGCTCAATATTTGGACTTAGTATATACTCAGTCGGGCACGCTCTATGATAAGATACCTGACGCCCCCAGACCGGAATTTTCAATCCCTCCTCCTCCCGGATCAAATAGTGACTCTCATGCCGGTGATGGCGTGATTGGAACTGCAAACGCTAAGTCGACAAGGGATTCAAATAAGAAAGCCCGTAAGACTTCGAATCAAAAAGCAAATCAAGAGATTCTTGCTTCGGAGGTAAATGCTGTATCTACGGATAAAGGCAAAAACTCCAATCAACCAGGGAGCAAGAAGAAACAAAACAAAGGGAAGAAGAAGAAACAGGGTGAGTCATCCCCTCAAAAAACTTCTTCAAACCCTCCTGGGCAAGGGAAACAATTTTATCCATGTCAGATATGCGATGAAAATCATTCGACAAAGAACTGTCCGTTCAAAGCTGAGTTAAAGAGGTTCTTTAAAAGTTCCCAAACTTCAGCTGTGTTGACTGATCCATTCCCCAACCCAGGTCAAAATATGGTTGATAGTGGAAATGCTTCCCCGTCTCAAGTGCTTATGTTGTCGGTTTCTAAGCAAAATGATGCTTTGATCTCGACCAGGAATAAAGATTATGGGAATCCGCCGGTGTCGAACGACAAAGGGAAAGATCAACCTAGTAGTTCGACAACAACTTCGGTAGAAGTTGTACCCCCCCTCACGCATGAATTAACAATAAAGCCACCTAAGGGAGTAGTACACAAGTTGTCATTTAATCCTCGTGCCAGAGCGGCGCAGCATTATAACATAGTAGAAGATTTGGCCCAATCGCCATCTGCTATGTCGACTCTTGAGGTACTGCAAAATTGTCCATCCCAAAGGCAGGCATTGTTATCAGCAATTGGTGGAGTGGATCCTAAAGATTCCAATCTTGTATCCTTTGATCACAAAGGATATGATCCTCAGTTACCAGCGCAACTAGCTTTCCTTATTCAAGTGAAAGCACTCAACAAAACTGTTCATAGAACAATTATTGATGAGGGAGCATCGACATGTATCATGTCGATGAGTTGCTGGAAAACTCTTGGATCTCCAACCTTGTCGCGATCTTCGACGACATTGAAAGCATTTGACGGTAGGACGTACACTCCGTACGGTATCCTAAATAACTTTAAGGTTGAACTAGGAGGAAAAACAGTGGAAATTGATGTTGAAGTCATTGATGGCAATCTTGACTATAACATCCTACTGGGAAGACCATGGATATATGCCATGGCAGCTGTAGTGTCGACATATTTTAGGAAGATCGCATTCCCGTTTGAAGGAGGGATTACGGTCGTCGACCAGCAGAATTTCCTCCCTAATGGTTCACAAGTTACTGGAAGCATTCCCCTGATCCATGGGAGCGACCATTCAATACAAGATATCGGAGTAGGCTTGCTAAAAGATCCCACAATGATGGGAACTTTCGCGTTGCCACCTCCTTTCCATGTAGGGAATATCCCGTTTGTAGCAACATGCAACATGGTATCTTCTTCAAAGGTCGCAGGAGACAAAGTCGTCATGGATTGTCAAGTGGTGTTGCCACCTAGCCCTATAGAAATATTGTAGCAATCAATATTTCAGGCATGGGAGGCGAGCCCAAATCAACGCTCGTCAAGCGTTTGGGTAGATAGGTCTGGAGAATATGGTACCCCATTAGATCCATGGTCAAAAGTTCATGGGACTGACGAAGGAATCTTACAATCAATGATGATTGAGGGGGCACCATGGAATGATCACCACCATCGTTCCCTTCTTCCAGAGTGTGAAGAAGAAACTCAACACGACCTATATCACCCTTCAGTGTTTGAATTCCTAACAAACACTGTAAATACGGTGGATTCAGAGCGAAACCTATCCAATATTGAAGAGACCGTAGCCGTAAACATCTCGACAAAATCTGATGTTGTAGAGAATATTCATGTCGGCAAAAGTTGTTCCCCTTCAGAACTGGAAATATATGGTGCTCTCTTTCGCGAATTTAGAGATGTCTTTGCATGGTCATATGATGAAATGCCAGGCATTGACTCGAGCATAGTTGAACATGAGATTAAAATGTATCCTGATGTCAAACCAGTAAGACAACGGCTTCGGCAGGTGCACCCCAAGAAAGCCGCTGCCATTAAGGCAGAAGTTGAAAAACTTCTCCATGCTGGATTCATCTACCCGGTTCCTCTAACCGATTGGGTATCGAATATTGTCCCTGTTATGAAAAAACAAGGGACGATAAGAGTGTGCGTCGACTATAGGGATGTAAACCAAGCTTGTCCAAAGGACAACTACCCTACACCCTTCATCGACCAGATAATTGATGAATGCGCCGGATGTGAAATCTTTTCCTTTATGGATGGATTTTCCGGGTATAATCAAATAAATATCCGCCCACAAGACCAGTCTAAGACTGCATTTATTTGTCCGTGGGGCACATTCGCTTATCGAAAATTACCCTTTGGTTTAAAGAACGCAGGGGCGACGTTTCAGAGGGCAATGAATTATGCTTTCCATGACATCAAGAACATCGTTCAACCTTACCTCGACGATCTTCCGGCTCATTCGCGGAAGCGGACTGATCATCCGCGGCATTTGAGAGCAATATTTCTACGTTGCCGACACTACAAGATAAGACTCAATCCGCACAAGTGTGTGTTTTGCGTCGGTTCTGGTCGTTTACTTGGCTTTGTAGTCTCTAAGGATGGGATTCGTCTCGACCCCTGTAAGGTTCAGGCAATCATTAATTTGCCTCCACCTTCAAATTTGCTCCAGATTCAGAAACTCCAAGGGAAAGCAAACTTTCTGAGGAGGTTCATTCCAAATTACGCAGAACTTGCCAAAGGTTATACTCGTCTTTTGAAAAAGGATGTACCTTTCGTCTGGGACCAGGTTGCGCAAGCTTCCTTTGACGCTCTGAAAGATTCTCTAGTAAGGGCATCATTAATGTACGCCCCGGACTATCAAAGAGATTTTAACCTGTATCTAGCTGCAGCAGATACGACCATTGCGATGGTCTTAGTGCAAGAAGTCGATGGAATTGAACATCCTATTTATTATTTAAGTAAAAACTTAAATGACACAGAAAGTAAATATTCCTATGTTCAAAAACTAGCGCTTGCTGCTGTTCAAGCGATTCAAAGGTTTCGACATTATGTCCTCTTTAGGAAAACTATCATTCTGTCAGATTGCAACCCCATGACGTATATACTGTCGCGACAGTTTCTTGGGGGCAAATATTCGAAGTGGATAGCAATCCTTCAAGAGTTTGATCTGGATTTTGTAAAATCCAAATCGAAGAAAGCTCTAGTTTTCGCGGAATTATTGTGCGATCTCCCATCGTCGTCCAACGATGAAACATCAGAAGAGTCAATCGTGGATGAAAATTTGTTTCTGATATCAGTAAGCGATGAGTGGTATGGAGACATCATTGTATATCTCCAAACCCAAAAGTTTAGGCCTAATACCTCACACTCGGAACGGAAACGTATACGATACCAATCTAAAGACTACATGATCGTCGGTGATACACTTTACCGTCGTGGTGTCGATACGGTTCTGAGGAGGTGCCTTACCCATGAGGAGGCCGAGAAAGCCCTGAATGATTGTCATTCAGGCGCGTGTGGGGGGCATCAATCTGGATATGCAACAGCACAAAGAATCTTACGAGCAGGATATTTCTGGCCAACTATGTTTAAAGATTGCATAATAGCTGTCAGAAGTTGCCATGCGTGTCAGATCTTTGATAGCAAAACCAGGAGACCGCCCGCACCTTTACGGCCTATAGTCGCTGTTGGGCCTTTCGCCAAGTGGGGCATCGATTTCATGCAATGTAACCCCACCTCGACCGGGGGGCATGGGTATATTATAGTCGCTATTGACTATTTTACCAAATGGGCCGAGGAGATGCCTACATTGGATAACACTGGTGAAACAGCTGCCCTTTTCTTTTTTAATCATGTAGTCGCCAGGTTCGGCATTCCGCAGGCTATAGTGACAGATCATGGATCGCATTTTCGCAATCACATGATGGTTGAATTAGCTGCCAAACTAGGGCTATCTCACGACAGCTCTACCCCATATTATCCACAAGCCAACGGACAAGTTGAGGCAATCAACAAGGTCCTGAAGCGTATGTTGCAAAGGATGATCGGGGTTCACAAAAGAAGATGGCACCTACTCCTGTACTCAGCATTGTGGGCTTACCGAACCTCGGTAAAAAACGCCACTGGGTTCACACCATTCCAATTGGTGTATGGCCTGGAGGCAGTCTTACCGATCCAGTGCGAAATTTCATCTCTTAAACTCGCAATTGACCTCCTCCCCGGAACCTCAGAAGAAGAGGCTCGTTTCTTGGAATTGATCCAGTTGGATGAAAACCGTCATGACGGCGCTTTGGCGAACGAAGCCCATAAGAAACGAGTCAAGGCGCAGTTCGACAAGAATGTCAAACCTCGTATCTTCTCTGAGGGTGACTTGGTTTTGCTTTACGACCAAGAATCCGACAAATTAGGAGCAGGAAAATTTAAGTCCTTATGGATGGGTCCCTATATTGTTAAAAGGGTGTTAGCAAAAGGAGCCTACGAGTTAATGGATTATGACGGGATACCACTGGCGCAACCCCGCAACGGGTTGTTCCTCAAGCGTTACTATGCCTGAATAGTAACCTGAGTGCTTTTGTTGTATTTTGTTTTCGCTAAAGTGTTTATTTCGGTTTAGTAATCCACCCTTCTCGTTTGTTGCAGATGTCGAATTATTCTGAGACATATGTGGGATATGCCGACGGAGCGAGTCGTAGTACGCGGAATTTGTCCTCCGCAGCCTGGGCCATTTTTGATCCAAGCGGCGAGTTAGTGAGTTTCAAAGGTGTGTGCATTGGACAGTCAACGAACAACATCGCTGAGTATAGCGCGTTGATTGAACTCCTCTCTGATACCATCGCTCATGGTATACGCCGACTAATTGTTAGGCTAGACTCACAGCTTGTGATACTACAACTCACTGGTATATATTCAGTCCGCAATCCAGCTATTTATCGAATGTTTCTAAGGGTTAAGATTTTGGAAAGAGAGTTTGATTCAATTCAATACCAACATATTTCCAGAAATTTGAACACATTAACAGATTCATTAGCAAACTATGTATTAGATAGACATTTACGACATATATAAAAAGAGATGCATCGGTGCTAATGCAAGTGGATCACAAATAAACCATAATAAACCCCGAAAATCAAAATATATAAAGCTGTTTATAGTTTGTACATGATGTGCTGTAATCAAAACAAAATTGGTCGTATGACCTAGAACTCAAAAAGATGCTAGGGGGCACCCTAGCCTAGTGGTGCTCATGAAAGTACGTCACGGTCTGTGCAATCATGCGCAAGAGACGAGTCCATCGTCTAGGCACGCCAATAGTGTGCCGCTGCAACTGTAAAGGTAACTCGTCAATCTGTACATCCGGAAGACCACGAGTAAGGCTCTCGACCTGCTCCTGCACAGCTGCAAGTATTTCAGTATCACCAAGGTCGCGAATGACAACTCGCCTAGCAGGCTCTGCTGCTGGGGCAGCAACTGGCGATCGTGGACGAGCTGCTGAACGAATAGGACCAACATCTGCATGCACCCAAGAGTTTGATCAGTTTTGCACAATAACATCATGAGTAAAAACAATAAACAGTAACATGGTCAGAGATTTTACCAATAGCGCCCCATTGCTCGCCATCCGGTAGCGCCAAGTCCGGATCACCTCGGTAGTCCATACCCACATATGGATACTCAGAAAACACCATCTCCTGACGCTCGAACCACCTAAAGAAGGCCTCAGTAAAAGTAATCTGAGGTTGACCAGCATGTCGGGACATGTGGTCAACCCACCTCTACATGCGTGGCTCGGTCGGAGAAGGCAATTCAAGTATGATGTACTGAGGCTGCATCAGTGGGATTTTCTCCAAGGCAAAGGCAGTCAGAATAGAACCAAATCCAAAGTTCTTCAGCTTCCCGTCCTTTACCTTGGTCAATTGACTTTTCATCTGAACAAGTACTGCATCACACCAGTTAAACACTTTCGGTTGGAGACACTCCAAGGCGTGCTTCATATAAGATCTGTTGGCAACATGTAAAGCTGCGCTACCGGCCATCCTACCAATGGTAAACAGAATGGATCTAAGAGACCTGTCAGTGATGTCACGGATATTGATCTTGCCGTCTTTGCTCGGCTGTGAACCTTCCCGGCAATACTGACGGATATAGTCTCTGGTGGAATTAGTCCCTCGAGCCGTACCTGACAAAGAAAGGGGGGCACCCCGCCTTGACAACCCAGTCAAGAAGTACATGTCCTCTATGGTCAAGGGGATGGTTTTCCCCCTAATCTGGAATACTTGGTTAACAGGATCCCAAGCATCAAGCATATACTGCAGTAAAGAAATCTGTGCTCTCATGCTAGAGATACGGAAGAACTTCAGTAGGCCACAGTTCCGAAGCGCGTTCACCGTGACCGGGTCATGGAGTGCAACCATGTCCTCTGCTTCATGTTCTCGTTCTCGCCATGTAAGGGACATTTTGTTCAAAGTTCCCTGCAAGCAAACAAGAGAAGGAGTAAGTTCCTAATTTTGATGAAAAACTGGCGAAAAATCATCAAAAATCACATGCAGGATCAGTTTTTCTAGGCCCAGCGCAGGCAGAGAGTCTCTCCCTTGCGCTGAGGCGCAGTCTGCCTTAAGACCACCTGAAATACAGCGCAAGTTTCGAAAGGAGAACCTGCGCTGATGCCAGGGCGCCTTGATGAAACCCCTGAGGCTCAGAAACCCTGAAAAATGTGCATGAAACTGAAAAAGGAAACCATGAAAGTGAAGGGCTAAGGTTTAGCTCCTACCTGGTCCAAACGGCGCCGAAAATCGTCCACAGAATCTCCCGAAATCAGCTGGTGAAAATCAAGGAAGAAGAGGCACCTCCAGAGCTCCAACAAGCAAAATGCAAATGAAATGGTAAATGAGAGGTAAAAACACCTTTTTATGACTTTTTACACAGTTTAAAGTTAAATATCAGGGTTATAATCTCATTTTCATGCAAATATTGTCCATTTCTAACAAAATTTGTTGCAGCAATTGATGGTGAAGTACTACATTTGAAAAGAGAAAAGCTAGTAAAAGTAAAAAATCAAATTTGACCATGAATCGAGCAGTTTTACCACGGAATTTATGCTCGTTAAAAAATAGAAAAGTGTGAGCAAAAGTTTCCACCAGAGTTCAAGCTCATTAAAAAATGAACCTATCTCGGTAAATAACCATTGCGATCGTAAATTTATCAGCCTTAAAAGCCTTGGTCGTGTTTTCATCCATCACCTCCACTGTCATTTGGCCGGTCGTTCACCCCCATATGTGTGTTTACCCATTTTGAGGAGCATCTGCGAAGAGTGATTTCATCTAGCCATCCTTGTGACACTACCGTGATTGGAAAATTCCAATTTGTACCTGGAATCTGCTGCTATCCCTGTTTATCACTCGTTCCTCAAAAGACGAGTCTTCTTTGAGCTCTTTTCACTGACTCGTAAAATATGAAAAGTTTGCCGAGTTTTGGCCTTCCAGCTCGTTAAACAACCGGAACGCTATCCCTCCTCTAGATTTTAATCTTTTTGGACCTGAGGGATTATTGCACAAAAAGATCGAGCGCTTGTTTTGTTCGGCTCGTTAAAGCAATCGAAAATTCATCCCTTCTGTATTGTTTTATACTTTTTCGGACTTAAGGGATTAGATGACGAAAAAGGAATTATGGAGTTAACTTTCTGTACCTTTTCAGACTCTCTAAAAATGAAAAGGACCGAGTTTTCCTTGTCGTTAGACTCGTTAAAATGATTAAATAGCGACAAACTTGTCTTTAGACGAGAACGAGTTTCCCTATCGCTAAGCTCGTTAAATCATAGCGATGGGCTTGCCCGAAGGGCAGGTTATAGAACAAGCATATGTTATCCTCCTCAAGCTTGACAAAAATAAAGAGGTACTGGTCAGAGATGACTGGGGAAAAATTGGGAGAACATCAAAGCTTAATGGTAGCAAGTCGCTCTTGAACATGACACTTTTCCTCCGTTCCACATCGGGTTGGGTTGTTTCATTCACCGGTCTCATCACCATGGTCTTCGCCAAACCATCCACTTTTGGGGTAATGCTACCGATCCATCGCATCAGTGTCGTTATATGTTCAAGAGAGGTCATTTTGAAAGTGTCAACCGTGTCCCATCCACTGCCATACATTATCCTTCATCCATTCATGATCGCCACCCTGAATCATATGTCACAGTTTGTTTTCACCTCTACTAAAATCATTAGCTCCGTTCCGTGTCATTGATGTGGGATTCATTAAGGCCCTCCTTTGACGGATCGCTTCTTGTCGACTTCAGCTCATTATCCAAGAAGTTGATCTAGGAACAACCCCATCAGTACTTTGAAGCTTGCATGCCTCAATGGCAAGTTTCTCACTTCCGGCGACAGGTATACATCAATGACCTTCGACCAGAAGATCTTGCGTGGCGTTCGACGCCAAGTCCTTTATTCACGCCACGTGAATTGTACTGCAGTACCTTGAGGGTCATCATCCTTATCGGTGATTCCTCTCGCGCTTGTTAACGGTTTACATCATTGACCGGTAATCAAGCGATGTCTTTCCATGTTCGACTTCAAGAAATTCTCACATGGATCGACTTGTACATCGAGTGAAGATCGGAAGAGATTGAAGACCCCGGATCTAGTTTCATCCATCCGGGCTGCGATATATATTCAGGACATAAAGCATTTGTCATGTACATCATTGCAGCAGATGATCATCCTACTCAAAGGATGATAATTTCAGCAGAGAATTATCAGTCTACCATCAGACGATCGTCTGTTCTATGTACCAAAATGTATTTATAAAGCTGAGCATGGGAATGCCCGCCTCAGCTAGATCATGAAAACAGAATGAAAAATAATGTATTGTATTGTATTGTATTACAGGGCACCTCTCAGCACTTGAATGAAGTTCGGACCCTCTGGATAAAGCATTTCACCCGATAAACGGCCTCATACTTTAGGGGGCAACTGTTATAGACATTTTTGTGCCTCGCAGCATGGAGCATGAAATGTCAATAATTACAGGGATCCTCAGTCCCTAAACATGTTGTTCTTACCCCTAGAAGAACAAGGTCAGCAAACCACAGCACTTCCTATCAGTTCTCCACCTGAAAACACTAAAAAACAGGCTATTTTTGGATCATGTCAGCTGCTCCACTGAGCAACTGCGCTGAATGTCAACTGCTCCTCCTTGTACCTGCGCTGAAAGTCAACTCCAATGAAGGCTACCTGCGCTGGGCGAGATTGGCCAAGTGGCACAGTCATTCTGCAAGGTGTCAACTGCCCAGGAAGCTTCCAAACTGACACTTGGTTCAAGGAATTCGCCCTATGATGAGTAAGAAGGTCTTGATCTCCAAGTGGAAGCAAGATTCTCCAAGTGGACTCAAGAACTGAAGATTAACTAAAGTGGGAGAGGACACTAGTCAGCTTTATGCCAGCCTCAAGCTGACTCATCCTTTCTCCAAATCTCCTATATATAGAGCTCTCTCATGAGGTCTAAAGGGGGCTGGAATTTTGTGCAAAGCAAGGAAGTGCTGTTGGTTTACAGTTAGAGTTATTGGGTGATTGCTTTTATAGAGGTGAAGAGGAGATTTCTTGCTGCTGGGGAGGTGCTGCTGGATTGGAGCCATTGATGGTTGTAACCTTCTCAGAACCCTTTTACTTCTATCAATAAAGCTTTGAATGTTCTCCTATATACTTGTATTGCATTGATGTATTGTATTTACTTGTATATCTGATTCACTCTAATCCATGCATCAGTTATGAGTACATGTTTCTTGTAGTTTCCCTCTCTTGTTTGTGCAGGATCTTTGTGTAGCTGGGCCGGCAAGAGAACAAGGAGCTGGAAGCAAGGGACGAAGAGAGAAGACAAGATCGACAAAAGCGAAGGATATCGGTTGGTCAATCTTTTCTTCCTTCTCTGTACTTTCATAAAGGAAAATATCATAGCTTTACTTTTAGTTGTTGCTAAGGACTGTCACCCTTAGAGTAGGGATAGGGTCATCCGAGTCGGATACTTTTCCCCACAACAACAAGGCAGAACAAGACAAAGCAGAAAGGCAAAATAGAGTAGATCAGGGCAACGGTCAGGCTGTACAAGGCAGTGCATTTGATGGATGAATAGTAACGACCGATAGACAGATTGCGGATGAAGTTCTCCATGGTTGAGAGGGAGTGTTAAAATTGGCAACCAGGGAAAAACTTCATGTGGGTCATCTTATTCATGGCTAATAATATTTTTATTAGATTCCTCTCGTCGAGAGGTGTAGGATTGATATAAAGATCATCCAATTCCGATAAGTATTCATGGAGATATGAATTTATTTTGATTATGGAATTATTATCAAGCCGACCTACAACTCATGTAGGCTTAGAAGCCCAACAGTCGCATCTATTCACCCACCAACATTGTGTATAAATATAATATGAATTTTCCTCATTTGGACTCACTCATCTCATCACATCTCTCTCTCTCTACTGTGCAGATATGAGTCTCTTCTCTACTGCGATGAAATGGGTCTCCCTCTCTCACACATGTGAAGCCGGAAGCTGTTGAATTTGAAGCTGCAACTGCAGAAGTAAAGATTGACTTGCGTGGCCTAGAAGATCTCCTCTTTGGAACTGCACTGTAGGTTCATCTTTACCTCCTTTGAAAGCCGCAACTTTTGGTGGTGGAATGAAGTCAATCCGACGAACGGTTTGCAAGATATCGACTGCCCTAGTTTGAAGCCGGAAACTGCTGAAACTGAAGCTGCAACTGCAGAAGTAAAGATTGACTTGCGTGGCCTAGAAGATCTCCTCATCTGAACTACACTGTAGGTTCATCTGAACCTCCTTTGGAAGCCAAAACTTTTGGTGGTGGAATGAAGTCAATCCGACTGTCGGTTTGTGAGATATGGTCTGCCCTAGTTTGATAATGAAGCGCTAATGCTGATGCTACTGATCTAGGGTTTGCTACTGCTGATATGAATCAGATTTATTGTACTATTTCTCTCTGTTGAATTATTGAAGATAAAAGAAGATTTGATCAAAGGGTTTCCCCACACATTGTGGGGTTTCTCCCTGGCTAGCCGCCACATCTTGTGTCTCTTGTCTTGGCTTGTTTTCTGTCGATCGTTTAATGTTCTATCTGCAGTTTACTTTATGTACATGTGATTGCTAATCGGTGGAATATAATAAGAAAAATAAGTAAACTGTTATAAGCATAGAACATACCATAACTTAACACCCTCAAACCCCCCAGACAGGGGGGGCTGCTGCCCCCCTGTGACACCCCCACTACGCAATCGACGCAACGAAGGGGGGGCTCCGCCCCCCCTCTAACCCCCCGGTTCACTACGTAGGTTAGTCGTGGAAAGAATATAACACAACCCAAAAATCTCCCACTTGTTGTTTCCTTTCCACAGGGGGCCAGAAGAGAGCTTAGTCATTTTTCCAGCCCTGAAATGCCCATTTTCTCTATACCAAGAGAACTTCTCAGAGCTCACAGATTTTGTCAATGCATCTGCAGTATTCTTCAAAGTGTCCACCTTTACCAACAACACCTTTTTGTCTTCAATCATATCCCTCACAAAGTGATACTGAACATCAATGTGCTTTGTCTTTGAATGATAAGCAGTGTTCTTTGCCAAGAAAATCACTTTGGCTGTCACAGTCTATTCTTATAGCTCCCTGTACTAACCCCATACTTGAACACAATCTCTGCAACCAAACTGCTTCTTTGCTTGCATGAGTGGCTGCCATGTATTCTGCCTCTGTAGTTGATAGTGCCACTACAGATTGTTTCTTATTCATCCAACTGACTGCACCTCCAAATAGGTTAAATACATACCCACTTGTAGATCTTCTCTGATCCAGATCTCCAGCCCAGTCTGCATCAACAAAGCCACGAATATCCAACAATCTGTCCAATCCTGGTTTTCCTTGGTAGCACAAACCATAATCACTAGTGCCACGCAAATACCTAAAAACCCGCTTCACTTCTGTCTAGCGCTCCTTCCTTGGTTTTGACATAAACCTGCTCAATACTCCCACTGCATGTGCAATGTCTGGTCTAGTACAGACCATTGTATACATCAGGCTACCGACTGCACTCGCATATGGAACACGTGACATGTCTTCTTCCTCTTCTTGTAACAATGTAAACTTTGAAACGGGAACTACTACTGTTACCCGTTTTGTAGAGATAGCAAAAAAGTGACCCGATTTTGAAAAGGTGTGATGCAGAACACACATGTTTTTTTTTAAAGCATAGTTTTTGGCACTTTAATTTTTTTTTATGTACATTGTGTTTTAGAATGGTAGTGATTTTCATGCTGATTTAAAAAAGTGGTTATTCTGCATCAGACCATTTTTTTAAAAGACCTATTTTTTGACTTTAAATTTTTCTAACATATGAAATGTAAATAATTATTTCGTAAATTTAATAATTTTGGAAGTGGTCTTCTTTTTCATATTTTCTAGTTTTTATTTTAATTTTTATTTTTTTTGTAATGGGATTTTTATTGATTCGCATACTTAAAGAAGGTCAATATTTTGCATTTTCCATATACTACATATTTATACATTGTTAATTAAATTTTCAATCCAAATGAAATAATTGTCTCTAAAAAAAATATAAAACTATATGTAAAAAAGACAAAAATAAAAAATAAAAAATGTAAAAAAAAAAATTATCTCACAAACCATAAAAGAATTTGGAAAAAAAAAAAAAACAAAATTAAAAAAATACATATATATATATATATATATATATATATATAATTAAGTAGGTAAATATTGAGAAATTAAAAAAAAACATTAGCAAAAGCTAGGGAAAAGAAAAAAAAATAAAAACAAACTAGTTTAAAAAAAAGAAATGGAAAAATAACGAAAAAAAATAAAAAAGATAGTAAAATTAATATTAAAAATAAAAATCAAAAATGTAAAAATAAAAAAAAAATATCTTATAAACCATCAAAAACTTTGGAAAAAAAAAACCAAAATTAAAAAAATATATATTTATAAAATTAAGTAAGTAAAAATAGAGAAATTAAAAAAACATTAGCAAAAATGAGAAAAAAATTAAAAACAAACTAGTTTTAAAAAAAAATAGAAAATTAACGGAAAAAAATTAAAAAACTGGTAAAATTAATATAAAAAAAACACAAAAACAAATTTAAATTATAAAAAAAAACCCCAAAAAAGCGCGTATTTTTTTATTAAAAAAAGAAAAAATGCAATTATTTTTATTAAACATATATAATTTATTTAAAAATACATAAATAATTTCAATTTTTTTAAACCATCCTTGTTTTGATTAAAAAAAAAATAAAATAAACAATTTTTATTTGAAACAAAAAAACAATTTAAAACCAATTTTTTTTCTATGTGCAAAAAATATATATTAAAAATTAAATTATTAAAAAAAATTAACAAATAATTTTAATAAAAATTAAACTTTAATTTTTTTAAAATTTTGTTTTTATATGGGAAAAAAAATCATTAAAATTTTTTAATAAAAATTATTAAATTTTAATGTTTGTTTTTTTTTAAAACGATTTTTTTGTTTTTAATTAAAAAAACATATATTAATTTTTTTTTTTAAATTAAACTATTAAAAAAATTTAAGCAAAACATTTATTAAGAATTTTTTTTTTTTTTTTTTTTTTTTTTTTTTTTTTTTTTATTTTTATGTTTGATGTTATAAATAAAAAAATAAAAAAATAAAAATCTCTTTCGCCACGGCCGCGCCAGCCCCGGCGGCTGGCGGGCGCTGGGGCGATTCCGGAATCGCCCCAGCGCCCGCCAGCGGCCCGGGGTGGCGCGGCCGGGGCGGGGGCTTTGCGTGCAGGCCCCCTCCCCCAGCCGTGCCACCCCCGGGCGGCTGGCGGGCGCTGGGGCGATTCCGGGAATCACCCCAGCACCCGCCAGCCACCCGGGGTGGCGCGGCCGGGGGCGAACGCTGTTTTTTATTTTTATAACATGAAACTTAAAAAAAAAAAAAAAATTCTTAATAAATGGTTTTGCTAATTTTTTTTAATAATTTAATTTAAAAAAAAATTAATATATGTTTTTTTAATTTAAAAATAAAAAATCGTTTTAAAAAAAACAAACATTAAATTTATTTTACTTTATTTTTATTAAAATTATTTGATAGGTTTTTTCAATAATTTAATTTTTATTATAATGATTTAAAATTTAAGTTTTATTTAAATGGTTTATTAAATTAAAATTTAATAATTTTTATTAAAAAATTTTAAAGACTTTTTTGGGTTTGTTTTTAAATAAGTAATGAAAATTTAATAAAAAAAAATATTTTTATTTTTAAAAATCAAAAAACACATTTTTTTTTAAGTTTAAAATGTTTTTTAAATTTTTTTTTTAATTAGAAAATTTTGATATTTTTTTTTTTTTTTTTCTTTAATAATTTGAGCTTATTTTTGTCTTTTTTGTTTTTTCTAAATGCTTTTAATAGTAATTTTACTAGTTTTTAATTTTTATTTTTTTGTTAATTTTCTAATTTTGTTTAATCTAGTTTGTTTTTTTTTTTGGCTAGTTTTTGCTAATGATTTTTTTAATCTTTCTATTTTTACCTACTTAATTTTTTATATATAATTTTTATTTTTTTTCAAATTCTTTTATTGTTTATGAAACAAATTTTTTTAAACATTATTTATTTATTTATTTGTCAGATATATATATATATATATATATATATATATATATATATATATTTACGTTTATTTTTTTAAGTAATTATCGTTTTAATTTTAATTTCACTAGTTTTTTATTTTTTTTATAAATCTAGTTTGTTTTTAATTTTCAGTTTTTTTTTAGTTTTTTGTTAATGTTTTTTTTTTAATTTTTCTATTTTTACCTACTTAATTTTAGAGTTTTTTTTAATGTGTATTTTTTTCTTTTCCCAAATTTTTTTAGTTTACATATTCGTTTTGTTTTGTTTTTTTTTAATATGTTTTTTTTACTATTTATTTGTTTATAATTTGTAATTTTTTCCTAGTTTTTTAATTTTGTTTTTTATTGGTTAATTTTGTTTTTTATTTCCATTTTTATGATTGATTTTTATTTTTTATGTTTGTTTGTTTTTTTTAATTATTTGATGTTTTGTTTTTAGTATATATTTGTATTTATGTTTTGTTATTTTTATTTTTATTTTTTTTGTTTTGTGTTTTTTCATTGTTTTAACTTTTTTATTTTTTATTTTTATTTTTATTTTTATATATTTATTTTTTCTATATGAAATTTTAATGTTTTTCGGGGTTATGATAAAATATTTTATGCTATTATTTCGAAATGTTGAAATTTTACCCTTGAAAAACAATTTGTTATCCCAGCATCAACACTTTTCATTTTGAGGGTGTTTTCTGCACAAAATTTACCATTGGAAAAAGAAAATGTTATTCGAACATCAACACTTCGTTTTGAGGGAAATTTTTGGATAATTTTTTCACAAAAAATTGGTTTTCACCACCATTTTTAAAACATGTTGAAAATTTACCCTGGAAAAAAAAAGTGTTATTCCGGCATCAACACTTTTCGTTTTTAGCATTATTTTTGATGTTTTTTCGGGGTTTTTTTGCCAGAGTTCCCGTTTTGAGTTTATAGTTCCCGTTGCAAAGTTTACATTGTTTTGTGCCTTGGGACACTGTTCAGCAGATAACCTCACACCTACAGGAATAGGAACCTTCACCGGTTTACTATCTTGCATATTAAACCTCTGCAGTATCTTTTAATTTCCATGCCCAAAATATAGTTTGCAGCACCAAGATATTTCATGTCGAATTTGGACAATTGGTTCTTCAAATCCTGGAATAATTTCTTTGTCATTTCCAACCAGCAACATATCATCCACATACAAGATCAGATAAATAACACGGTCACCAATTAATTTAAAATGCACACAATGATCTGCTTTGCTTCTGGTGAAGCCAAGTCCCCGTATAAATGTATCAAATTTCTGATACCACATCCTTGGTGACTGTTTTAACCCATACAGAGACTTCTTTAACTTGCATACCAGTTCTTTCTTACCCTTCACTGCAAAGACTTCAGGTTGCTTCATGTAGATTTCCTCTTCCAAATCCCTGTGAAGAAATGTTGTCTTCACATCCATCTGTTTTACCTCAAAATCAAAAGCAGCAGCAACAGATAAAAGTAACCTAATAGAAGTTACCTTAGCAACAGGAGAAAAAATATCACCAAAATCAATTCCCGACACCTGGGAATAACCTTTTGCTACTAACCAAGCTTTGTATTTCTCCACCTTCCCTTCTGCATTTGTCTTCTTTTTGAACACCCATTTGCTGCCAATGGATTTCCTTCCAGCTGGCAACTCCACTAGATCCCAAGCCTCATTTTTGTGCAAAGATGCCATTTCATCAACCATGGCCTCTTTCCAGAGTTTTCCTTCCTCTAAGTCTACTGCGTCCTTCACAGTTCTGGGATCATCATCAGTAACAGACAAAGCAAAATTTAAATAGAAAGCAGATGGACTATACCTTTTTGGCTGCCTTCTTTCTCGAATTGATCTTCTCAGAGCCAGAGCTTGTGGCTCTTCATCTTCTGATTCCTCCTCTGCTGCAGATTCTGATTCTTCCTTCTTTAGCTCAAACTCTATCTTCTCAGGTTCCTTTGGTTGGACTTCATGTTTAATAACATCTTTTACCTCTCTGAACACCACATCTTGGCTGTACACAACCTTCTGTGTGACTGGGTTCCAAAGCTTATAACCCTTTAAACCATCCTTATACCCAATAAAGATGCACTTTTCAGATTTACTATCCAACTTGGTTCGTTTCTCCTTTGGAACATGTACATATGCATCACATCCAAATACCCTCAGATATGAAAGAGAGGGTTTCTTACAAGTCCATACTTCTTGTGGAGTCTTATCCTCCAATGCTGATGAAGGTGACCTATTGACCAAGTAACATGCAGTATCCACCGCCTCTGCCCAAAATTCCTGTCCTAACCCGGCACCACTGAGCATGCTTCTTGCCCTTTCCATCAACGTCTTGTTCATTCTTTCTGCGACTCCATTTTGCTGAGGTGTATATGGAGTAGTCTTCTGCCATGCTATACCACACTTCTTACAGAATTCTTCAAATTCCTTGCTGCAAAACTCTCCACCATTATCTGTCCTCAGCACCTTTATCTTCTTCTCTGTCTGATTTTCCACCAGAGCCTTAAATTCTTTAAACCTGTCAAAGACTTCAGATTTCTTCTTAAGGAAATATATCCATGTATTCCTTGAGAAGTCATCTATAAATGATACATAGTACATAGACTTACCTAGTGATGAAACCTTCACAGGTCCAAACACATCACTGTGCACAAGCTCTAATATCTGTTTTGCCCTCTTAGCACCAAAGGAGAAACTCACCCGATTCTGCTTCCCATATACACAATTTTCACAGAAATCAAAATCCAGAGAGCTATTACTCATACCTTCTACCATACCTTTACCATGAAGTATTCGAAGTTCCTTCTCTCCAATATGTCCAAGCCTTGGATGCCACAACATGGTCTTCTCTCCAGAGACCACTAGATTTTCAGCTCCACTTTCAGGGACCACAGAACTGTTGCACCCATCAACGACAGTGCTACCTTGCAGTTTGTATAGAGTTCGAGTCCGAACTCCCCGCATCAATACCAGTGCTCCATGAACCATCTTGCAGGTATCCTTCTCAAACACTGTTTTTACACCTGCATCATCCAACTTGCTTACAGAAATCAGATTTCTGGCCAATGCAGGAATATGCAGAACACCCGGAAGTGTTCTAACCCTTCCACCTTGCAACTTCAACTTTACTTTTCCGCGACTAATGACTCTAGCCTTCCTATCATCTCCTAAGAAGACGTCAGCACCATTGTATTTCTCATACTCACATAACCACTCTCTATGGGGAGTGAAGTGAAAGGATGCACCTGAGTCAATCAACCATGCCTCATGATCTACATGTGTACTTGAAGAAGCCAAGTACACATCCCCACCTTCATCTGAGGTGGTTTTCGCCTCTGCAGAAGGAGCATCATCAGATCCCTTTCCTTTATCAGGAGCTTTAGATTTACAGTCCCTTTTGAAGTGCCCTTCCTTTCCGCATTTCCAGCACACCACCTTTACAGGTTTTCCTAGAGATTTAGATCTCCCTCTAGATTTAGATCTCCCACTCGATGACTTATTTTTGTTTCTATTTTGGGACCATCCTCTTACAGACAAGGCATCACCATTCTGGCTCTCCATATTTTTCCGTCTCATCTCCTCCGTCAGCAAGGCTGAGACTATTTCATCAAATTGCAAAGCAATTGCAATGCTACCTATTGCAATAACCAGACTATCCCACGAATCTGGTAGAGAACACAACAAACTGATGCACTTATCTTCATCTGAAATTTTAATATCAATAGACGCTAACTGACTTACCACAGTATTAAATGCGTTCAGATGCTCTATCACCGAGTCTCCATCTTTCATCCTCAGGTTATACAACTTTTTCCACAGGAACAGTTTATTCACTAGAGACATAGATTGGTACAAAGTCCCTAACTTGTCCCACAAAGCCTTCGCCGTAGCTTCCCCTGATACATTCAGAAATACTGAATCTGAGACACATAATCGTATTGTTCTCTTTGCCTTCCAGTCCAACTTCTTCCATTCTTCATCAGTCACTCCCGTTGGTTTAGTACCTGGATCTATCGCGATCCACTGATCTTTATCCACCAACAGATCCTCCATCTTGAGTTTCCACAACTCAAAACTCTGACCATTGAACTTCTCGATCTCTATCTTTCCACTGCTCGCCATCTTCTTTCACCACCAGAATCGATCTCACACATCTCCCACTGAACAAGGTCTACCATAGGCCCGAGCGAAACCCCTCAGCAAAAAAGGTGTCCCCTTGAAGCCAAAACAGCTCTGATACCAAATGAAGGTTTTAAACCTGTACAAAAATTACCTGCATATGAATTCTAAAACACAGAAAATAAACAATGCGAGAGCATAACACATAAAACACATATACACAGAGATTTTCCCCTGGATCCCGAAACCGGGACTACCAGCATGATTTTTCATTATATTCCTTTCAATGTTACAATACATATTTATACATGCCGAAGCATCCAATACCATGGACCGAAAACCATCGCGTCCAAAACCATGGACCAAAAACCATAGGTAGGTTTGCCCAACCTAATATAGGGTCCAAAAAAAAATTTCCCGGGGCACTGCCCCGGACCTCGTAGAGGGGGGCTACCCCCCCCCTCAAACCCCCCGGATAAGGGGGGGCTGCCGCCCCCCCTGTGATGCCCCCGCTACACAATCGGTGCAACGAAGGGGGGGCTTCACCCCCCCTCTAACCCTCTGGTTCAATACGTAGGTTAGTCATGGAAAGAATACAACACAACCCAACACATCATGTTTGTATTGAGGAGGCCAATGTTATTGCTAGAGTTTCGCAATTCCATCACCGAAAATTTAGGGAAGCCATTGAGATTTTAAGAAAGCCAAGCAATCTCAATAGAAATGATGGTTGGAAGATTAGTATTTGCTGGGTCCCAGCCCTCGCTTCCTATTTGTTTCCTCCCCCTCCTCCCCTCCCTCTTTTAATAGCTTGTTCTAAATTTCGTATAATGATTTTCCCCTTGTTATCCTTTAACCTGCTCTCTTTAGCCATAGTTCTTTGATCCTCTTTGGAGATCTTCCTTGATTTCTTATAATCCTTTTCATACCTTTCTTAGTGGGTTAGATTATATAGTATAAGATATTTAAATAGCAAATTTATGTTCTAAGTAGACTACTTTACTAACAAATTTATGTTAATTAGTTACCCATCCCTTAATTTAATACTATTATTATGGCATTATTATATTAATAATAAAAATACAATAAATCCTTATAGTTACTAATTTCCCTAGAACTATTAATATAGGTCCATATTAGATTACTAATAAATTGATACCCCAACCATTAATGATAAGAATAATACTATTATCATAACTAATATTACTTTTAATATATGTTAAATATTAGTATAAGTATTCCCTTTTCATGACTAATCTGAATGATCTAGTGCAGATAATATAACAATAATTAATTTTATTTTAGTTAATGTTAAATCCTTAGATTTACTAATATCCCTAGATCTATTAATACTTATTCCAATTAAATAGCCTTACTATTAAATTTCTATTAATTAGTTACACAAGACATTAATAATAATATTAAGATGATAACATTGTTAGAATAATAATATAATATTAATTTTTATTAGTTATTATTAAATCCTTTCGATTACTAACAATTATTGTCCCTAGATATATTATTTCAAGCAATTTTATTATAAATATTCCCTAGTATTATTGTTAACTCAAATATGGTTAACTTTTCACTTAAATAACATATGATAGGTATTAAAATAATATTTTTTTTAGCATAATAATATTATATAATTAAACAACTTGAATAGTCAAATCTAGTTGTTCTTGGTCAATCTTAGCCGTTTATCAAGTCTGACCTAATATAGCCGTTTTTCAGTCAAACCTAGCCATTGGATGATCTACTCTCCCTATTTAGTATGGAGCCATGATCTAGTACTTCAACTTGTCCTGATGATGAACCACACTCGTTGGTTCAAAACGCGTTGACAAATGTACTATCATGTGATTTACGCCGAAAAACTTTTCTCATAATCTTGATATGGATCACAGAAGCCTCAATTCAACAATTATATATATATATATATATATATATATATATATATATATATATATATATTTTACGAGTTAATTTTTGTTTTTTGTTTTATTTTTTTTATTTTTTTTTACCAACATGGAAATCACCAACATTTAAAAATAAATTATCCATACTTAATACATTAGAAAATTTAATGTGTAAAGAAGAGGCCCTGTAAACAAAAAGGGTTGATGGTCATCAACACTTTTCAAAATCAAGATGAAAATCACTAATAAAAAAATTCTCATACTTCATACATAAAAAAATTTAAAGTGTCAAAAATAAATCTCTAAAAAATGTGTTGATGCTCCACCAACACTTTTCAAAATTCGCATGAAAATCACTAACATTTAAAAAATAATGTGGATACTTCATACATAAGAAAAATTAAAGTACCGATCACCATTTTTCAAAATTGAGAGACTTTTTGCTACCTCAAAAAACAAGTACTAGGTAATTTTCGTGTTTGTTCCGTAACTATGTTTGTATCCGAGCCCTATTTTATAAGAGGAGAGCACTTTGATGATTTCTTCTAAGGTCTCAGATCATTTAGCAAACCTAAGGTTTATACCTTTTACTTTTTCAAGTTCCTTCCTTATACTTACAACTTCTAGTTCTAACTTTTCATTATGTCTCTCCTTTTCTAGGATTTGTTTCTTCAACGCATCGTTTGCTAATTTCGCTTCTTCTAAACGAATTTTAAGCTGAGATATTTCTTCTATAAGATTATCCCTTTTTTCTATGGCATTCATAAAAACATCATCAGTTTCATAAACACATTTATCTTCAAATCCATAAGTAGCTGGTATTCTTGATCAAACTCACCTTCTTCTCCATTTGAAATACCATCACTAGCTTCCTATGTGTAGAATCTCCAGTTGATCAGTGGTTGTCATTGATGTCAACCCAAGCAACACTAGGAGCTACCCCGATTTTGCATGGGAATTTTGACTTGACAACTTACTCTATTATGAGTTAAGGATCTTCTATGTGGATTCTACTCATCGAGATGTTTCCGTTGATATATATCACACCACACAATTCTTCATGGTTTGAGAGATATTTGTGTTTGAAATTACTAACCCCACTTAGTGGGCTAAAACCCTATGGAGTTGTGGCATGACACTCATAATTGGTTGTGGTCATTAAATAATCAATAATATGTATATATATATATATATATATATATATATATATATATATTCTCCTAAAATCCCACTAATGTTCACTTGTAGAGGACCCTCTCAACTCAAGACATTCATATAAATAGTGACCCACACATTCTCCTCTAGTAGGGATTTTGTGTCTTCAAAAAGGTAATCGTGGAATTTTTGCTATAAAATTTTTTCTGCGAAGCTTCAAAAGCTAAAATTAAAACCCATTTGAATCGCAATCTTGATAAGCCTCCTAACATAATTTCATATCATGGTTCACTATATGTTCAGAGATATGATCTGAGGAATTCTATGTCAAACATGTGATGTTGGGAAAATCATCATAACTTTCTCTCTAAGCATTGGATTCAAATTTTGTAAATCATGATAGAACGAGAACGTACTGTAGCTTGTTGGGTATCATTTTTACGGCCGAAGGTTGCAATAGTGACAAGTGGAACTTCGTACAAGTTCATTATGCTGAAGCAATCTTTAATCAGTTCATCATGGGAGATTGGGCATAACTCTTTCTTGAAAAATCCAATCTTGGTCAGACTTATGGGATTAGAAAGAGGACTTAGAGGGCTACCATAGGACGAGATTTCACACCCTGGAGATCTGAAATTATATAGATACAACAGATTCAATATCGAGCTACTAGAAGGCAAGAAAAAACATGCATTCAAATATCACTGTAGTAAGGACCACACATCAACAGTCAAGGGTAAGTCTCCTACAACAAGGTATGTATGATTAGTGTTTACATTTGAATTTTGAGTATCATCTCTGATATATGCTTTTTCAGGAAAACGTAAGTATGCACAGGGTCTTGGTTATATGTTTGTGTCTCTATATGTCATAGTTAGTTTTGATACCACATTTCAGATGTCCTATTCTTGATACTACACATTTGATGCTACATATTCTTGATGCTGCACCAAGTTTGCTAATGTTGAAATTTGGTACCGGAGGACAGGTGGTTCCCTTAGGCTTTGATCTTTGGCCTAGGGAAAAGTGTCCAAAAGAATTTAATTTTTCTCCTAAAGTAACTTTATAATTTTATAAAGTTAAATCTAATTTAAAAGTGACTTTAAGTGATAAAGTTACTAAGTCTAATTTTAAAGTGACTTTTATAAAGTCAATGAAAAATTAGAAAGGAAAAGTGACTTTGGAAATAAATGACTAAGTGGGTCTTTATTAAAGTGGGGTGAATTAAAAAATAAAAAGTGAGATTTAAATAAGCATTTAATCTCAGCCATTGATCTAAATCTATTTCAGCCATTGGATTTAGAGATCACCCAAAAGTCATTTGGAGTTATATTAAGGGAGGAAAAGGAGGAAAATATCACATTCGATTCAATTCTTTCATGAGCAGATTGGGAGAAGGAGAGCAAGAGAGCAAGAGAGATTTCTGAGCAGGGAGGAGAAGGAGACAGCAGCTTGGCACACATTCCAAGGCAGCAGTTGAGCAGATTTGTAATTCAGCACATAGTGAAAGACAGATTTTGGCATGATTTTCGAGGAGAGGTTTGCACAAAAATCGAGGAGCAGTTTGCTGGTTTTTCTGCACGCAAAACGAGGGCCATACAACAACATTTAATGCTAAAAGTGGGAACAAAAATCGAGGAGACCGTAAAACATTTATCGCTGTCCTGTTTGCTGTAATTTCCAGTTTGCTGTGAAGCATGGGAAAAGAGATAAGTTGTAAATTTGCTTCCTAATTTTTTGCTGAAAATTTCTCACTGTAAAAGGCAATTTTCAGAAATAAAGAAGAGCTCTCAAACTGGTTTTCCCTAAGAGTTGTAGGGGGTTTTTCCAGGGTCACATTGACCAAAAATCTCAGTGTTTAAATGTGTTTTAATGGCTGTTTATTACTGCTGATTTTTATTTCTGCAATTTCCAGCATTTTGTAAAATTTTCAGAATTTGTGTTTTGAGAAAATTTATTTTTTTCAGCTTGTTAAATGTATGGTTATGGGAAAGGGCATTTAACTATATGGGAGAAATAAGGAGAAATTGAAAACCGGGGCGGGAAAACATAAATTTCTACATGGTATCAGAGCTTGAGTGCTGAAGGGCAGTTTGGGACAGCAAAAGGAAAAATTACAGTTGTTGATTTTCACTCAGAAAATTCCAGCAAGCTGATTTTTTCATAAACAACAGTTTTATATTTACACTAGTAGTGCTATTTTTCAGTTTTAGGACAGCAGGATGTCATTGGGATTGAGGGTGGAGGATAGGCTGGATGGGCATATAAATTACAGTGTTTGGAAGGAGAGAATGCAGAGTATCTTTGAGGAGGCAGAAGTCTGGGATATCATGGTGCATACCACACATAACCCTATTGTTGTGCCTACTGATTCTACTCAGTTGACAGCTTATAATATAAAAAACAACAAGGGTAAGAGGCTGATTCTAGACGGAATCAAAGACCATTGCATTCCTCATGTGAGAGGAAAGAGCAATGCCCATGAGATGTGGACAGCATTGTCCAATCTTTATCAGAGTACCAATGAGAACCGGAAGATGGTCCTGAAGGAGAAGCTGAAGAACATTAAGATGGGTAATGATAGTGCAGCTGGATATCTCACAAAGATTACTAATGTGAGAGATGAGTTGGCAGCGATTGGAGAGGCCATTCCACCCACTGAGTTGGTGTGGATTGCAGTGAATGGCCTCCCCTGTTCATGGTTGAACTTTGCTGATGGGGTTTGTGCACGTGATACCCTTCCCACATGGGAGAGGTTTTGGGATGATTGCATTCAGACAGAGATCAGAAAAGGTCAGCTTGGGGCAGCCAAGCCAGTTGAGCAAGATGAGGACGTAGCACTGGTGGCAGGAGGCAAGAAAGGCAAAGGGAAGAAGCAGGCTTCCACAAGCAGTGGTGGGGGAAAAGGCAAAGGTAAAGGTAAACAAGCGAACACACATAAGGGCTATTCCAAGGTGAAGTGTTGGAATTGTCAAAAGATGGGACACTATGTAGTTGTGTGTCCGGAGAAGAAGAAGAAGAAAGGGAAGAACCAGGACATGGCAGCTTCAGCAGAGATTGAGGACTTTGCTGGTCATTTTGACTGAGAGTTGCGTTCACTACGTGTGAGTCCTCTAGTGCAGGATCACCTACCACACAGGTTCAGAGGGAGAATGCTTTTCCCTCGATTAGCGGAGCATCTTCAGGTATCTGGTATGTGGACAGTGGGGCTTCACGTCATATGACAGGAGTCTGTGAGTACTTCTCAGAGCTTTCAGAGAGTGGCACTGATATTGAGGTAGTACTCGGTGATGACAGAGTTGTTAGAACAGTTGGGGTGGGGACAGTGACATTTCAGAGGGAGTCCAAACCTCCCTTGAAGGTGTCAGAGGTTCTTTATGTGCCAGGGATGAGGAAGAACCTCATATCCGTCTCAGCTTTGGAGGACAGAGGATATGAGGTATTGTTCAGGGGAGGACAGGTGTTGATGTATCCCAGGGGCACTCCAGCTGATTCAACTAGAGTGATAGGTGTACGCCATGCAAAGGTGTACAAGTTTGCATTCCAGCCCCTTTTGGCATTGAGTAGTAGTACCGATAGCAGAGCTAGCAGTTCTGAGCTGTGTGAGATTTGGCACCGCAAGATGGGACATATGTATCATGGAGCCTTGAGGACATTGCGGGATATCACTACAGGTGTGCCAGATTTTAGTTCTGATCACTTTGATACTTGCAGAGGTTGTGCGATGGGCAAGTTTGTCAAATCCCCTTTTCCCAGCAGTGACAGCAGAGCGATGGGGATACTTGATTTGATTCATTCCAATGTGAGAAGTCGGATGTCTCATGTTTCCTTGAGTGGATATGAGTACTATGTTTTATTCATTGATGATCACTCCAGGAGGACTTGGATTTATTTTTTGAAGACCAAGAGTGAGGTATTCAAGCGGTTTCAAGAGTTTAGAGCTCTTGTGGAGACTCAGACAGGTCGAAAGATCAAGTACTTGAGGTCGGACAATGGAGGAGAGTACACCCTTGGAGAGTTTGTTGACTATTGTGCAGAGGTAGGCATTAGGAGGGAGTTCACTGTTCCTTACAACCCCCAGCAGAATGGGGTTGCAGAGAGGAAGAACAGATCCATCATAGGGGCTACCAAATCCATGTTACATGATCAGGGGTTGCCATTGTTCTTGTGGGCAGAGGCCTGCAACACAGCTGTTTACTTGTAGAACAGGAGTCTGCATCGTGCCTTGGGGCACATGACTCCGGAGGAGGCTTTCTCTGGGAAGAAGCCTGATATTGGCCATCTTCATATCTTTGGATGCATTACATACTCCTATATACCCAAGGAGAAGAGGACCAAACTAGAGCCCACCACAAAGAAGGGTATCTTTGTGGGCTACAGTGAGACCTCAAAGGCCTTTCAGATTTACATTCCTGCACAGAGGAGAGTTGTTGTCAGACGGGATGTGAAGTTCGAGGAGGACAGGGCCTTTAGGAGGTCAAGGGAGTTAGAGTATCTGGATCAGCCAGACCCTCAGCAGCAGTTGAGTCAGTCGCAGGGATCCAGTGGGCAGGGATCAGGAGGATCCGGAGGTACATCTATGAGGATGTCAGGTCCGTCAGTGAGCAGTGGCTCTCTGAGCCAGAGGGGTGGTGCTCCAGGCAACATGCAGAGCAGTTCACAGAGCAGTTCACTAGGGAGTCCACTAATGGACAGCTCACACGGTACCTCAACTTCTATAGGTTCAAGTGCAGGCAGGAGGACAGCAGACAGACAGTCAGGAGTTCAGGCTACTGATGGTGATGAGGAGGAGGAGTTTCATTCTCCTATGGGAGAAGCATGCTCAGGGAAGGGAAAGCCCAAGTGGATTCAAGACACCTTGAGAGATGCCACATCTGTTGCTGAGCCAAAGAGGCCGGTCAGAGAGAGTAGACCACCTGAGAGGTTCTGTAGCTATATGACGATGGTTACTAGCATCCTTGACTCTGAGCCTTCTAGCTATGAGGAGGCAGCTAGCCAGCAGGTCTGGAGAGAGGCCATGCAGGAGGAGTATTCTTCTATCATGAAGAATGATGTTTGGGAGGTGGTGCCGAGGCCTGAGGGCAAATCCGTGGTTACTTCCATATGGCTTTACAAGGTAAAGCATGCTACAGATGGTAGCATTGAGAAATTCAAAGCGAGGTTTGTGGCTAGAGGGTTCTCCCAGGTAGAGGGAGTTGATTATGAGGAGACCTTCGCTCCCGTGGCTCGATATACTTCGATCCGCTCCATTATATCGATAGCAGCAGAGATGGGTTGGAAGATCCACCAGATGGATGTGAAGAGTGCATTTCTCAATGGCTTCATACAGGAGGAGGTGTACATTGAGCAGCCACAGGGCTTTGAGGTGCATGGGAAGGAGTCCCATGTGTGCAGACTGAAGAAGGCCCTTTATGGCCTGAAGCAAGCTCCCAGAGCTTGGTACTCCAGGATAGATACATATTTGCAGGGGATGGGTTTCACAAAGAGTGAGGGAGATCTGAACCTTTAGTTTATTGTGATTGGTGAGGAGCCTTTCATTCTGGTGCTGTATGTGGATGACTTGATCATTACAGGTGCAGAGAGACTCATAGAGCACTGCAAGAGAGATCTTGCGACAGAGTTTGAGATGAAGGACATCGGCTTGATGCATTACTTTTTGGGTTTGGAGGTGTGGCAGGAGGAGGGGCATTTCTTCCTGGGGTAGGGGAAGTATATTGTGGACATCCTTAGCAGATTACACATGGAGGATTGTAGACCCATGTCAACACCAATGATCACCAACTGGAAGAAGCTTCATGCTTCGGATTCCGAGTTGGTGGATCCCACATTGTACAGGCAGCTGATTGGTTCCTCGATGTATTTGGTCAACACTAGACCAGATATCTGTTTTGCAGTCAACACGATGATTCAGTTTATGTGTGAGCCTAGGAAGGTTCACTGGGTGGTTGCAAAACACATTTTGCGATACTTGCAGGGGACAATGGATTATGGTCTAGACTACAGGTAGGGAGATGGAGTGAGATTGGCAGGATACATTGATTCTGATTGGGCAAGTTGTGCTTCTGATAAGAAGAGCACTTCAGGGTGCTGTTTTGGGTTGGGTTCAGCAGTAGTGTCATGGTTCAGCCGAAAGCAGCAGTCAATAGCACTGAGTTCAGCGGAAGCAGAGTATATGGCAGTCAGTCTAGCTAGTTGTGAGGCTATCTGGCTTCCCAAGATGTTGTTTGGCTTATTTGGTCAACCGTTGAGACCTTCAGTGATTTACTGTGATAATCAGAGTTGCATTCAACTCACGGAGAATCCAGTATTTCATGACAAGTCAAAGCATATCGGGATCAAATATCATTTCATCAGAGACTATGTTCAGAAGGGAGTTGTGAAGCTTGAGTATGTTTCCACTGATGAGTAGGTTGCAGATATCCTTACCAAAGCCTTACCACGGAGCAAGCATGTCTACTTCAGAGACAAGATGGATGTGGTGAGGAACACCTTCCTCGGTAAGAGGGAGTGTTGAAATTTGGTACCGGAGGACAGGTGGTTCCCTTAGGCTTTGATCTTTGGCCTAGGGAAAAGTGTCCAAAAGAATTTAATTTTTCTCCTAAAGTAACTTTATAATTTTATAAAGTTAAATCTAATTTAAAAGTGACTTTAAGTGATAAAGTTACTAAGTCTAATTTTAAAGTGACTTTTATAAAGTCAATGAAAAATTAGAAAGGAAAAGTGACTTTGGAAATAAATGACTAAGTGGGTCTTTATTAAAGTGGGGTGAATTAAAAAATAAAAAGTGAGATTTAAATGAGCATTTAATCTCAGCCATTGATCTAAATCTATTTTAGCCATTGGATTTAGAGATCACCCAAAAGTCACTTGGGTCACCCAAAAGTCATTTGGAGTTATATTAAGGGAGGAAAAGGAGGAAAAGATCACATTCGATTCAATTCTTTCATGAGCAGATTGGGAGAAGGAGAGCAAGAGAGCAAGAGAGATTTCTGAGCAGGGAGGAGAAGGAGACAACAGCTTGGCACACATTCCAAGGCAGTAGTTGAGCAGATTTGTACAGCTGATTCAGCACACAGTGAAAGGCAGATTTTGGCACGATTTTTGAGGAGAGGTTTACACAAAAATCGAGGAGCAGTTTGCTGGTTTTTCTGCACGCAAAATGAGGGCCATACAACAGCATTTAATGCTGAAAGTGGGCACAAAAATTGAGGAGACCGTACATCATTTATTGCTATCCTGTTTGCTGTAATTTCCAGTTTGCTGTGAAGCATGGGAAAAGAGATAAGTTGTAAATTTGCTTCCTGATTTTTTGCTGAAAATTTCTCACTGTAAAAGGCAATTTTCAGAAATAAAGAAGAGCTCTCAAACTGGTTTTCCCCAAGAGTTGTAGGGGGTTTTTCCAGGGTCACATTGACCAAAAATCTCAGTGTTTAAATGTGTTTTAATGGCTGTTTATTACTGCTGATTTTTATTTCTGCAATTTTCAGCATTCTGTAAAATTTCCAGAATTTGTGTTTTCAGCAAATTTATTTTTTTCAGCTTGTTAAATGTATGGTTATGGGAAAGGGCATTTAACTATATGGGAGAAATAAGGAGAAACTGAAAACCGGGGTGGGAAAACAAAAATTTCTACAGCTAACTCTATATGATGTTGTATGTTCATGTTACTTGTCTTATCATAGTGGATAGAATGGTCTCTATTGTTGTACTTAGAACTTGGTCAATCACAAGTCTAGGGTCTGTCATTAATTTTTATTGTATATATCTTTAGGTCAGTTTTGGATATAGTCTTGCATAGAGTCCATGCCTATATCAAGAGTGGGAGTCTTTGTCTACTACTGGAACAAGTCAACAACAAAAGTGAAAAGCACACTTCAGCTAGGTATTGTAATTTTAATTTGTATTTATTCATATTATGCACTTATATGTATTTTGTAGGCGTAGGTAAGTTGAATGGTATTTTGTTTTGTTTTGGGATTGATTTTGCAGGGAAAATTTTGCATGTAGGTAGAAGAAGATTCAAGTACAACATAAAGCAAGAATTCAAGAGCAAAAGTATCAAATCAAAGGAAGCATTGCAGTGGGAAGTCCTTGAAGACATGACATCCATTCATATATCGTGAAGTATTGTTAAGCCCGAGAGTCATCATTGTAAAGTCGTAAAAGAGTCATTTATAAAAGAGTCATGATTGTAAAGTTGTCAAAGAGTCATTTGTAAAAGAGTCATCATTGTAAATATTGTAAAAGAGTTATTCTAATTAGATTCGAAGAGGGAGTGTTGGAAGGTATAACAACCACTATTGGGATGATCTCATGGTTGGGTTGCAAGCCATAGAGTGATTGGGTATTTGGTCAAGTACACGAAAATCATTGTATGTCTTCTTGTATCATGGATTGTTGTCCCTGGTTTGGGAATCCACATTCTTGTCTTATTTCAGTCATTATAGGGTGGTAGGGAGGTGCTAGGTAGGTGTATGAAGTCATCTACAGGTTGGGGCTTGTGAACACTTCAATTTGGTAGGGTGGTGCTAGGGCAAGTTGTGGCTCGCTAGGGTGTTGGGGCATCCATTTAGTTCATTACTAAAATTGCATTAATATGTTTTGACTATGGTGAGGTTTTTCATTTTGTAGCAAAATTTCCTCACAAAAATGAGGTTTGTATGAATGGAAAGAAGGGCCCTAGGAAGTTTAAACAAGCAAGGCAAAAAGAAATGGTTTAAGAAAAGTTTCTTCACCAAAGAAGATAGTTCCTCATCCAAGGAAGATAGTGATAATGAAGAAGAATTCAATGGAAGATTATTGTTTATGGCCAAGCATAATAAGCAAGAGGCACTTGATGAAGAAGGAGATGAATAAGAAGAAATGATTGAGGTTGAATTTCAAAACGAAGTGATCAAGGTTATCAAAGATCTCAAAGCCGAGAAGAATCATGTCAACACTCTTGAAGATGAATTGAAGACAGAAAGAGAACAGGTTCTCAACCTTAAAATCAAGGTTGAAGAATACAAGCGAATTGAAGAATATCTCAAGAAAGAATTAAAGGAAAACAAGGAAGGAGAATCACTAGAAGCTAAAATAGTTGCTCTACGAAAGGAAGTAAAAAACGGAAAAAAATTCAAAACTACACCAATAGTTCAAAGACTTTGGACGAACTCATTAGCAACCAATGATCATACAGAAATAAGATTGGTCTTGGTTACAGAAAAATTTGAAAATAAGTCGAGTCCTTCTATGAGAATTAAACAAGATGGATATGCAAAATATACCAAGAAAATAGATCTCTCAACTAAATCAAGAAATCAAGACTCATAAGAAGAACATTGGAACACAATTCCTCGAAGAATATTTCCTCCCAGGTACCAACCTATCTTTTATGGTCATTGTTATTCATGTGGAAGGTTTGGACATAGAGCTACAAAATGTCATATGTATGTTTGGAATGAATATAGTTCTAGGAGATCCTTCAGAAATCGATATTCCAGAACTCAACATAATATCAAAAAATTTGATCATTTCAGAGATGATGTCGAATGTTACAAATGTAAAAATTTTGGACATATGGCTAGGGATTGTGAAGTTCCAGACATGTACAGCTATTATCGAGAAAATCCTAGAAGAAAATTTGCAGGATCATGAGATAGACACCAAACAAAATCTTCTATGAATAATATCGAATGTTACAAATGTCATAACTATGGACACATAGCTCGTAACTGCAGGCACAAGATGGAATCAACCATAAATGAAAAGCTTGATGATGAGAATAAGAAGGTTTAGAAAGGAAAACAGTTACAGGATGGACAAGTACAAGATGAGCAAGAAAAGAAAGAAGGAAATAAGGTCCCAATAGTTATGCTTTCACGATTCGTAATGGATTGTGAAGAATCAGCAGCTACTTCGATTAATGACTCGAGTCAATACAGTCCATTAAATGACATGCTATTCCAAACAATTCAACTTATCGACTCTTAGAAATTTGAAGATGATGAGTCTATGCAACAGTATATGACACAAGTGTATGATTGAAAAATAGGTAGTTTGAACAAGATTGTAGTTTCATTACATGTTTAGGGGGAGAAGGATAGTTGAAGTGTTACAGATTGAAGAAAGGAAGCACTCACAAGCAATCTCTATTCGAAAGTGTATCAAGACAATCTAACGATTACAAAGATATCTCGGTAGGATAAAGGAATATTCGTGTATCAAATCAAGTACATCAAGGAAATGCTCAATAAATTCAATATGGAAGATTGCAATCCTATCCTTACCCCCATGGTAACAAGTTACATCACAATTCATCAATGGATGTTGACCAAAGGTTGTATAGATCCATGATTGGTAGTCTACTATATGTGATAGTCTCCCTGCCAGATGTGATGTAGGTAGTTGGACAAGTAGCACAATTCCAAGCAGCATGAAAATAATCTCATATCATTGCCCTCAAAAGAGTTCTTCAATATCATAAAGGCACATTGGAATATGGTCATTGGTATCCCAAAGGAAATGATGTGGTCATCCAAGCTTATATAGATGCAGATTGCGCAGGAAGTATTGATGATCGTAAGGGTACGAGTGGAGCAGTGTTCTACCTAAGTGGTTGCCTTGTCTCATGGTTAAGTAAAAAACAGTCTTTGATCTTGTTATCAATACTGGAAGTAGAATACATCGTGGTTGTAGCTTGTTGTACTCAAGTTCTTTGGATGAAGCAAACCTTGCAAGATCTTCAAGTTAAGTTTGAAGATCCTATTCCCATCTTCTACTATAACACCAGTGCCATTAGTATCTCCAAAAATATTGTGATGCATTCCAAAAAAAAGCACATTCTGATCAAATATCATTTTGTTAAAGAGAAGGTCAGTGAAAATAATATCAAGCTTGAATATGTTGGCACAAAGGAACAAATTTCTGACATATTTACAAAACCATTACCTCATGAAGCATTTAAGTATCTTTGCCAAAATCTTGGGATTCTCCAAAGTTCCCATTAGAATCTTTCTCTTATCTAACTAAGTAGAAAGGGGGAGTGGAGGTGTGTACAGGTTCATAGGATGACAGTTTTTCAGGGGGAGTTACCATTCTCCATTGATGACAAAGGGGGAGAGAAGGCAGTAGGAAGAGGTGTCATGATCGTAAGGGGAGTACTTGTGTTTCTATCAATGCCAAAAGGGGATATTGTTGATCAGTGGTTATCACTGATGTCAATCGAAGAAACACCATGGGCTAACCCGCTCTTGCATTGCCATTTTGACTTAATAACTTACTCTATTCTAAGTCAATTATCTTCGATATGGATTCTAATCATCGATATGTTTCCTTTGATATATGGCATGCCACATAATTATTCACAATTTGAGAGATATTCATGTTTGAAGTTAGTAACCCCAGTTAGTGGGCTAAAACCCTATGGGGTTGTGGCATGGAACTCATAATTGGTTGTGGTCATTGAATAGTCAATAATTAATAATGTTTTTTTTTCCCTCCTAAAATTCATCCAATGTTCACTTGCTGAGGACCCTCTCAACTCAAGACATTTATATAGATAGTGACCCTCATATCCTCCTCTAGCAGGGATTTTTTGTCTTCAAATAGGTAATCATGGAATTTTCACTATAAATTTGTTTCTGCGAAGCTTATGAAGCTAAAATTAAAACCCATTTGAGTCGCAATGATAATCCTGTAACCCAATTTTAGATCTTGGTTCTGTATATTTTTGGAGATATGATCTGAGGACTTTAGGTTTTGCAGGCTCCCAAATTTCATGTCAAACAAGTGATGTTGGGAAAATCATTATAACTTTCTCTCTGAGCATTGGATTCAAATTTTGTAAATAGTGACAAAAAGAGGATGGAATTTAGTTTGTTGGATATCTTTTTGAAGGCCGAAGGTTACAACAGTGACACATTGCACTTCATACAATTTCACTCTATTGAACCCGTAGGTCATCATGGTATAATGAGCATAACGTTTTCTTGAAGAATCTAGTCTTGATCAGACCTATGGGTTTGGAAAATGGACTTAGAAAGCTACCATCGGATGAAATTCCAAAACCTGGGATCTGAAATTACATAGATACAACAGATTCAATATCGAGCTCCTAGAAGACAAGAAAATACATGCATTCAAGGATCACTGCAGCAAGGACCACACATCAATAGTCAAGGGTAAGTCTCTTACAACAAGGTATGTATGATTAGTGTTTACATTTGAATTTTGAGTATCATCTTTGACATATGTTTTTGTAGGAAAACATAAGTATATACAGGGTCTCGGTTATATCTCTATGTCTCTATATGTCACAATGTTTTGGTACCACATTTCGGATGTCCTATTCTTGATATTACACATTTGACGCTACATATTCTTCATGCTACACCAAGTCTGCTAAATCTATATGATGTTTTAAGTTCATGTTACTTGTCTTGTCATAGTTGATAAAATGGTCTCTGTTTTTGTACTTAGAACTTGGTCCATCACAAGTTTGGGGTCTATCATTAGTTTTTATTGTATATATCTTTAGGTCAATTTTGGATATAGTCTTGCGTAGAGTCCATGCCTATATCAAGAGTGGGAGTCTTTGTCTACTGCTGCGACAAGTCAAAAACAAAAGTGACAAGAACACTTCAGGTATGCATTGTAATTTTAATTTTTGTTTATTCATTATTATGCACTTACATGTGTTTTGCAGGTGGAGGTAAGTTGAAGGGTATTTTGTTTTGTTTTGGGATTGGTTTCATCAGGAAAATTTTGCATGCTGTTAGAAGAAGATTCAAGTACAACATCAAGCAAGAATTCAATAGCAAAACTATCAAATCAAAGGAAGCATTGTAGTGGGACATCCTTGAAGACATGACAACCATCCAGATATCATGAAGTATTTTTAAGACGAAGAGTCATCATTGTAAAGTTGTAGAAGAGCCATTTATAAAAGAATCATCATTGTAAAAGAGTCATCACTGTAAATTTTTAAAAGAGTCATTTGTGATATATTCATTCTGCCTAGAGTCAAAGAAGCAGTGTTGGGAGGTATAAGAGTCATTTTTCAGATGATGCCATGGTTGGGTTGTAGGTTATAGAGTGATTGGGTATTTGGTCAAGTACACAAAAATCATTGTACATATTATTGTATCGTGCTAGAAAATTATATATTACAGAGCAATGGAACACATAGAATATTGCATAAATATAAACACAAAAAACACATAAAACTAGAGAGACATAGATATATGTGGTTCACCCAGTTTGGGCTACGTCCACCGCGAACAGCCAGTCCTTCCTTTCTATTATCCAACAAAACGAAGAGACACAACCTACAGCAGATCTGCTGTAATATTCTCTGTTTTCTCTCACAGTCTCACCTCTCTGTTTCTCGGTGGGAGAATACACATCTATTACACAGCCTCAATACAATTCCCTCATACAAACAGAGGGGTTGCCTTATAGGGAAAAAAAACCCTAAACTAAACATTAGTTCTACCGTCAGATCATCCGCCTAATGAACGACCTAGATTGACTAGAAATTACTATACTTTTACAAGGCAATTTTACATCTGTTTTTAGCTTTGGGGCCGCTGGCCTTGAAAACCTCACTGGGGGATCCTTGGCCCCCGGACCCCCTAGCTGAGGGGGATCGGCGCCCCCGAACCCACATGGAGGGGGCAAGTTCCCTCCACACCCCCCCCCCCCCCTTGCATGGAGGGGTGTACAAAATTCCTGGGGTATACATCGAGCTGAAACAAAGACCTCTAAATAATCATGCTCCACACCCAACAATCTCCCACTTGAAGAATGATTGTAGCAACTCCACCATTGCTTTATTTGCTAGACAGTGACTCCTCTTTGGACTTGGCTATTTCTCATCTTCATCGTCATCCTTGAAGACCAATTGAAACTAATCATATTCTCAGTTTCTCCTTGGTTACAACTTTTGTTAGCATATCTGCAGGATTCTAGCTAGTGTGTATCTTTTCCATCTTCAACTCTCCATCTTCCAACACTAATCATATGAAATGGTACTTGAGTTGTATGTGTTTAGTCCTGGAATGAAATGTTGAGTTCTTTACAAGATGAATGGCACTTTGGCTCTCTATATATTTTCTTCCCATATCATGTTCCTTACCCAATTCACCCATAAACCTTTGTAACCAAATCATTTCTTTACTAGCCTCTGTAGCAGCAACATACTCTGCTTCTATTGTTGAAAGTGCAACAAAACTTTGGATTTTTGAAACCCAACTAACAACTATTTCACCTACAGTAAAGACATATCCTATAGTGCTCCTCCTGTTATCTCTGTCACCTACCATATCTGCGTCAACATATTCCTGTAGAGAAATGTTTGAACCACCAAAGCATAATGCTTGATTTGTGGTACCTTTCAAATATCTGAGAATCCATTTCATTGCCATCCAATGTTCCTTTCCTGGATTGTTCATGTACCTACTTACGACTCCCACTGCATGTGCAATATCAGGCCTTGTGTAGACCATTGCATACATTAAGCTTCCAACTGCTGATGCATATGGAACTTTAGACATATAATCCATGTCTTCTTGGGTCTTTGAGCACATTTCCTTACTAAGTTTGAAATGGCCAGCAAGAGGTGTACTAACTGGTTTTCCATTGTCCATATTAAATCTTTTTAACACCTTTTGTATGTACTCATTCTGAGATAATGTTAATTTCCGATTTTTCCTATCTCTAGTTATTCTCATACCAAGGATTTGTTTTGCAGCTCCCAAATCCTTCATTGCAAATGAATTTGCCAATTTTCTTTTGAGCACATTTATTTCCTGCATGTTAGACCCTACAACAAGCATGTCATCCACATACAATAACAATATAATATAGCTGCCATCTTTTTGCTTTTTTAGATAAACACAATGATCAAAGTAACATCTAGTATAACCTTGTTCAGAAATAAACTTGTCAAATTTTAGATACCACTGCCTTGGAGCCTGTTTTAAGCCATACAAGCTCTTCTTCAACCTGCACACTAGTTTCTCCTTCCCTTTTACCTCATATCCTTGTGGTTGTTGCATATATATCTCTTCCTCCAAATCCCCATGGAGAAAGGTTGTCTTTACATCTAACTGCTCAAGATGCAAATCTTCAACTGCTACTACACTTAAAATAGTTTTGATTGAAGTCATTTTAATAACAAGAGAAAATATTTCATCAAAATCAATACCTTTCTTCTGTGCAAACCCCTTCACCACAAGTCTAGCTTTGTACCTCTATTTTCCTCCATCTTCTTCCTTCAGCCTCTAAACCCATTTATTCTCCAATGTAGTTTTACTTGCAGGCAACCTGACTAAGTCCCAAGTCTAGTTATGCATTAAGGAGTCCATCTCTTCTTCCATGGCTAGCTCCCACTTCTTCCTACTTTCAACCTGCATTGCTTCTTCATAACATTTGGGTTCACCAGAAGTCAACAATAAATAATATAATGAAGGAGAGTATCGTTCATGTGGTATACTTATCCTAGTAGATCGTCTAACACCACTTTCAGGTGTTTGGGGTGCCTATTGCTGTTGTGGTGGTTGTTTTTGTTGTGGTTGTTGATTATTATTATTTTCAGGCACCTTTATTTTTTCAGTGATCTCATCAAGAACTACGTATTCCTTGTTTTCTTTTTCTTGTTCCTTTTCCTGAAACTAATTCTTATACAAGACCTTTTCATTGAATATTACATCTTTGCTCCTAATGATTTTGTGATTTTCGTAATCATATAAGCGATAACCAAAATCATTAACACCATATCCAATAAAGGTACATTTCTTTGACTTTGCCTCAAGATTTGTTCTATTTTCTTTATTAATATGGACAAAGGCCTCACAACCAAAAGGCTTTAAAATGGAGTAGTTTACCCTTTTACCTGTCCATGTGTTGAAAAGTGTGCAACAATAAATGCTTGTTGACAATGCAACAAGATGATGGACAAAGGCCTCACAACCAAAAGGCTTTAAAATGGAGTAGTTTACCCTTTTACCTGTCCATGTGTTGAAAAGTGTGCAACAATAAATGCTTGTTGACAATGCAACAAGATGATGGAGCTTAGTGGAAAGGAGTCGCCTTCACTAAGTGGTCCCGCAGGCAAGTTTTGGTGCAAAGTCTATTTTTAGACATATGGATCATGGTCTATGAGTTGTAGTTTGTTGTTTATGGACGATTGGTCATGTTGGAAAAAATAGTTGGACTTCTATTTTTGGATCACAACAGGAGTGATCAGAGTCTATTTTTAGACTGCTAGTCAAAAATAGAAAAGTCAAATATTATTGTCTCATAATAATATTTAGACTATAAACTTTATCTTATCCTCCTGGAGCACTTCAGTTTGAGCTACAGATGTGGCACATGTAGCTGTTAGAAGGAAATATGCTTTCTTTGTGGGTCAGTTCAGCTATTGCATGCAGGACATTAGTTAGAACTCATGTGGTTGCGTTCTGTGGAGTTAGATGAGCAGTTAATGGAGTTGTGTTCAGTTTGACTTAGTTGATCTAGTTGTATTTAGTCTAACTGGCCAATAGACTAAGTGATGAGTTGTGTGAATTAGTTATTAATTAATTCACTAATTATTAACTCATAATGCAGCTGAAGAATACATCAGTTAACTCAGTGCATGTACAGTTCAGTGGAGATAGGTGTTAGAGGTTGAGATTGCTATGAGTTGTTACTATAGTTGTGCATGAGATTTTGCACAATCAAAGGATTGAGTATGCCCATGAGAATTGCATATGCCCAGTGATATAGCCTGTGCTCATGTGATTTCCAGTGTGAGTGATTCTCCAAGGTAAATAGAACTTGGAACGAGTTTGGATTCATTTATTCTCTTGCAAGATTGTGTAGTGGAGGCAAGCAAAGCAATGGAGGAGATTTGGAGATCAGATCTGAGTTGTACTATGTGTAACAGGTGGAGATAGTTCTGTATACTTGTGAGGAGTATTGTACTATGTTATGTTACATGTTCTCAATCATTAATATACAGATAGTGTGGGGTTTTTAGCTTTAATCTTTCCCCAGGTTACATACTGTGTTAATGTGTGCATGCAATTGATGTTTCATTGTTTTTGATGCTGCTAAATTGTTGATCAATGTAGAGGAGCTTATGTATTGTGTATGTATTCCGCAGTAGTGCATGATTAGGATAATATCTGTTGAACATGTGTTTATTATTCAAAATTTCTACATGGTATCATAGCTGGTTGATTTGTAGAAAAGGTTCTACAGGATATCAAGGCGAGGATTGATCATCAGATCTATTATTCAGAAAGTGTTTACATTTTATTTCTTCAGGCAGAGTTTTTAATCGGGCCAGGTGGCCTCTAGATTCATCCTTCTTTTGGAAGGTGAGATATCTGGTGAATGCCCATATAGTCGATCTCTGTACAAGAAATACTTTGTTCTCACGAATTTTAGATCAGAAGCGGTTGAGTTTTTTTTGAGCTGGTGGAATTCGAATTTGCAGCAGTGTTTTCTTGGTGTCAAAGTTGAAATGTCTTTCAACGGATTGTGATTGGAGTATGCCCTTGAGGGCAGCTCGAACTATATTGCATGGAAGGACAGGATGGAGGCAATGTTGGATGATAATGGGTTGAAGGAGTTCATAGATGTGGATGTCCCAAAACCTAATGATGCTGCTCAAGTCAGGGATTGGCAAAAGAAGACAACAAAGTGTTGAAGGATTTTGTTGGAGGGCATGAGGGATCACATTGTGTCCAGCCTCCATGGAAAGGCTTCTCCATATTTGATGTGGAAAAAGTTGACAGAATTATTCCAAAGCAAGAGTGACCAGAGGAAGTAGGCACTCAAGGATAAACTCAGAAACATTAGGTGTGAGAATGGAGACAGTATGCCCCAGTATCTCACGAAGTTCACCCAATGTCGGGATGAGTTGGGAAGTGTGGGGGTAACTGTTGAGGATGAGGATATGGTGAGTCTAGCACTCCTTGGCCTTCCTAAGAGTTGGCATAGCTACCAGGACTCGGTGAATGGAAGGGATAAATTTCTAGGATGGGAGAGACTTTGGTCGGATCTTGTGTAAGAGGAGATTAGACGGTGCACCAGAGATAGTTATTCATCTATGCATGATGAGGAGAACTGTGCCTTAGTGAGTAAGGTGAAGAAGGAGAAGAGGAAGGTTTCTCTTTCTGAATCCAGTTCTTCCAATGATGGGAAGAAGGTTGACAAGTCGAAGGTGCGATGCTTTCGTTGTCATGAGTTGGGCCATTATGCTACTAATTTCCCAAAGAAGAAGTCCAAGAAGGGATCCAAGGAATGATCTAAAGGTGAGGCAACCTCACTTGCTTCACAGTTTGAGTTGGACTTCACACTCTTCGCATGCATGGTTTCATCCATGGTGGGAAGTGGTTGGTTTCTTGACAGTGGAGCTTCTTTCCACATGACCGGTGACAAGAGTTTGTTCAGTACGTTGGAGGAGAAAGATCTCTAGATACTCATAGAAATGGGTAATGACGAGAAGTATAGTGTCTCAGGTGTAGGCACGGTTATTTTTTAGAGGGAGCATGGAGCTCGCCTTACCTTGACTGGTGTCAAGTATGTACCAGGACTGAAGAGAAACTTGGTGTTGATCGTGATGCTAGAAGACGGAGGCTATGATATAGTCTTCAGTAAGGGAAAGGTTTTCCTTAGACACATCATCACTAGACAGGTGAAGAAAATTGGTTCACGGGTCAAGAACCTGTACGCTCTTGAGGTTTAAGATGCATGCAAAGCCCTGAGCAGCGAGGCAACTGATGGAGACTTGGTGGTTGAGAGGGAACGCATATTACCTCTCAACATGCAGAGCCAGAAAAAGTCTCAGAGGATTGTGGAGGAGCCACAATTGGTGCAATAGCTTCAGGAGGTTGTAGAGTAGCCACAACAAGTGAAGCTGAGTGGAGATCGAGTAGAGACATCTACTCATGCAGAGACCTCCGGTAGGGGGAAACTTCGATCCAGGTGGGTTGAAGGATCACATGCAGCCATACCTCTAGGTAGGAGGTGGGGCAATATAGAGTGATCGTTCTAAGGAGGAGGGATAGGATCCTTGAGGTACCCAACCTCTTGGATGAGACCATGCTACAGGAGCCCCGATCTGGAGTAGCAGGAACTGATTGATTGGGTAGAGACAGATGCAGATGGAGCGGCAGAGAGAGTGACAGTGTAGGGAATCCCAAGACAACGCATAGCTAGCAAGCTGCAGCAATGCTAGAGGTACAAGTGTTTTGCACAGTGCTAGGTAGCACAAAGAGGTGTGTAATGGTGCGAGATGCATGGAGATGTTACAGTAGCACAGATGTCAGAGAGGGACCACTTGTCAGCAACAGGTAGAGCTTCAGCATCAGAGTATGTTCCTATCCCAACAGAGTGGTCAGTTGGGAGTGTTTTTTTTCCAAGTGTTGTTGGAGCAAAGTGGACTGGGCAAATGTGTTGCATGCAGAACATTCCAGAGTTACAGGATCAGGTTTGAGAGGAAACCTTTCTTGTTGAGAGGGAGTGTTGAAAAATGTGCAACAAGATGATGGAGCTTAGTGGAAAGGAGTCGCCTTCACTAAGTGGTCCTACAGGCAAGTTTTGGCGCAAAGTCTATTTTTAGACTATGTCTATTTTTAGACATATGGATCATGGTCTATGAGTTGCAGTTTGCTGTTTATGGATGATTGGTCATGTTGGAAAAAATAGATGGAATTCTATTTTTGGATCACAGTAGGAGTGATCAGAGTCTATTTCTAGACCGCTAGTCAAAAATAGAAAAGTCAAATATTATTGTCTCATAATAATATTTAGACTATAAACTTTATCTTATCCTCTTAGAGCACTTCAGTTTGAGCTACAGATGTGGCACATGCAACTGTAAGAAGGAAATACACTTTCTTTGTGGGTCAGTTGAGCTATTGCATGCAGGACTTTAGTTAGAACTCATGTGGTTGAGTTCTGTGGAGTTGGATGAGCAATTAATGGAGTTGTGTTCAGTTTGACTTAGTTGAACTAGTTGTATTTAGTCTAACTGGCCAATAGACTAAGTGATGAGTTGTGTGAATTAGTTATTAATTAATTCACTAATTATTAACTCATAATGCGACTGAATAATACATCAGTTAACTCAGTGCATGTATAGTTCAGTGGAGACAGGTGTTAGAGGTTGAGATTGCTATCAGTTGTGACTATAGTTGTGCATGAGATTTTGCACAATCAAAGGATTGAGTATGCCCATGAGAATTGCATATGCCCAGTGATATATCCTGTTCTCACATGATTTCCAATGTGAACGATTCTCCAAGATAAATAGAACTTGGAACGAGTTTGGATTCATTCATGCTCTTGCAGGATTGTGTAGTGGAGGCAGGCAAAGCAGCGGAGGAGATTTGGAGATCAGATCTGATCCGTATTGTGTGTAACAGGTGGAGATAGTGCTGGATACTTGTGAGGAGTATTTTACTATGTTATGTTACATGTTCTCAATCATTAATATACAGATAGTGTGGGGTTTTCAGCTGTAAGCTTTCCCCGGGTTACATACTGTGTTAATGTGTGCATGCGATTGATGTTTCATTGTTTTTGATGTTGCTAAATTGTTGATCAACGTAGAGGAGCTTATGTATTGTGTATGTATTCCATAATAGTGCATGATCAGGATAATCTCTGTTGAATATGTGTTTATTATTCAAAATTTCTACACCATGCTTCCTCTGGAACACCACCATCCAAGGAACTTGAAGGCCCTATGTTTATTAGATAAACAATAGTATCTACAACATCTGTCCAAAACTATAAAGGAAATCCTGCATGCAATCTCATGCACCTTGCACGCTCCATGATTGTTCTATTCATCCTTTCTGACACACTATTTTCTTGTGGTGTTCTTGGAACTGTCTTCTCTTTGTGAATTCCATGCTTTGAACAGTACCTAACAAACTCTTTGCTGCAATATTCACCTCCATTTTCTGATTTGAGACGCTTCAATTTCTTTCCTGTCTCAATCTCAACCAAAGCTTTTCATTTCTTGAAAGTATCAAATACATCAAATTTATTCTTAATATAATAAATCCAAGTTTTTCTAGTTGCATCATCAATAAAAGTGACATATAACGAGAGCCACCGAGAGATGATACCTGAGCAGGTCTCCATACATCTGTATGCACAAGCTCTAATTTTTCGCTCTTCTTTTCTTTCCCAACTCTGAGAAATCTGACTCTACTCTATTTTCCATAAATGCAATTCTCACAGAAGTCTAAATCAACATTCTTCAAACCCGGCAACAAATTCCTTGAGTGAAGAATCTTCATCCCCTTTTCACTCATGTGTCCAAGCCTATGATGCCATAATGCTGCATCTTCTCCTTTGGCAGTTAAAGCATTAAAAGAGTTAGAAATACCATTGCATAAATACAATGTACAACCTTTTCACCTTTTGCTATTACTAGGGCTCCTTTGGTGACCTTCCAAGCTTTATCTGTGAAAGTTGTCACACAACCTTCACCGCCTAACTACCCTGTTGAAATCAGATTTTTCTTCAGAATTGGAACATGCCTTACCTCCTTTAGTAGCCATTGGTTTCCATTCTACTGTTTTACAAGAAACTTACCCATTCCAACAATGTTACAGGGCTTATCATCACCCAAACGAACTTGTCCAAAACCTCCTTGAACATAGTCATGAAAATATTTCTTATTAGGTGTGGCATGGAATGAGGCCCCTGAATCTACCACCTAGGAATTAGTAATATTTTCGAAAGAAAGAATCAAAGAATCTTGTAACACCTCAACTATCACATTTGCTTCATGATTGTTTTCGTGTTGTATATCTCCTTCTTTTCCCTTCCAAAATCTACAGTCTTTCTTTAGGTGTCCTTTCTTTCTGCATTTCCAGCACACTATCCCTGATCTGGACTTGGATCTGCCTTTCCTTGATTTACTGTGATATCCTGAGCTCTTTCCTCTTTCCATTTTTCTTCCCCTACACTCTGCACTTAAAGCATTACGCGATGTCTCACCAGAGCTTTTCCGTCATATTTCCTTGCTAAGGATAGCACCAACAACATCATCAAACTTTAAAGATATAGAAACAGAGTTACCAATGGCCATTACTAAACCATTCCAGCTTTCTGGCAATAAGCACAAGAATAACAGAGCTCTAACTTCATCATCAAAGTTTACCCCTATAGAACTTAACTGACTTTTAACAGTATTAAAATCATTTAAATGGTCTGCAATAGATCCACCTTCTGACATCTTCATACTAAATAATCGTTTCATAAGAAATACTTTGTTTGAGGCCAAGGGTTTTTCATATAGTTTCGCCAACGCCTTAATCAAACCCTCTGTCGTTGTTTCCTTCAAAATGTTGAACACAACCGACGCTGCGAGGCACAACTATATTGTTCCGAGTGCCTTTCTATCGAGATGGTTCCATTCTTCATTTGTCATACCCGTCAGCATCTTTGTTTTTCCGCCCAATGGTAGGTACAGATCTTTCTGATACAGACAATCTTCCATCTAGATCTTCCATAGTGAGAAGTTTTGGCCATTAAATTTCTCGACCCTAAACTTACCATCTTCCTCCATTGCTCCCACTCGAACGAGGAACCCTTCTTTCTTGTGAGTTTATCTGCCAAATAAACCTTCTGCTCTAATACCAGTTGTTAGAAAATTATATATTATAGAGCAATGGGACATATAGAATATTGAATAAATATAAACACAGAAAAAACATAAAACCAAAGAGACACAGATATATGTGGTTCGCTTAGTTTGGGCTACGTCCACCCCGAACAACTAGTCCTTCCTTTCTATTATCCAGCAAAATGAAGAGACACAACCTATAGCAGATCCATTGTAATATCCTCTGTTTTCTCTCATAGTCTCACCTCTCTATTTCTCCCTGGGAGAATACACATCTATTACACAACCTTAATACAATTCCCTCATACAAAGAGAGGGGTTTCCTTCTAGGGAAAAAACCCTAAACTAAACATAAGTTCTACCCTCAGATCATCTCCCTAATGAACGACCTAGATTGACTAGAAATTACTATACTTTTACAAGGCAATTTTACATCAGTTTTTAGCTTTGGGAGTGCTACCCCTGAAACCCCCACCAGGGGACCACTAGCCCCCAGACCCCCCAGCCGAGGGGGATCGGCCCCCCCGAAACCCCACGGGGGGAGGACAAGTCCCCCCCGCATGGAGGGGTGTACAATATTCCCGGGGTACACATACAACTGAAACAAAGACCTCTAAATAATCATGCTCCACACCCAACATATTGTGGATTGTTGTCCCTGGTTTGGGAATCAATAGTCTTGTCCTATTTCAGTCATTAGAGGGTGGCAGGGAGGTGCTACATAGGTGTATGAAGTCTCCTACAGGTTGGGGAATGTGAACACTTTAGGGTGGTAGGGTGGTGATAGGGCGAGTTGTGGCTCAATAGGGTGTTGGGGCATAAATTCAGTTGATTACTGAAGAAACGAGGGCATTGGGACATCCATCCAGTGGAAGAAGGAGAAGAATGATTTTCTAGGATTCTAGGAAGTTGTTGCTTTCATTTTAGTTGGGGCTGAAGATTAAATAATTTACTAGAAAAGCGTTTGGTGGTTTTTTACCTGGAGGGGGTTTTCTACATAAAATTTTGGTGCCTACTGAGTTCATTTATTTACTGTTATTACTGCATAAACATTAATAATAATTGAAGATTAACTAATGCTCTGAAAAGATTTAAAAGTGCTAATTTCTAAGGAATTTTGATTCACCCCCCTTCTCAATATTTCCAGCATCTTCTCTTATTTTCAAACCTTCTTCCAAAATTTATTTTTGTAACATTCTTACCTCTCTCATGGTTTCCTCTATAAGGGAATTTAGCAGCATAATGACCAACTCTTCCATAATAAAAGAATTTGAAAGGAAGCTTACCTCTAAATCTGTCAGTACCTAATTGGAGTTTCTTTACGAAATTTTCCTCTTCTTCATTTGAAATATAACCTAATTCCTTGAACTCATAATTTTCCTTTCCTTTAGAAGTAGATTTGAATGTAGCTTCTCTGATATCTGATGGACCCCATTTTATCATTTCGTAGGATCTTAGAATCCCATGATGTTGTTCAATAGTAAGATGCTTCAAATCCTGCATTTCTTCAATGGAAGAGACTTTCGAATTGAATTTTGGGGTTATAGATCTTAATATTTTCTCAACCAATGATGATTATTTTATTTTGTCACCAAGATTTCTAATAGAATTCATGATCTCATCTACCCTAAGAAAGAAAATTGCAATACTTTCACCATTATGTATTTTAAGAGTTTCATATTGAATTCTAAAAGTTTGAAATTTTGCACTTTTTAACTTGGTGTCACCTTCGTAACTTTGGATGATCTTGTCCCATATAGATTTTGCAATATTCAACTGCATGACTTTGGAAAATTTTGATTCTTCTAGGAATCATAACATAGCACTGACAAGTTTGCATCGGTCTCATATTTTTTCTTTTCTGCTTCATCTGTGGGAATAGAAGATGGATATTGATAGCCTCCTTTAACGATTCCCCAAACATCTACTCCAACTGATTGAAGGTATTATGAAGTAAACTTGCATATGTATGTGACTGTGATGAAGACAAGTAGCATATATCTAGTTCACTAACTGTTTCAGTTAATTCATCATCAGTTTAACTTAGACTAGTATAACAATACTATTAGAAATTATGTGCAGTAAGAACAAAATAAATCATCTCACACAAGCAACACATAAACACATGATTTTTTAGGTGGAAACCCAAGTGGGAAAAAACCACCGTTGTTTCGTCTCTTTCTTTATCTTTTATTATAAAGAAAACATCTTACAATCTTGTATTGGTGGAGAATCATACCAGTACGTAGGCACCCACCTACAGAAAGCTATAACCTTTTCTCTTTTTCCAGCTTCTACGGAAGGCAGCTACCACCCCCTTATTCTTTGTTCTTTGTGGATCACTTTTTAGAATATTTCAAACTGGATCCATTCCAACTATCAGACAACAATAATGAAACATGGTGTGGACAAGTCATCCATGATGACCTGGTTTAGGGGAAAAGGAGCTAATGAATGTCAAAGAGAAATCCTTGTTGAATAAAAACAAGAGATCCACAAGAAGTGAGCTTCTAGCAGGAGCTCTTGTAAGAAATGAAAGAAGTCAAGTCCCCACCTGAACATGAATCTAACTCCAACATCCAAAGGGAAAAAACTGAAAAGTTAGTAAGGGAGAAGGAGATGGATATCAGGGAGGGCTTATTGTTTGAGAAATAATGGATGAATAAGTGGAGTAACCACCCAAATAGGAAACCAACCTAAATGTCTAGGTCATAAAGGTGCAAATAAACAAGCTGAAAGGATTAGTGAAAGGAAGAAAGAATAAGGTGATGAAAACATGAACAATTAAGAAAGATAAGCAAAAAAAAATGTTGTGTCTCTTGATGGGCTAATGAATGGTGAAAAATATTAGAATATTATGAATATTGATGAGAGTGTCGTCAATACTAAGGTCCAAATAAGTGGTCTCCAAAAATGGAAATAGAAAAAGTTGTCGCTCAGATTGTACAGACACTGTGACAACGACTCACGGTAGGGGCTGTCACTCTGATCCCCATCTGCTCCATTCTAGATGCCTCCCAATAGCTAGCTATGGGGAGTAGTCCCTATGGAAATGAGATGGTGGAAAGCAAGTTGGGAACCAACTTACTCCGCAAACACAGTTGAGTGGCCTAACTACTTGGATAAAACTTAGCAAGATTAAAGATTTGATTAGATTTATAGTTTGATGCCAATGGCTTATGAAGTCAAAAGTTATTTCTTATTATAAATAATGACCAAGTAACCAGATGAATGTTACGAAAAGAGCATGATTTTAACTTGGATTGTTATCCAAGACATTATTTTCTTTCTCATCAAGAAAGTTTTTCAATGTATATTATATTTTATAGAAGATCTTAAATTAATTTTTGATTATTTTCCTTTGAAAATTGCAAATATATATCCTCCTTGTCCATTTGAGCAGCTCTCTTCTGAATCTGATGAAGATCATTTTCCAATTGAGGAGCATCGAACAATTAATACTAATCATACAATCCTTGTACATATTCTTGTACCTTGTAAAGTTCTTGATAGATATAAGCCACTCATCTTACCCCCTACACTCCATGCTCTCCCTAATAATTATTACAAGTATCTCTCTAGGTTTGATGGAGAAGATGGTAAAATCACTGCCCAAAAACATATTCAAGGTTTCGAGAATTATCTGGACTTATTTGAGATTGATGAAGATGATGTTATTATCATGCTTTTTGCTACTCTCTTTGTAAAGAAGAGTAAAGAGTTGGTTCAAGAATTTACCGATTGCAAGCATCTCAGATTTCCAACAGTTTATCAAAATTTCATTTATAGATGGACAATCAAGGTTAATATTTTTGTGATCATAGAAGAATATAATCAGTTAAAAAGACAGCCAAATGAAACAATATAATTTTTTTTTTACAGATTTAATCAAGCCTATTATTCAATGGCATCAAATATAATACCTCCTCCCGATTCAACTCTTTTGAAATATCCAAAAGGATTTGATCCAGAGATAAAATTTCAGCTAAGAGAAAGAAACCCCTCAACAGTAGACATATGCAGAACATTGCAATAGATGTAGAAGTTAATCTGCAAATTAGAAGAGAAAAGTTGAAAGTAGGAACGGAGAAGAACAATAGTGCAGAGGTAAAACTCAACATTTTGGTAAGAAAAATAGAGGAAAGGATATAAAATATCACCATGAAAGATATTTTTTTCGCTCAAAATCACCATGACACATTTATTTCACAAAAAGAAGAGGTCGATAGCCATGAACAAATTCATGCTAATTCCATCTACCATAGATCAGAAGATAGGTTTATAGAGCAATATTTGGAGAGGCAATATCCTAATCATGTGTATGTTTGATGACATTATTTCTTTTAATGATTTTCTTAAATATGATGAGTATGATGATAATTATGTTCTTCAAATCCAAACTAACTTTACAGAGCAACCATAAACTAGTTTGGGAAATAAAGAAATTTAGTTTCAGCACCTTGAAAATAATGATCATCTTATCCATATCAGCTATGAAAGTGAGGAAGAAAGTGCAAAAAATTTGGAAATAAGTGAAGCTTCTTTGCCTCTTTGTTTTGACTCATTTCAGTTTTTAAAGGAAATGTGGTATAAAATATCTAAATAAAAGGATGAGCAGTTGTAGAAATCTATGAAGTTCCATTCAAACCTATATGCAATAAGTTGCAACAATCCTTCCAAGTTTTTTATGATCCAATATCTGATATGTTGGATAATGAATGCAATTGGATTTTTTCTCCATTAACTAACTATGAGAATTAAAATGAAGATGATAAAGGTTTCACCAGACAAACATTTCAATCAGTAGAAATATCATCACAAATCTTATCTGAAAGTCTGCAAGGTGTTAAAGATAAAAATGGCATTTCAGTTTCATTGCATGGAGGCCATCCAGAATAATTATACAGCTGTTTAAATTAGTTGGAAGATCCTTTCATACAATTTTTAGAGTCCACAAAGGAAATCAAGTATTTCCTTATCTTCTCATTGGTTGACAAGGTTACAATTGGCTTTAGAAACTCAATTTTAATCACAAACAAGAACAAGTAGCAAAATCGACAAATGTATATGATGCTTGAATGGTCACATTGGCTATTTCATTTTACCTAATCAACAGTTGGACAACTGATTAGAGTAAGTAGGTAGGATTTCATTTTGATTAAATACAGTTTTTCAGCAGCAAGTTTATTTCAGATCAGATTTCAGTACAACATGTGTCAGATTTAAGTTTGTGGAAAAGGGTGTATTTTCAGTTCAAGAGTTTCAGTCATAGAGATTATACAACAAAGCATATACATGTTTGGGATTGGCCCAATGGATCAGGTTACTAGTCGATGGTGTTCTTGACATCTCACAAGGAGATTCCATCCCCATGTGAAGCCACTGTTAGTTTCCTATACCAATAGGAGTCATAATTTTGAATGACTAAGGTTAAGCTTTGTAATATTATACATACCTTTGCTTTCTGCAAATGGTTTCCATATTAAAAAATAAAAAAATAAAAGAATGTAAACAGGGTATGTCCTAAAAGAAAAATCAAAGGACAAAAGGAATAAGAGAAGGTCAAAAAATCAAAATATATGAACCCAGAAAACAAAAATATACCATGAAAGTGTGCAACTCTAAATGCCACTACTATTTACTTCTATGCATAATAATGATTCTGTGCAACTTGTTATTCATGCCACAATCCATGGCAATCAAACTGTTTAATCTTGGTTATTTTATGCTTTGAATTTTATGTTTATAGTTAGAGAATAAAATCTAACCAAATAGTTTAATCTTGGCAGATCAGTAGATAGGTAGAGAAATAAAAGGAGCTCATAAGCTTAATCTGAGCCCTTAGATGATATAATGTTAGAAATAAATAGTTTGTTTTATAAAAGAAAATATAATATAAGGGTTTGCTAGCCTAAATGCACCCAAAGAAATGAAGAAAACATGTTATAATAAGTAAATGGGTAAGTAGAAGAAAGGTTGCTGAAGTATAAAGTTGATTGGACCAAAACACATTCATCATGCTTAGACATATGTGCTAATATGTATGATCAATTATGAAGAGAAAAACAAAGTTTTACAAGTTAATTTAATTAACTCCCCCTCATTCATTTTCCTCTATACTTACTAATTTCCTATCCACAAGCATGTTCTAGTACTTTTAATCCTTCAAGTCAAAGAGGCTCAGAGCATTTCCCTAATAAACCCCCTTTTCCTAAAGATAAACTTCATTTTCTTAGGAAAAGTGAAAACCCCCATGTAAATCCTATTTCACTCAAAAAACCCACAAAAGTACTTTATCCTAAGTATCAAATGTATGAAATAAAATGTGTACATTGACATTTACCCACTCTGCCAATTTCATTTTACTTTTTAATTTTATTATATAAATCCCATAATACCTTTTCCCTTAGATTAAATTAAATTCCCTATGTAAATACCCCCATCCCTTAGTTTAAATATAAACTATACTTGACCCTCTATTTCATACTTCCCAGACGAACCCCTCTTAACTCACCAACCCTTGTTAAAGTTAAGAAAATCCCTCCGTTTAAACCAATGGTCCCACTTCATTAAAACCCTTCCGATCAATTTAATCCCGTATTTAACCTATAATTAATCACAAACCACTTTTGATTAGAGCCTCGGACCCCCTAAACCTCCGTCCATTTCCTCCATGCTAGTCTGCCACTCGACTACCATCCGATCATCTACGCCCAAATCAAATGGCACACGGCGATATCGATCTCACCCGACGCCCGACCTTTACCCGAAATTAAACCCTGTCATTAAAGCCATGCTCGATCATTTTAAACACGTGATTAAATGTTAAATAATCACAGTCCACCATAATTAAAACCCCTTTCCCGACTACCATCAAATTACTATCCTGCTCATCTGACGGTCCACAGCCATATCGGCCGCGCTTGATGGCCAATCGTTTCCCGTCCAATAAAGTGGTTCTCCCCTGAACCCAAAAGGCTACGTGTCAATCGAGTAGATCAGGTGACCCCTTCCAAATACCGCCCAACCCCTAAAAGCGATGTGATAGCCTAGAAAATCGCCTCCCCGCTCAACCTAATAAACCACTTACTATTCATAAAATGAATTTTTGTGCCAAATTTAAAAAGTTTCTTGTTAAAATCCTTAAAACCCTCTTTTTCATTCCTTTTGCCCCGTTTCACAGTAAAACCTATCAAACCCTTCTGGCACTGCCTTGAACCTCTACAACACAATTCAACCTTTGATTACTTTCAAAACATTACCACAACTCCTTCCCCAGACATCCTTGTGCAATAAAGGCATCAACTGACTTTCCTGCCAACTTGAGTTTTCTTAATGATTGCTATATTTTGAAGGTAATTAGTAGAAGACCATAGCTTGGATAAACAGTTTTGATACTAGTCACAAAACTTGTTTACTCCAAGACTCGAAAGGAAATTTATTCAAAAGCCTATATTAAGAAGAGGAAGGCAAATATACACATAATAGAGAAGAAATCATTCACACAGAGACATTGACTGTCAAAACAGAAGAACCAGATAGAGTATATAGTTAGAAATATAAACATATAAAACATACAGAAAGTTACCAATATCCAACTACCAGATGTTGATACATATAAAAAACTAAAGAATTTACTATTGAGATACACGATAAAAGGTTAAAATGTACAATAAAACTAAAAACATAGTAAAGGATCTTGGCAGGTCATCAAAGTAAAAGTGTATCAGTGTCAAAGAGTATCAGATGAAAGCCTAAAGTGACTAAAGTCTCCAACATGGAAGTTGATCCGAATGGAAAATGGCATCAACCCATGGTACTCATCCACCATATTATTCATCGACCCATGGAATTTACCCATGGTATTGTAAATGGCATCCACCCATGGTATTGTAAGTGACATCCACCCATGGTATTCATTCACCCATGGTAATTGCCCATGATATTGTGACATCCACCCATGGTATTCATTCACCCATGGAATTGGCCTGTGGTATTGTGAAATCCTCCCATGGTATTCATTCACCCATGGAATTGACCCGTGGTATTGTAACTGAAAAATACTATAAGTAACAAGTCACATTTTGTAAAAGGACAGTTTTTCCACCACAATGTAGCTCTTACAATTATTCTCTGCTTTAATAAAAATATTCTTTGTGGTTTTTTTTATTGGGAATTCTCCTATTTTTCTTCTGGCAATTCAAGTTTTCAGATCTTGGGGGTCTCTCCTCCCAAGATCCATTTCAATATTTTAGATCTTGGGGGTCTCTCCTCCCATGATCCATTTTAATCGTTTAGATCTTGGAGGAGGCCCCCAAGATATAAACGATTGAAATGGATATTGGGAGGAGAGACCCCCAAGATCTAAAAGATTGAAATGGATCTTGGGAGGAGAGACCCCCAAGATCTGAAAACTTGAATTGCCAGAAGAAAAATAGGAGAATGCCGAATAAACAAACCACAAAGAATATTTTTATTAAAATAAAGAATAATTGTAAGAGCTACATTGTGGCGGAAAAACTATCCTTTTACAAAATGTGACTTGTTACTTAAAGTATTTTTCAGTTACAATACCACGGGTCAATTCCATGGGTGAATGAATACCATGGGCGGATTTCACAATACCACGGGCCAATTCCATGGGTGAATGAATACCATGGGTGGATGTCACAATACCATGGGCAATTACCATGGGTGAATGAATACCATGGGTGGATGTCACTTACAATACCATGGGTGGATGCCATTTACAATACCATGGGTAAATTCCATGGGTCGATTAATAATATGGGTGGATGAGTACCATGGGTTGATGCCATTTTCCATTCGGATTAGAAGTTCAAATAGCAAAGAGCATAAAGGCCTAAAACCAAATGATAAAGGCCAACAATACCACAATAAATGGGACAGCATGAAAGAAGTGCAATAGCTATATCTATCTTCTTTTAAGAAGATATTTTTATTTCCTAGATTAAATATCAAGTTAGTTTGACATATTTTGTAATAAAACTTTTGTATAAATACTTCACAATTCGAAGTATGTAGGTGTGGATTTTTAGACATTTCTATAGAAGTTTGATCAAGAGACTGTAAAGTTATTGTATCATTGACTGAGAGAGAAAGCTAGATTCATGAATAAAGACGAGATATCTCACAGGATTCATGTGTTGAGCGAAGTGCAGACAAGTATTTTCTCATGTTGTTGTTATCTTTCTTAAAGTTGTTCCACAATCTTTAATGTATTTCAGAATTTGAATGCTATAACTGGAACAATATCTTAGAATTTGTTTAATTACACTCTATTTTAATAGTTAGGTATATAATTGTTTTCTACTCATATCTAAGTTAAGGAATTCTTAATTTCTCCTTAGTTTAGGTTGTTTCTTTATAATCTATATCAAAGGATTCTTAATTTCCCTTTATTTTCAATTACCCTCTTTTCCTCATTTAAGTCCCGGTCTGAGAATTCTTAATTTCTCTCTTACCCTGATTGAAACCATTTCACCCCTCTAGCCCAAAGACCTGCATTTTACTCTACTAGCTTACCCTTTGAACATTCCCTTTAGCGAGTTGATCCAGTTCTGCTACCCTTCTGTTGACTCCATATCCCAAAGGTCGAAAGACATCATTCTATCCATCTGCTTTAAGAATCCCACCACCCAATCTTCAATACAAATCAAAAACCCCCTAAACATTCATAACTAGCCTAAAATTCAAACAAACAAAGCTAAATCATATAGAGAGGGCCCTCTCTGAGTATAGGTTGGCTAGAGTCCATGCTCCAAAAGTGGTTTGTGGTTACCTCGGTGATTTCTTTCTTTAACATTGAGAAAATACTGAGTGACAATAGATGATAGGGTTAGTTTTTTCTAGAACATTATTTGAAATGGCCTCTCTGTTGTCACTAAGATTCGTGATGAGAAAATACTGGAACTGGACTTTGAGACCAAAATTTAGAAAAAAAAATAAAAAAATAAAAATAAAAATAAAAATAAAAACAAATAAATAAATAAAACTATAGAATACCTAGAGATTCTAGTGTCTAATGTTGACCCAGAATGAGAGTGTCATTTTATTGTATTTACATAGAAGCTATGATGATTTTATGTATGCTCTTTGTCCTTCTTGGTGTCATGAGCTTAGGGAAGGGAAACTGCCTGAAAATTATTCTACAAAGTGGTTAGTTGATGAAAATTACTGTCGGAATGCTGAACAAAATACCAAAAAGTTTCCAGATATAGTATATTTTATTGGAAGATGCAAGAAGGGCTCTGTGAAATCAGTTGCATTTGAACGAGAGAAGAAAAAAATCTTAGCTTTCTAGGTTTTGAGCACTCATGCTTGCTGTTGTCGCACATAATGTCTAGGCACCGCGACAGCAGCTCAGATCAGGGGCTGTCACCTTGATCCCCAATCTCTCTGTTTAAGATGTCTCCCTATAGTAGGCTACGGGGGGTAGACCCTATGGAAAAGTGGAATGAAGAAGAACTAGTTGGGAACCAACCAGTTCGGGAGACACAACGAAGAGATCAAGTACTTGATTAAAATTTAGCAAGACTTAGGATTTGATTAGATTTTAAACGATTAATACCAGTGCCTTATGGAGTCAACGATCTTTCTAGGGGAATGAAGACCAAGTAATCAATTAGTAACTACTACTTAGGTGAAAGACTATTTTATATTAAATGTATATCCTAAAACTTAATGTGAGATGTAAGAATGTTGGTTAATTTTAGTTAAATGCCTACGTAAATTGTGAATCCTTCAATCCTTTCTGTGTTGAGCCTGATTTTGTAGTAATTGGCAAAGAGAAGATAGGGAGAAGCAAACTAAGGTGTGATTAACGATACCTCTCCTGAACTTCTAACATACCCAGTGCCTCCGGTGATGCAAAGAGTTGTGGCTCTGACAACTGCAAGGTCACCATTTTAAGTACTATTAAAATAGGCTTCTCAAGAAAAGAGAGATCAATATATATTTGTATATCGACCAAGTTTGTGCTTAAAAGTAAATTTTATCTATACAAAGTTAACTTATATGCAAATGCACCAGAAGATGAGATGAAGTTAGATTCAAGGATGAAAAGTGCTGATGTTGCAAAAACCCTTAATCACCAAAATAAAATGCTTTCCTTTTTTTAGATGAAGACTTAGAAAATAAACTCTTGAAGATACTATAGTTAAAACACCAACTATTTTATAATCTTCTTGATACAATTTAGCTCAAAGAGAACAAAAACAAATTTGCAATTCAATATCAATGTCAATAGATGCTCAAAAAAATACTCAGTTTATGAAACAAAGGATATGAATTTTATCACAATTCCATGACAGAGTACTTAATTTTCAACATCAATTTTTAGGACAGCAGTAAGAAAAACTTTATGACAGAAGCAATATGAAAATGAAAACAATAATCTATCAATGATATATTTATGCCAAAAACTTACTGAAATTTTTCCAAACTTGTCCACATGAATTATCAAAAAATTTCAGACTATTGTGATGTGATTTTCAGAATTATATAAGATCTGATATACTTATTACAGCTAGTAATTGAAACATTAAATGAGCCTAATGATGAATGCCCAACTCAAGAAATTAATTCCTTAATGTATTAGACAACTTAGGAACTAAGTTTAGACTAACCCACATGAAATTTTGCGACTGTTATATTTCAGAATTCAGAAATAGAATTATTTAGAGATAACAGTCACCCAAAATGTAGATCTAAGCCAAATTTTTGATACACATCAAACATAAATAACTTATTAATGTATTTAGCAATTTTTTTTAGTTAATTTCAGACCATTTAGATGTGTTTTTCACCACTATTAGAAAGGTATATGACTGTTGTAGAAAATGGTGAGGAAACAGATGGTTTAGAGATCAAACCCTTAAGGCCTAGGCCTTGAAGATCACATGCCCAAGTTTCCAAAAAAAAATTCAATATCTAAAACACAAATTTTTACCAAATTTTCTGCAAAAAATCCACCAATGATTAGTTTCAGAAAATTAAATATTCAAATCAGAAATGGAGCAAGGGGAATGTAGGGCCAATGAGAGCTAGCACTAGGCCCAATAGAACTATCATTGGGCTAGGAGAAGGTAGATCTAGGCTTAGGAGCCCCACAAATTGAAACCCTTGTTCTGAAAAAAATTATTTTGCTTCAGATCTTCAGATTTATTGCAAAATCTTCAATGGCTGGCCTTGTAAAAAGATTTGGGATAAGATATTTCCCTTCAAGGCCTAGATTTGTCATAAAACCCCCAGATTTGCTTGAAAAATCTCAGATCTAAAGATTTACTTGGTTGATTTCTCAGATCTATTCCTGCAAACAATCTTTGAGCCCAGATATTTCCCTCCAAGGTCTAGATCTAGCTTAGATTTGAAGATTTACTTAGCTGATTTCTCAGATCTATTCATGCGAACAATCTTTGAACCCAGATCTTGTTGTCCAGGGTCTAGATCTAGCTCAGCTCTAAAGATTTACTTGGATGATTTCTCAGATCTGTTCCTGTAAGCAATCTTTGAGCCCAGATCTTACCCTCTACGGTCTAGATCTAGCTCAGATCTGAACATTTTCTTGGCTGATTTCTCAGATCTATTTTTGCACAAATGAAAAGAGAAAAGCCCAATACCCAACATGTACAAAAATAGAGAAAATCCCAAAAATCCAAGTGTTAAAATTCAAAATTATGTTACAAAATTTTAGATCTACACAAGTAAATAACAAATCTATACAAATAATTTATAGATTTATCATATCTGAGCAATATGAGTCCAACTCTGCTCCTAGATATGATAACGTAAAGCTCTTAATAGCCAGATCTATCAAAATTTCCACAAAATATTTAAAAGATTTGGAAATTTTAGAGAGGTACTAGCCCAAAAACACCATGTAGAAAAAAGATTATCGTTAGATAAATCCCGAGGCTTATATGAAGTAGGCTCTTTAGGAAATATGTGTTGAGAGTTGGTTGGTCCAACCAAGAACTGTCCCCAAATGCTCAATGAGAACCTGAGAGATCTTCTGCAAACAGTAGATCAACTATCAAATCAAGTAGAGATATAGAACAACAATAAAATTATAAAGAAATAGAGATACCTGCTACTTCAATCAAGATTAAAAATGTTACCCTAGATCCAACAAACTGAATAAGATACCTATATTCATATTATTCTAAGATAGCTATTGATTGTTAGTTTTCACATAATATTAAGCAAAAATGAAAACAATGTCACCATAAATTCATGAAGAGGAACACTATAGCACGTTGAAACCCCAAAGACTTTTGCATTAATTCAAAAAAGTATACAAGAGAGCTTGAGAGCTTAGTACACGATCCAAAGATCGGATGATCTCAATTGACAACTGACCTCCTATTTAAAGATAAATCTTCCAACAGGTAGTTCAAGTGATCCTTTTCAAAGTAATCTCGACTGTTGATGAGGATCAAAATTTCTTATTAATTTCCTCAAAATTTTGACTTTGACTTAACCCCAGGGACCAAACGCCTAAAATTTAACAAAATAATCAATTTACCTTAGTCCCTAGGCCTTTTAAAATTTGAATTTTAAGGACCCACGAATTTTGCCTTCGGAAAATTTAAATTTACCTAAGACCTATAATTAATTAAATTCCTGGCTTAGGATTTTAATTAATTTTGGCCAAAAAATTTAATTAATTAACATATCAGGGGATAAATTATTTTTCTAAACCTCGAGACACTTTACATCATGATTTTTACATTTTTTTACATCTTAAGGGGAAAAACCCATTTACAAAATACCCTCACAGAGTACCCTCATAGACTGGGTTTACATTATAAGATGATCCTCAGGCTGATGATGATAGTTGGATGGCAAAAACACATAGATTAGGCACTATCCCTTTTGCGAAAAATGAGGTGTACCGCTATGGGTCGTTGACACATAGTGGTCAACACCCGCAAAAGTGTTATAGTTAGTAAAATCAATATACAAAAGGGTTACATTTCGAATCCCACAGTCTCATATATAAAGGAACTAATTAAAATAAGGAAAGAAAAAAGATGAATGGTGAACAAGCTGCTTTGTCCTCAGCTACTTTGTCACCTGTCGTTCCACTTGCTTCTCGCAACACTTCTTCCAAAGATGACTTTGTCAAGGTTCAAGTTTGGTTAGGATATAGTGCAGATCATTATTATGTTCTCTCAAGGGTTCTTTTGAGAAGGATATTAACCGTTACCAAGATCCCCATTCATGTTGCTATTAAAATTGCTTTGGAGCTAAAGAAGCTACTAGTAGACAATATTCTTTTGGATGCATCCTAGTCAGATTTGGAAGCTAATTTATTTAAACTCATGACGACATGGGTATGGGGAGGATTACATCATAAAAGAGTACCAATTGTAATACTTGTTTGTCATCAAACATTTCTAGATTTCAACACATCAAAAATAGATAATGGAATCCACAAACAATTAGAAGAAAATAAAGGCACCATGCCAATTTCAAAAAATCCCATTTCAGACAGAGATGATGAAGAAGAGGAATTTGTTCTCGAATATTTAGCATTAATTTACAGAATCTAGTATTCCACCATTCGAATCAGCGATATTGACGTATCGGATTTGAAAATCATGGGAGAGTTAGGGCACGACGTGAATTCAGTCATTTACAAGGTCTGTCACTACATCAACCCCTTGAATCACAGAACTTACACCATGAAAATTATCAAAATACCAATGTAAAGTTGTTTCAAGCCAACCCTAGAACACTTAAAATAATTAAATCGATATTTTACGAAGACTTGCAGAAAATTCCAACTCGAAATCTATGAATCCACCCATAGTGGAAATGATTGAAGCATTAGTGGATGGAAACCTTCACATATATTGTTTTTTCTTCGAGTATATTAATGGAGGAACACTCAAGGATCTCATCAAAGAGCACAAGAAACTCAACGAGAGGGATCTTTTGTTGATAGCCAGAAAATGCCTTGACACACTCAATTACCTAAGAGAATGCCACATTGCACAACTTGACCTAGAATTCATGGAGTATGCTAATATTTTTCCTTTCCCAGAGATTTGTATGCAAGTTGCATGATAAAATTGCATTGACAAACCATTACCTAACGAAAATATAGTGAGAATTCATCTCAACTCCACTGCGGCCACCTTATGTTTCAAGAGAGACACGACTATACAATTCAATTATACTAGGTGAATTCATAAATTATTATAAAGTAATTTTATAAAAATATAATAAGTTTACTTTATTTAATTATAAAGTCACTTCATTAATTAATTTTATAAATTTATTTAAAAATAATAATAAATAAATAAAATAAAAAATTAATTAAAAAAAATTATCGAAAAAAAAGTTAAAAAAAATTAAAGAAAATAAAAATAAAAATAAAATGATGTGAGCAAAGTGAAGAAAATTTGTACCAGTGACAATTTGCACTTATAAAAAATGACGTGAGCAAAGTGAAGAAAATTATCAATGATAATATTGAGAATAACTTTTAAAGGAAGGGTCAATGTTATGAATATAGATTATATAAAATACAATGAATATAAATAAATATAAATAATAAATAATCAAAATAATGATTATTTTAAATAGTCATTAGTTAAGTGAAAAGACATGTCTAAAAGACATGCCCAATCATGAAAGGACACCTTCCTAGGTATATCAGGGCCTCATTGTAACATTCAACATCCTTGTACATTTCATATTATTAATAAAATATTATTTACAAATACCTTTGTGTATTTTACATTTAAATTCAACAAGCTACAATTTTGTTGCTTCAAGAATGCTCTAACATTTAAACTTAAAAAGAAGAATGTTCTAATATGGAAAGATATTTTGAACATGTTGGATTAGGAACTCCTCAAGGTGACATAGATAAGATTGTTGAAGAAGATAAAAATGAATCGACAAAAAATATTCATGAAGAATCACTACAAAAGATTAGAAAGAGGATTCCATGATTGAATTTGGGGCATTTGGTGCACAAGTATTGAATAAAGAATCTTAATGGCCTAGGGAACTAAATCTATGTGATGTAGGATTGGAGTTTAATCTGCATGTGGGACCCCGTGATTTTTCTTAATTGCCATGTTCTGATAATGGAGTCCCCATCTAGGTTCAGGTTACAAAGCAAGGCATAAAATCTTGGGCCATGGCACTTGAAGACAATGAGAGGCCACTAGATTCAAGAGATGCAGGGTTGGGGATTAAAACTAGTGTGGAGCTTCAAGACAACAAGAGTAGATTGTCGATTGGGGTGGGTCTTGATACTGGAGTATCTATGCAAGTTAGGAAGCGGGAAAGGAAACCCCATATATTGCTATATGAAGGCGTTGAGGGTGGTGAATAGAAGAGAGGATGAAAACCGAAGCTGAAAGAGGAACATTAGGCTGAGGATAACGAAATGCAAGCACCAATAGATAAAAATGGGAGTTCGAATTTCCATCAATGTAAAAGAAAATACAAAGGCACAATGGTCAACTATTCAAGATGTCCAAAGTGGTACTATCTTATATGCATTACAAAATGGTACCCTTTGTTAACAGAAGAAAATTTTTCGGAGAGTTGTTCTACTTGTAGGGGAACTTTTGATTGCATAGATTGTTTACATCAAAATTGTAAGGCCAAAGTGGAGGAATTGATCGTAGATGATAGTGTCCATTTTTTCAAAACGTGATTTGTATTGGCCTCTCTGTCATCACTAAGATTCTTGAGGAGCAAACACTAGAATCTTCAAGCCTTCTGTGGGTTTTTTTCTGTATTTTTCCCTCAACCTCTAGTTTCAACATTTTCTCATCATGAATCTTAGTGATGACAGAGAGGCCACTGCAAATCATGTTCTAGAAAAACCATACTTTGTCATCTACATTCAATTTGTCAACTTTTACCTCAGGATTTCACTGCAAACAATCTCTTAAATTACAAGTTCACCTACAAGAAAGACAACTCTCAGAAAACTTTTTTTCTGTTAACAAAGGGTACCAGTTTGCAATACATATAAGATATTACCTCTTTGGGCAAGTTGAATAGTTGAACGTTGTGCCTTTATCTTTTCTTTTACACTAATGGAAATTCAAACTCCCATTTCTATTTGTTGGTGCTTGCCTTTCATTCTCCTCAACCTAATATTCCTCTTTGAGCTTGGGTTTTTGTCCTCTCTTCTTTTCACCACACTCATCGCCTTCATATAACAATGTCTAGGTCTTCTTGCCTCACTTCCTAACCTAGGTGGGTACTCTAGTATCAATACCCTCCCCAATCGACAATCTTCTCTTGTTGTGTTTAGGCTCCGCACTAGGGTTAATCTCCAACTCTGCATTTCTTGAATATAGTGACCTCTCATTGTCTTCAAGTTTCATAGCCCAGGGTTTTATACCTCACTTCCTAACATAAACCTGGATGGGGACTCCATTATCAAGACTATTTCTTATATGACAAACTATCTTGTATGAAATGTGTCCTAAGAGCTAGGTGAAATGCAATAATATTGGTTAGATTTATATTATATGCCTAATCTAAATGGAAACTTTTCCTTAACTATTTTGAGAAAAAGTCTTCAAAGTAGGTTGTGAGATGGAAGCCAAAGGGAAGTAGACATTGGCTTGATTAATGATACCTCCCCCTATGTCATAACCGCCCAATGCCGCTAACACTACAAAGAATGTGTCTTTGACTACTACAAGGTCATTGTGTTAACCACTAAGAACATTTGAATCCCTCAAGCTAAATGAGAAATGGTTGTCCTTGGAGCTGATTAACAAAGCTTATGCTTGGATGTAAGTTATTCAGCGCAAAGCTAAAACTAGAATGCTTATGCAAGATGGTTGAGTGAAGTTACTTGAGTTAAGATTGATTTATTCTTTACGTACTTAAATTGTAACTAGCCTTTAATGACAAGTGTACTTAACAACAATAAGAAAACAATTGTAAAACACGATATGTGCTTAAGGATATAAGTGCCAATCAAAATTATTCAAGATGTGTGTATCACAATGTCAATTTAATTTGAAATTCCAAAGTATCTTTTACCATCAACAAGATTAGAAATTTAGAGCTTAAGTGTGAGTGATGTATAAGCGAAAATTTGAAATTTTTTATAACTCACAATAAAACAAGCCAACGTTAGATTCTCAATGACAAAAATTAGTAGTAATACTTCAAAAATTCTAGCACTTATTAGCATTATGACAATAGTAAGGAAATCACTTTAAATGCAAGAAATTACAAGCCTATAGCAACTAGATTTGATCACTAAAGTGCCCAACAACTTGCCAAAGTGAAACGATAAATTTTAGCTCACTTGAAATGCAATTTTTAGAATTAGATCAGATCTAATATAACTTATTACAACAACAAGTAAATAAAAAACCATTGGGCTATTAGTGCTACCAGTTCCAAAAGTTTTCCAAACTTAGAGATAACTTGTCAATATGAAAAGTATTATTTTTAAGCCTTCTTAGGCATGTTATTCAGAAAATTCAAGATTTGATATACTCAATTATGTAGTGAATTCGTGCAAGAAGAAATTCAGATCTAGGCTAGAGGATGAATGCCCAAGTGGCAAAATTTTAGGAAAATTTAGATTTTGCGATTTAAGAGCATTTTGAACAACTTAATGTGATTTTAGGGCTTATGTATCATAGTTATAATGATGAAATTACAGCGATAGAAAAATAGTGAGAAAACTAGGAATTAGAGAGCAAACCCTAGTCCCAAGGCCTTGAAGATCCCTTGGTCCAAATTGGCTGAAACTTTAGGATGCACTTGCCACCTGAAAATGAATTATATTGAGGCAAAAACCCCACAAAACCACCAAGTATTCAGTACAGAAAATTCAGATTTTGATTTAGGGAAAACTAGGGCCAACACTAGGCCTAGTAGGGCTAACATTAAGAGAAAAAGGAGGAAGGAGGTCAAGGAAAGGGCGGAGGAAGGAGAAGGCAAAGAAATGCTAATGCTAGAGGGAGAAGGACCTAGAGGGATTGATGGTTAGGGTTTGAGGGCCAATTATGGCCCTAAAGGTTACAACTAGCCTTTGAGGCAATCATTTGGTGCAAAGGAAGGTAGCCAAGGCCTCTTAAAGACAGCAAAATAGGGCATAGAAAGGGAGGCCAACGCCCCTAAAGGGTACGACCTGGCCTAGAAAGGGCTAAAATGATGACACAAAGGGCTAGAAGCCTGACGCAGGCCAATAAGAGGAGGATATTGACCTTACGAGGGTTGAATCTCAGCCCGGGAGGCCTAAAAATTGAAACACCAACTTCTAAAAATTTTATTGGCTTCATATATGAATTTTTTGCAAATTTTCCAATGGCTGACCCTGCAAAACTTCTAAAGGCTATCTCTTACCCTCAAAGGCCTAAATCTAGCTCTATTCTAGCTTCTCCTCTTGACTTCAGCTTCAAAATGGAGATAAAATACCCAAAACCCCAAATATATACAAATCTCAAAAATAAAAAACCCTGATTAGCCAAAATAGTTTACAAATTTAAATTGCAAATCTATTTACAAAATTTACAAATATACAAGGGTTTCAAAATAGATTTTGAGAAATAATTTTTATGGAATTTTTTCTTGGATACATGACTAAAACTACTTTAGAAACCTAATGCACACTATAAACTTAGCCAAGTTTAAATCAACCATATAAATATTTTGGTTCCAAACAAAGTCGGTTCATGTCCATAGTTTGTGAACTTGGAGACCAAGGATTGGAGTACCTGCAAACACTATGTATATATCTCAAGAAAATTTGTTAATCATATGGTGAATCAAATCATCTAATATTATCCAAAAACTATCAATAGAATGACTTTATCCCCATCTAATGAAAAACAAGTTTCATCATTTACCAGCATAACATAGGAAAGCCCATAGCCAACACATATGGCAAATCAACAAACACTAAACACCTTGAACTACACACCAATGTCTTTATTATGATAGAAATAAAAGTTCGCGACGGGAAAATAGTGTTACATCAATGCTTCAATAAAAATTTCTTAGCCAGAAATCAGATGGCTTTTGAGACACATGACTCTCTAATTTATAGATAAATCCTCCGAGTGGAAAAATAATGACTAGTTGGCTTGATCCTCCTCAAAATAATATTTTCCGTTGATAAATCCTTGATGATATTTTAATCTTAGCCATTGAAAATACATATTTTAAGGAAAATCCATTTTAATTAGCCCAAAATTAAATATTTTGAGATAATTTCCTCAAAAATTTGATTTTGACTTAACTACTGCTAGAATATTGGAAAGGCAGAAAGATTTTCTTATAATTGATAATTACTTGTGAGATTCTTGTGTTCTTATTAACTTTCTTATGTTCTTATTTTATCTTAGTTAATTATGCAATTACCAAAACAATAGAACAAAGGTCAAGGACATCAGATGTAAGCGTACAACCAGGGAAAAACTCCAATCTTGGGGAAAACACAGTCAACAACTCTTCCTTCAATAGTTTTCTTGAGATAATTAAAGACTCTAGACTTAGACAAACTTCGTCCACACCAAGCTAGCCCTTTCCTTTTTCAACAGATGATCACTTTCCAATTTTATCTTCGACCTAGATGAAACAACAACAACAACACTTCGATGCAATAGTATGTTTGACCTAGAAACTTTGATCTTAATGCAACAACTTTGACCTTAAAGTACTTAGCTCTTTTAACTTGAAGCAACAATTCTACCTTGATGTCATAATTTGACCTTGATGTTGTAGCCCTGAAAATCACACGTTTGAGAGAGAGAGATAACCCAAAACCTTTGATCCTAAAATTCACCTTCTTCCAAAGAAATTTCACACCAATTCATGGCTTCTTCTAGGATATCATCCTCCAAAAGAATCAAACTTCTTTAATATATAGGCTTCTTGTGAGGTTGAATTACCTTTCTTGAAGCCGACTTGGTGTGGAGGTGACATAATTCATTTTTGACTAAAAAATAATTCTCTTTACATGATTCAAAAGCCCAAGAAGGATCCCTTTAAATGTACAATGACTCTTTGAATTAGAATAAATTATAGAAGTCCTCAATGAGGACTTTGACCTAAAACATGATTACCCAAGCATGAAACCCATTATTTAATAAGTCATAATAATGAAAATAAAATGATTTTCATTATTTTTCATAAGTACATTTTATTATGACTCAAATACAATTATGAAGACCAAACCTAGTTACATTTTTCAACACTCCCTCTTATCTAGGGAGGTGTTCATCGTATACAAGTACAAAGAATATCTCCAACTATGTGAACTATGAAGAGTTTAGGCACCGCAATGCCATGGACTAGATTCCTGACCAGGGCAATCTATCCAAGGTCTCTCAACAATTTAGGCACCATAATGCCACAAACTAGATTCCTAACTCGGGAAATCTATCCGAGTGCGGTGTTGGGTTGCGTTATATTCTTTCCATGACTAGCCCACGTAGTTAACCGAGGGGTCCGAAGGGGGGCGGAGTCCCCACTTCGTTGCACTGATTATGTAGCGGGGGGGAGTCACAGGGGGTTTGAGGGGTGCAGGTAAACCCACTCTATAAAATTTTGGTTTTGGACCCTATGTTAGGTTGGGCGGACCTACCTATGGTTTTGTGCATGATTTTCGCACATGGTTTTGGACGTGATGGTTTTCGGTCAATGGTTTTGGATGCGATGGTTTTTCGTCCATGGTATTGGATGCTTCAACATGTATAAATATGTATTTTAACATTGAAAGGAAAATAATGAAAAATCAAGCTAGTAGTCCCGGTTTTGGGATCCAATGGAAAATCTCTATGTATATGTGTTTTATATGTTATGCTCTCGCATTGTTTATTTTCTGTGTTTTAGAATTCGTATATAGGTAATTTTTGTACGAGGTTAAAACCTACATTTGGTACCAGAGAAATTTTGGCTTCAAGGGGATGCCTTTGTTGCTGAGGGGCTTCGCTCAGGCCTGTGGTAGACCCCGTTAAGTGGGAGATCCGCGGGATCGATTCTTGTGGTGAAAGAAGATGGTGAGCAGTGGAAAGATAGAGATCAAGAAATTGAATGGTCAGAGTCTTGAGTTGTGGACACTCAAGATGGAGGATTTGTTGGTGGATAAAGATCAGTGGACCACTGTAGATCCAAGTACTAAACCAATGGGAGTGTCCGATGAAGAATGGAAGAAGTTAGATCGGAAGGCAAAGAGAAAAATATGATTGTGTGTCTCAGATTCAGTATTGATGAATGTATTAGTGGAAGTTACAACGAAGGCTTTGTGGGACAAGTTAGGGACTTTGTATCAGTCTAAGTCTCTAGTGAATAAATTGTTCCTACGGGAAAAGCTGTATAACTTGAGGATGAAAGATGGAGACTTAGTGACAAAGAATTTGAATGTGTTTAGTACTATGGTAAGTCAGGTATCATCTGTTGATATCAAAATTTCACATGAAGATAAGTTCATTAGTTTGTTGTGTTCTCTACTAGATTCGTGGGATAGTCTGGTTATTTCAATAGGTAGCAATGCAACTTCCTTGCAGTTTGACGAAATAGTCTCATCCTTCCTGACGGAGGAGATGAGATAGAAAAATATGGAGATACAAAAAGGTGATGCCTTGTCTATACGACAACGGTCCCAGAATAGAAACAAAAATAAGTCATTGAGTGGGAGATCTAAATCTCCAGGAAAACCTATAAAGGTGGTGTGCTGGAAATGCGGAAAGGAAGGGCACTACAAAAGGGACTGTAAATCTAAAGCTCCTAATAAAGGAAAGGGATCTGATGATGCTCCTTATGTAGAGGTGAAAACCACCACAGATGAAGGTGGGGATGTGTACATGGCTTCTTCAAGTACACATGTAGATCATGACGCATGGTTGATTGACTCAGGTTCATCCTTTCACTTCACTCCGCATAGAGAGTGGTTTTGCGAGTATGAGAAACATGATGGTGGTGATGTCTTCTTAGGGGATGATAGGAAGGCTAGAATCATTGGTCGCAGAAACGTAAAGTTGAAGTTACATGGTGGAAGGGTCAGAACAGTTCTGGGTGTTCTACATATTCCTGCATTGGCCAGAAATCTGATTTCTATAAGCAAGATGGATGATGCAGGTGTAAAAACAGTGTTTGAGAAGGATACCTGCAAGATGGTTCAGGGAGCACTGGTATTGATGTGGGGAGTTCATAATGAAACTCTATACAAGCTGCAAGGTTGTACTATTGTTAATGGGTGCAACAGTTCTGTAGTTCCTAAAAGTGGAGTAGAAAATCTAGTGGTATCTGGAGAGAAGACCATGGTCTGGCATCAAAGGCTTGGACATATTGGAGAGAAGGGCCTTCGAATACTTCATGGTAGATGTATGGTAGAAGGTATGAGTAATAGCTCCCTAGATTTTGATTTCTGTGAAAATTGTGTATATGGGAAGCAGAATCGGGTGAGTTTCCCCTCTAGTGGTAAGAGGGCAAAACAGATATTAGAGCTTGTGCATAGTGATGTGTTTGGACCTATGAAGGTTCAATCACTGGGTAAGTTTGTGTACTATGTATCATGTATATATGACTTCTCAATGAATACATGGATATATTTCCTTAAGAAGAAATTTGAAGTCTTTGACAGGTTTAAAGAATTTAAGGCTCTGGTGGAAAACCAGACAGAGAAGAAGATAAAGGTGTTGAGGACAGATAACAGTGGAGAGAATTACGGTAAGGAATTTGAAGAATTCTGCAAGAAGTGTGGTATAGAATGGAAAAATACTACTCCATATACATCTCAGCAAAATGGAGTTGTAGAAAGAATGAACAAGAAGTTGATGGAAAGGGCAAGAAGCATGCTCAGTGGTGCCAGGTTAAGACAAGAATTCTAGGCAGAGGCAGTGGTGATAACATGTTACCTGTTCAATAGATCAGCTTCATCAACATTGGAGGATAAGAATCCACAAGAGGTATGGACTCATAAGAAACCATGTCTTTCACATTTGAGGGTATATGGATGTGATGCATATGTACATGTTCCAAAGGAGAAATGAACCAAGTTGGATAGTAAATCTGAAAAGTGCATCTTTATCGGGTATAAGGATGGTTTAAAGGGTTATAAGCTTTGGAACCTAGTAACAAGGAATGGTGTGTACAACCAAGATGTGGTGTTTAGAGAGGTGAAAGATGTTATTAAACATGAACTCCAAACAAAGGAACCTGAGAAGATAGAGTTTGAGATAAAGGAGGAAGAATCAAACTCTACAACAGAGAAGATATCAGAAGATGAAGAGCCACAATCTCTAGGTGTGAGAAGATCAGTTCGAGAAACAAGGCAGCCAAAAAGGTATAGTCCATCTACTTTTTGTTCAAATTTTTCTTTATCTATTACTGATGATGATCCCAGAACTGTGAAGGAAGCAGTAGATTCAGAGGATGGAAAACTCTGGAAAGAGGCCATGGTTGATGAAATGGCATCTTTGCACAAAAATGAGGCTTGGAATCTAGTGGAGTTGTCAGCTGGAAGGAAACCCATTGGAAGAAAATGGATGTTCAAGAAGAAGACAAATGCAGAAGGAAAGGTTGAGAAATACAAATATTAGTTGGTAGCAAAAGGGTATTCCCAGGCGTCGGGAATTGATTTTGGGTGATAATTTTTCTCCTGCTGCCAAGGTAACTTCTATTAGATTACTTTTATCTGTTGCTGTTGATTTTGATTTTGAGGTAGAACAGATGGATGTGAAGACATCATTTCCTCACGAGGATCTAGAAAAGGAGATCTACATGAAGCAACCTGAAGGCTTTGTAGTGAAGGGTAAGAAAGAATTGGTATGCAAGTTAAAGAAGTCTCTGTATGGGTTAAAACAGTCACCAAGAATGTGGTATCAGAAATTTGATGCATTTATATGGGAATTTGGCTTCACCAAAAGCAAAGAAAATCACTGTGTGTATTTTAAATTAAGTGGTGACAGTGCTATTTATCTAGTCTTGTATGTGGATGATATGTTGTTGGTTGGAAATAACAAAGAAATTATCCAGGATTTAAAGACCCATTTGTCCTCCAACTTTGACATGAATGATCTTGGTGCTGAAAAATATATTTTGGGAATGGAAATTAAAAGAGATCGAATGAAGAGGAAGCTCTGGTTAAGTTAAACCAGAGGAAGTATGTCGAGACAATATTGCAGAGGTTTAATCTGCAAGATAGTAAACTAGTGAAGGTTCCTATTCCTGTAGGTGTAAAGTTATCTACTGAACAGTGTCCGAAGGCATAAGAAGAGGAAGAGGACATGTTTCATGTTCCATATGCAAGTGTTGTCGGTAACCCGATGTATGTAATGATCTATAATAGACCAGACATTGCACATGCATTGGGAGTATTGAGCAGGTTTATGTCAAAACCAGGGAAGGAGCACCGGATAGCAGTGAAGCGGGTTTTCAAGTATTTGCGTGGCACTAGTGATTATGGTTTGTGCTACCAAGGAAGACCAAGATTGGACAGAGTGTTGGATATTCATGGCTTTGTTGATGAAAATTCGACTAGACATCTGGATCAAAGAAGATCTACAAGTGGGTATAGTCATCAATCTGATGTGCATGGATCTGACTAGATTCCATATCCTTAACTACTTTTTCACTATATGCTTTTATGGAAATGAAATGATCCTCCATATTAGACATCATAACTTCCATTTCTTAAGCACACTTTTCCTTGTTGGTGGCTACCTGATCGGAGTGATTAATTTCCATGACCTTTAGCTCCTCATCATGTTTTTCTTTTGTAGCTAACAACCTACTTTGAAAATTGATCTCCATGTCCTTTATTAATTTATCATTATTTAATTGAACATAACTCATTTCTTCTTTATGATCTTCTTCCATAGTGATCAGACAATTTTGCATGGTATTCATCTAATTAGAATTATTAATTTCCATGGTTTTCAATTCGTCAACATGTTGTTTTTATATAGTCATCAATTTGATGTGCATGGATCTCATCTCAACATAGTGAACGGCTAAGTTTCATGGTTTTGATCATCTGAGCTTAACTGAATTGCATGTCTCTAAGCCTTTGAGTTAATTCCCTGATAAGATCCAATTGATTACTTGTTCCTACCTTTCCATTATCTCGTATTCTGATTGCAAAGCCACAACTGGATTCATCATGAAAGTGGTCACAAGGTCTGAAATAAGGCACATTTTGATGTGGTTCATTTTCTTGAAATATTTCTTCGATAATTGGATCCTTTCTTTCTAGTACAGAATCAAGAGAATCATCAGGGAAATTTCAAAACCAATCTCTAGCATTACCTTCAAAAGAAAGGACAAAACGTCCTATTCTGATGTCTTCATGATCATAAAATGAAGATTCATAGCACATTATCATACAACGAATAAAATTTAAGATATGTTTTGTAGTAATGACTACATCACCACCAATGAACAAAGGTAATTTATTAATGGAATTTTTTGGAATATCATGAAGAATGTTAGTAAAATGACAGGGGGTGAACAAGTCATCCATGATGACCGGCTTTAGGAGAAAAGGGGCTAATGAATGTCAGAGAGAAATCCTTGTTGAAGAAAAACAAGAGATCCACAAGAAGCAAGATTCTAGCAGAAACTGTTGTAAGAAATGAAAGAAATTGAGTCGCCACTTGAACATGAATCTAACTCTAGGATCCAAAAGGAAAAACTTGAATATTTAGTGAGGGAGAAACAGATGGATATCAGAGAGAGATTCTTGTCTGAAAAATAATGGATGAATAAGTAGAGTTTCCACCGAAATAGGAAACCAACCTAAATTTCTATGCCCTAAAGGTGCGGATAAACAAGTTGAAAGGATTATTGAAAGGAAGAAATAATAAGGTGATGAAAAGATTATTCCCTCGGTTGGTAGCAAAAGGTTCTTCCTAGGTGTCGGGAATTGATTTTGGGTGATATTTTTTCTCCTGTTGCCCAGGTAACTCCTATTAGATTACTTTTATCTGTTGCTGTTGATTTTTATTTTGAGGTAGAATAGATGGATGTGAATTTAACATTTCTTCACGAGGATCTGGAAGAGGAGATCTACATGAAGCAACCTGAAGGCTTTTCAGTGAAGGGTAAGAAAGAATTGGTATGCAAGTTAAAGAAGTCTCTGTATGGGTTAAAACAGTCACGAAGGATGTGGTATCAGAAATTTGATACATTTATACGGGGACTTGGCTTCACCAGAAGCAAAGTAGATCACTATGTGTATTTTAAATTAAGTGGTGACTGTGTATTTATCTGGTCTTGTATGTGGATGATATGTTGCTGGTTGGAAATGACAAAGAAATTATCCAGGATTTGAAGACCCATATGTCCTCCAAATTCGACATGAAAGATCTTGGTGCTGCAAACTATATTTCGGGCATGGAAATTAAAAGAGATTGGACAAAGAGGAAGCTCTGGTTAAATTAGAGGAAGTATGTCGAGACAATATTGCAGAGGTTTAATATCCAGGATAGTAAACCAGTGAAGGTTCCTATTCCTATACGTGTAAAGTTATCTTCCGAATAGTGTCCCAAGGCACAAGAAGAGGAAGAGGACATGTCTCGTGTTCCATATGCAAGTGTAGTCGATAGCATGATGTATGTGATGATCTGTACTAGACTAGAAATTGCACATGCAGTGGGAGTATTGAGCAGGTTTATGTCAAAACTAGGGAAGGAGTACTGGATAGCAGTGAAGCGGGTTTTTAGATATTTGTGTGCCACTAGTGATTATGGTTTGTGCTACCAAGGAAGACCAGGATTGGATAGAATGTTGGATATTCATGGCTTTGTTGATGCAGACTAGGTTGGAGATCTGGATAAAAGAAGATCTACAAGTGGGTATGTGTTTAACCTATTTGGAGGTGCAGTAAGTTGTATGAGTAAGAAACAATCTGTAGTAGCACTATCAACTACAGAGGCAGAATACATGGTAGCCACTCATGCAAGAAAGTAAGTAGTTTGGTTGTAGAGATTGTTTCCAAATATGGGGTTAGTACAGGGAGCTATAAGGATAGACTGTGATAGCCAAAGTGAAATTTTCTTAGCAAAGAACCGTTCATATCATTCAAAGACAAATCACATTGATGTTCAATATCACTTTGTGAGGGATATGATAGAAGACAAAAAGGTGTTTCTAGTAAAGGTGGACACTTTGAAGAATACTACAGATGCACTAACAAAATCTATGAGCTTTGAGAAGTTATCTTGGCGTAGAGAAACAATGGGCGTTGCAGGGCTGGATAAATGACTAAGCTCTCTTGTGGCCCCCTGTGGAAAGAAAACAACAAGTGCAAGAATGTTGGGTTGTGTTATATTCTTTCCATGACTAGCCCACATATTTAACCGGGGGGTTAGAAGGGGGGCGGAGCCCCCCCTTTGTTGCACCAATTGTGAAGCGGGGGGAGTCACAGGGGGTTTGAGGGGTGCAGGTAACCCCACTCTATGGGGTCTGGGGCAACATCGCAGAAAATTTTGGTTTTGGACTCTATGTTAGGTTAGGAAGACCTACCTATGATTTTGTGCATGATTTTTGCACATGGTTTTGGACGCGATGGTTTTCGGTCCATGGTTTTGGACGTGATAGTTTTTAGTCCATGGTGTTGGATGCTTCGGCATGTATAAATATGTATTGTAACATTGAAAGGAAAATAATGAAAAATCAAGCTGGTAGTCCTGGTTTTGGGATCTAGGGTAAAATCTCTGTGTATATGTGTTTTATATGTTATGCTCTCGCATTTTTTATTTTTTGTGTTTTAGAATTCGTATGCAAGTAATTTCTGTAAGGGGTTAAATCCTACATAGTGTTATAGACATTTTTGTGCCTTACAGATCCAAGCATGAAATGTCCATAAACCAAGGGCTCCTAAGTCCCTAAAAGTGTTGTTCTAACCTCTAAAGGAACAAGGTCAACAAATTACAGCTTCTCCCAGAAGTTCTCCATGAAAAACTACTCAAAATTGGTCAAAACTGGATTAGTGCACTTGGTCCATGGCCAGGGTGCACTGCATCGCACCTTGTACACACGGGAAGTACGTTGCAGTGCACCTAAATACACTGTGAGGGTGCGATGGATGGGAAAAGACAAGTGGTAGAGACAGTTTGCGAGGTGGATGATCATGGAATCTTCCAGAAACTTCTCCTGGGACACTTGCCTCTCAAAATCGCCCAAGGATGACTAAGAGATCAATGAGATCTCCAAGTGGCATCAAGAACTATCAGAGAGAAGACACTAATCAAAAACCTAGAGCTGACTCACACCTCTGCAAATATCTATATATAGATCTCTCATCCCAGAGATCCAGAGGTTGGAGGCTGGAATTTTGTACATTGCAAGGAATTGCTGTTGGTTTTGAGATAGATATCAGAGTATTGGGTGATTTATGCTTTGTTGGAGGTGAAGAGGGGCTTCTTTGCTGGGAGGTTGATGCTGGGTCAGGAATCATCGGTTGTAACTCCTCCTGGATCTTCTTGTATATCAATAAAAACTATTTGAGTTTTTCCTACATGCTTGTGTATCATTGATGCTTGTTACATTTGAATGGTTAGCTTAAATCTGATCCTAAGCTGTTTATGAATATAGATCCATGTCTTTGTATAGTTTTCTTCTTCTGTGATCTTACAGGAACTTGGTGAATCTGGGCAAGTAAGGGAGCAGGTAGCTGGAAGCTGTCAAAGAAGAGAGGGATTGGATCAAAGGATTAGCGCAAGACACAAGTCAGTTCTTTCTATCCCCCTCTATCTTTAATTCATAAAGGAAATGCAAAAGTAGTTTTCTCTATTTGTTTCTAAGGCAGCTGTCACACCTTAGTGGGATAGAGCAGTTCTAAATGGACACATTTCCCAGTAACACATGGGGCTAAGATGGACTAAAGCTTTCAGCCTCTCTAGGTACCATCAAAATTACTTGTTAACCATCAACCCAGGGATCTAGGTGTGTATTCAAGGTCATATCTCCATTAATAACACCACACTCCCTACTTTGGGAAGTAGACATCAACACAAGTGTTGACCATATTTCCTCCTAGGAAATGTGTCTCACACACAAAGCCTCAACTCTCCTAATTATACAATTGGTAAAAAATGCTCCCCAGTCAAACAGATCAGTAACAAATCTCTCTTGTGTAACCAACATGCTATCGAAACTCAGAGAGATTTACATGTACAAACACAACCCCAAACAGTAAAAAACTTTCAAATGTACAAAAGTAAACACAAACCTCTAGGGCCTTATAGACAACAAGATGTTGCTTCTCAATTTATCGTAGTAGGACTTTGAAACTAATCGTGATGGAAGAATACTCAATCATACATATTCCTTTCCTACTTCACATGCAACAACATATTCTACAAATAGATCTCGCTTTTCTTATATTAGCAACCTCTCAAAGAGTGTTCTCCAATTTCTTCTTTCAAAGTGTCTATCATGACTATGATATGACCTCCCTCTCAACTTAGGATTTGTTTCCATGAAGACAATTGTGATGTGTCCTTCTCTCCCTTATGGCCTTCACTAAGACTTATGGTTTTTAGTCCTAGTCTAGTGCATGACACATGAAGTAGAGAACCATATCCATCACTCCCACTTAAACTCGGAGGATCTAATCATTCATGTACAAGGAATATACCCAAGCTTCCTCGTAAGATAGGGAAATAAACTCATTTTATACAACATTGGAGAATATTTCATGGTTTTGATCCTTCTCATCAGAGTTATGGCAACCATCATCATCCATATAACTTTCCTTGTCATACTTATAAAATGAACATCTTCACCATATTGAATATTATGTACCTGCACAACTAGATAGCAAGTACAATTAATTCTATAGAAGCATGAAGTTAACCTCATCAAAATCATGCAATAATGGAAGCATTAAAATTTATAAACATAATCAACAAGAGACTTCAGTTCTATACTTTAACTTCTTTCCTAGGTTTTGTTACAAACCCTAAATCACATCAACAACTCAAGATATCAATCTCATTATATCTAGGGCTTCAATTTTTCTTTCAGAGATATGACAAACTCTTTTATAACATATAGAAAACCCTAGAGATGAATGTAACAATGCATCTAACAACTTTCATAATTCATATGTTAGACTTCCTACTAGGATTTCATACAAACCCTAGATTTCATACATGAGATTCAACAATCAAAACCAATCACAACTCAATCAACAACATGACTAGCTTCTACTAGGGTTTGATGTAAACCCTAGATTTTCATTTACTAATTCTCAACAGTCAAACAAATCAAAATACAATTTCATTTTTTTTATCAACCTTTCATAAATCCCAGATTTTTCAAATCATATACTAGAGAATTTAACTTCTACTAATGTTTAGGTACAAAACCCTATAATTCACAAACAATATCATCATAGAATATCAAATGTCTACTAGAGCTTAGTTCCAAACCCTAGGACTTATGACCATCAATAATTAAATCAACACATATGCATATCTAGGATTTCATCATCATGCATAAGAATATCATAACAACATATGTCAAGCAAACCCAATGACACAAACATATTAAATTTTAACAAACATATACCTAGGGATTCATTCCTAGGTCATAAGGGTCTTGATCATAAACCCTAAATATCTAGGGTTTCAATACATAACAAAGAAAACCATAAATTACCAAAACTTCAGAGGTTTGGGATTTCAAATTTAACCTTTCAACCATAACAAGTTAGGGTTTTCATAACCATACCAAAAACCCAAACATGACATCATCAAAACGTAAAAAAATTTCTTTGGAATTCATCAATAACCATAAGTAGGCTAATTTTTGACACATTATCATCGACATACCCTTAGGTTAGGGTTTTACAAAGAACCTCTTGAGGGTTCCATAAGAATAATCAAATATGTGAGGAGGGTGGATTTATCTAATGATGAATTAGCCAATCAAGAATATTTATGATTCAAGAGTGCTAGACACAACAATGTTAGTAATGTAGAATAGATTACCAATAAGAATGAATATTCCTTTATCATGAAGAGAACAAATATTATGGTCTAAGGCATACCTTTATTTCTTAAGAAACCTTGTAATCCCAATTCCTCTTTTTGTGAGGTATTCTTTCATAATCCTTGAGTATTCAATAAGCCTTTCCTAAACAACGAAAATATGAATATTAATTTTGATTAGTATTTAATATAAACAAACTTAGATATGTAAGGGAAACCAAATAAAAAATATAATACAAGGAGTAAGATACTTATCTTTGGAAAGTGGTGATGGCTCCCTCTTAATCCAAACTTGAGGGATACATAATGGATAGAGTCCCTAACAAATATGTCTTTGACATCGAATCCTTCTATCTTGTTCTTCTTTATTGAAACTTCTGTGACAAAGTTTGCTTGATCCATGTTCCTCCTTTTATTCCCTAGATTCTTAGGACAATCCCTTTTATAGTGATCCATCTTGTGACAACTCTAGCATTGGCCCTTTGGAATTCTTAAAGGTTCCTTTCTTCTTGTCGTGAGTGGAATAGTCATTTGATATTTTCTCTTCTTCACTCTCCTTGTTGATTACTAAATATATTCTGACTCCTTCTTGACTGTAATTTGTCACTCCTTCCAATTTGTTCTTTCCGTTTATGGAGTTAGACATTGTCCTTGAAGATAGTAAACTTGTTTCCTTGAAAGTTCTCCTTACATGGTCCCTTGCTCAATTTCTTGAGATTCCTTAGTCTTCTTTCAATACATCTTCAACCTACATTTTTCTTCCTTCTTCACCTTAGCTCTGATAGCATATTAGAAAATTGAAAAGGCAGAAATATTTTCTTATACTTGATATTTCCTTTTGAGATTCTTGTGTTCTTGTTAAATTTCTTGTGTTCTTGTTTTATCTTATTTCAACAAGCAATTAACAAAAGAATAGCATGAAGATCAAGGACACCAGATGTAGGCAGACAAAAACGGAAAAACCTCAATCTTGGGGAAAACCTAGTCAACAACTCTTCCTTCAATAGTTTTCCAAAGATAATCCAAGACTCTAGACTTAGACATAAAATTCCTCCACAAGTCATTCCTTTCATTTTTCAGCAGATGATCACTTTCCAGTACTCTCTTTGACCTAAATGCAACAAAAACAACATCAACACTTTGATGTAGTAGCATATTTGACCTAGAAACTTCGATCCTAATGCAACAACTTCAAACTTGAAGCACTTAGCTCTTTGAAATTGAAGCAACACTTCTATCTTGATATCCAAATTCGACCTTGATGTTGTAACATAACTTGACTCCTGAACAAAACTTTGACCTTGATGTTGTAGCCCAGAAAATCACACATTTTAGAGAGAAAGATAACACAAAAATTTCTATCTTGGAATTTAGCTTGTTCCACTACAACTTTACACATGTTCACGGCTTCTTCTAGGAGACTGTCCTCCAAAATAATCGAACTCCTTCAATATATAGGCTTCTTGTGCAATCTAATTACCTTTCTTGAGGCCAACTTGATCTTCTTGAGGTCGAATTGGTGTGGAGGTGACATAATTCATTTTTTGCCAAAAAATAATTCTCTTTACATGATTCAAAAGCCCAAGAAGGGTCTCTTCAAATGTACAATGACTCTATTGACATAGAATAAATCCTAGAAGTCCTCAATGAGGACTTTGATCTCGAACATGATGACCGAAGCATGAAACCCATGCTTTAATAAGTCATAATAATAATAATAATAAAAAAATTTATTTTCATTCTTTTTCATAAGTACATTTTATTACTACTCAAATGAAATTATGAAGACCGAACCTAGTTACATTTTTCAACAATGACCAAGGTCCAAGGGTCCAATTTTTCTTGAATTTCCAACATTCCCTTGGTGGGGGATGTGCAAACATTAATCTTTTGATACCCACAAATTTTTCCACTTTAATTTAATTGATACCCACAATTTAATTTTTCTAGAATTTTAATTTTGACTCTAACTAATTAGATTTTTTGGCTTAGGAGTGTAAATTTAGTTTGCCAAAAACTTTAATTAATTGACACTTGAAGGGATTAATAATTTTTTTCACCCTCTAAAATTTTAACTATGGTCTCTAAGTATGAGGGACCATACGCCAATATTTGTTTTACATAATATTTTTACAATTCAACCCTCAAAGGGGGAATACCCATTCGACTTAGACATTTAAATTACATACCCAATTCTGCGACACAATGTGATTTACTTGACCAAGTAATTTGTAATGAAATAATTTAGCCAATTAGCTTAAATTATTCCCAAATAACTTTTATATAAGACTTTACTAGAACTCTAGGACTCACCTAGGACATTGACGAAGAATTCCACCCTAGATTTGGGGTGAGGTTGGAAGGAAAAAATTTGCCAACCATCTGTGTTTAGAAGCACGTACGATTCAGTGATATGAGAAACCTCCCAAGATGAAGTTATCTCCAAAATAACATGCTTACCTAGGTTGTTACATACATTCATGGTTGTACCAGCATCATTTAGATTAAAAATTTGCAGAATGGGTTTACAATAACATAGTGTTGATGGTTGATGATCTTGATCCTTTGAAGAAAAATATGGTACATCTGCTTCCTTAGAACTTTGATAAAATGAGTGCAACATATGGAACCATATGGGGACACACTACTTCACTGAATTCCATCACGTAAAATATGGTACATCTGCTTCCTTGGAACTTTGATGAAATGAGTGCAACATATGGAACCATATGGGGACACGCTGCTTCACTGAATTCCATTGCGTAGATATCCATTCAACATTGAAATCATCATCTATACATAATAAATCTCGCTAGAATAGAAAAATGTACTTCAAAAAAATGAAATATAAAGACAAATGCATAAAATAAAAATAGCTAATGACATGAAATAAATAGGAGTAGGGTTAGAGATAATATACAAACAATGACCTATGGCATCCTATTTCTTCAAGATAATTCATCTTGAGCATCGACCAACTTTCAGGCAGATCTATGAGTTGCTTCTCAGATGTGCCATCTTGAATTTTGAAAATACTAGGACTTTGACTTATTCGAATATCGAGTTATTATCAGGCATTAGACATATCAAACCTCTTCCTTATTATTTTCTTCTTAGTGGTCTGTGATGTTAGTAATGAGACCAACTTAGATTTTCTATCTCGATCTCGAAACTACTAGGATAAAATATTTGAGCCATGCCCAATTTTATCCTAGATATATTATGTCAATGTAGACACATAAGCTTGATCTTTCCAATATTCATTTTCCACCATGGTACTTCCAGCTAATTTGTCTTGAATGGGGCAAGTGACCTTCTCGCAATGAGATGAGAACTACTCTAGCAGACTAGGGGACTTGTGATCTGATGAAGATTCCTCACTTCTTTCATTCTTTGATTTATACTGAAATTCATGCACCTGTATTTTTTCCATTACTTATTGGTTATTCCGAAGAGTGACCTTTCCAAATCTCATGGCATCCATTTGTTTAGAATTTCCATTTTTCATGGCGTTAATCACTTTATCATGGTTCGCTTCAATGGTCAACAATATATTCTGATGACATATTTGACTACATTCCATATCCTTAATTGCTTTTTCACTATATGGTTTTATGGAACCGAAATGATCCTCCATATTAGACATTATAGCTTCCAATTCTTGAGCACACTTTTCCTTGATAGTGGCTACCTGATTGGAGTGATTAATTTCCATGACCTATAGCTCCTCATCATGTTTTTCTTTTGTAGCAGACAACCTACTTTGAAAACTGATCTCCATGTCCTTTATTACTTTATCATTATTTAATTGAACAAAACTCATTTCTTCTTTATGATTTTCTTCCATAGTGACCAGACAATTTTGCATGGTAGTCATCTAATTAGAATTATTAATTTCTATGGTTTTCAATTCCTCGACATGATGTTCTTATATAGTCATCAATTTGATGTGCGTGGATCTCATCTCAACATATTGATTGGCCAAGTTTCATGGTTTTGATCATCTGAGCTTGACTGAATTGCATGTCTCTAAGCTTTTGAGTTCATTCCCTGATAAGATCTAATTGATTACTTGTTCCTACCTTTCCACTATCTCGTATTTTGATTACAAAGGCACAAGTGGATTCATCATGAAAGTGGTCACAAGGTCTGAAATAAGGCACATTTTGATGTGGTTCATTTTCTTGAAATATTTCTTCGATAATTGGATCCTTTCTTTCTTGTACAGAATCAAAAGAATCACGAGGGAAATTTTAAAACCAATCTCTAGTATTACCTTCAAAGAAAGGACAAATCATCATATTTTGATGTCTTCATGATCATAAAATTAAGATTCATAGCACATTATCATACAACGAATAAAATTTAAGATATGTTTTGTAGTAATGACTACATCACCACCAATGAACAAAGGTAATTTATTAATGGAATTTGGAATATCATGAAGAATGTTAGTAAAATGACAGGGGGCGAACAAGTCATCCATGATGACCGGCTTTAGGAGAAAAGGGGCTAATGAATGTTAGAAAGAAATCCTTGTTCAAGAAAAACAAGAGATCCACAAGAAGCAAGATTCTAGCAGAAACTCTTGTAAGAAATGAAAGAAATTGAGTTGCCACCTAAACATGAATCTAACTCTAAGATCCACAAGGAAAAAATTGAAAAGTTAGTGAGGGGGAAACATATGGATATTAGAGAGGGATTCTTTTATGAAAAATAATGGATGAATAAGTAGAGTTGCCAGCGAAATAGGAAACCAACCTTAATTTCTATGCCCTAAAGGTGCGGATAAACAAGATGAAAGGATTATTGAAAGGAAGAAATAATAAGGTAATGAAAAGATGAAGAATGATGAAACATAAGTGCCAAAAAATGTTGTGTCAGTTGATGGGCTAATAAATGACGAAAAATAAGAATATTTTCAAGATTGATGAAAGTGTCTCTAATACCAAGGTCCAAATAAATGGTCCTCGACAATGGAATTAGAAAACGTTGTCACTTAGATTGTACAGACACTACGACAACAACTGCGAGCGGGGGTTGTCACTTTGATCCCCGTCCACTCCATTCTAGGTGTCTCCCAACAACAGACTATGGGGGGGAAGTCCCTATGGAAATAAGATGGTGGCCTAGCTACTGAGTGAAAATTTAGCAAGATTGAAGATTTCATTAAATTTAGAGTTTGAGACCAATGCTTTGTGGAGTCAAAAGTTCTTGCTTACTATAAATTATGACCAAGTAACTAGATGGATGTTATAAATATAAATTATATAAAATAAAATGAATATAACTAAATATAAATAATAAATAATCAAAATAATGATTATTTTAAATAGTCATTAGTTAAGTGAAAATGCATGTCTAAAAGACATGTCCAATCATGAATATACACATGCCTAGGTACATAAGTAGGGTCTCATTGTAACATTCAACATCCTTGTACATGCCATATTATAAATGAAATATTATTTACAAATACCTTTGTGTATTTTACGTTTAAACTCAACAAGCTACAATTTTGTAGCTTCAGTGGTATGAGAGCCATATGAGATTTTGGACATTATCCGCTACACAATATGCCATTAAGTTTACTTCCTAAATTCATTGATTAGTTAAGTTGAATTCAAGAATCGTTTCAGCGATTAAAAAAATCATTTGCAGGATATTCAGCATGTCTAAAGGAAGAATACATTCACATGAAGAAAACTAACAATGAAGAATTTTCTAACATGGAAAATGATTTTGAACATGCTGGATTAGGAACTCCTCAAAGTGACATAGATAAGACTATTGAAGGTGATAAAAATGAATTAACATAAATAATTCATGAAGAATCACCACATTCTGTAAAAGATCACGAAGAGTATTCCATGATTGAATTTTGGGAATCTAACACACAATTATTGAATAAATCATTTGAATGGTCCAAGGCACTAAATCTATGCGATGCAAAATTGGAGTTTAAATTGTGTATGAGACTTCCTTATTTTTCTAAATTTCTAGATCTTGATAATGGAGTCCCTGTCTAGGTTTAAGTTAGGAAGCGAGGCAAAAACCCTGGGTTGTGGCACTTGAAGACAATGAGAGGCCACTAGATTTAAGCAATGCAAGGTTAGAGATTAACCCTAGTGTGGAGCCTAAAGAAAACAAGAGAAAATTGTTGATTGGGGTCAGTCTTGATATTGGAGTACCCATCTAGGTTAGGAAGTGGGGAAAGAAGCCACATACATTGTTATATGAAGGTGATGAGGGTGGTGAAAATAAGAGCGAATGAAAACCCAAGCTCAAAGAGGAACGTCAACCTAAGGAGAATGAAATGCAAGCACTAGCAGATAAAAATGGGACTTCAAATTTCCATTAGTGTAAAAGAAAAGAAAAAGACACTACAGCAACTGTTCAACATGCCCAAAGTGGTATTGTCTTATATTCATTGCAAAATGGTACCCTTTGTTAACATAAGAAAATTTGCTCGAGAGTTATCCTGCTCGTAGGGGGAATTGTAGTTGTGAAGATTTTTTTTGGTGAAATCTCGAGGTCAAAGTGGAGGAATTGAGCATAGATGATTGGGTATGTTTTTGCTAGAATGTGATTTTTAGTGGCCCCTTTGTCATCTCTAAGATTCATGATGAGAAAATATTGGAACTGGAGGTTGAGGCCAAAGTTTAGAAAAATCGTGTAGAAGACCTGGAGATTCGAGTGTTTGATGTTGACGCAAAACAAGAGAATCATGTTTGTGACAACTGCCACACATCTATCGTAAGTTTCCACATAAGCAATGATTATTGTAAGTATGGTCTTTGTCCTTCTTGCTGTTGTGATATTATGGTAGGGAAACTGCCTAGAGATGATTCAACAAAGAGGTTGGTTGATGAGAATTATAGTTGGAATGTTGAAAAAAATATTGGAAAGTTTCCGGATACTGGAGATTTTATTGGAAGATGCAAGAAGGCCTCTATGAAATCAGTTGCATTTGATCGAGAGAAGAAAAAAATCTTACCTTTCCAGGCTTTTAGCACTCGTGCTTACAAAAGTGTTACAGTTAGTAACATCAAAAGACAGAAGGGTTACATGTTTGAAGCCCATGTCCTCATACATACATGAACTACTCAAAATAAGGAAACTGAAAAGATGAATGGTGAACAAGCTGCTTCGTCCTCGGCTACTTCGTCACCTACTGCTTCTCCTGGTGCTCGCAACACTTCTTCAAAATATGACGCTCGCAACACTTCTTCAAAATATGACTCTGTCAAGATTCAAGTATGGTTAGGATAAAATATTGATCATTATTATGTTCTCTCGAGGCTTGTTCTCAGTAGTATGTTAACGTGACTAGGATCCCCAATCATGTTTTTATTAAAATTGCTATGGAGTTGAAGAAGCTACTAGTAGAAAATAGTCTTTTGGATGTATCGTAGTCAAATCTGTAAGCTAATTTATTTAAACTCATGGAACAACGTGGGTATGGGGAGAAGTACATCAATAAATATAAGAGGATGACTAGGTTTCATCATCAAAGAGTACCAATTGTAATAGTTGTTTGTCATCAAACAATTCTAGATTTCAATACCTCAAAAATAGATAATGGCGTCCATGAACAATTAGAAGAAAATAAGGGCACCAAACCAGTTTCAGAAAATCCCGTTTCAGATGAAGACGATGAAGAAGAGAAATTTGTTCTCGAATATTTAGTACTAGCTAATAAAAACCAATATTCTACCATTCGAATCAGCGATATCAATGTATCGGATTTGAAAATCATGGCTGAATTAGGGCACAATGTGAATTCATTCATTTACAAGGTTCGTCACTATGAGAACCCCTTGAATCGCAGAACTTACACCATGAAAATTATCAAAATAGCAATGTAAAGTTGTTTCAAGCCAACCCTAGGACACATAAAAAACAAAATCGATATTCTACGAAGACTTGCAGAAAATTCCAACTCCAAATCCGTGAATCCAACCATAGTGGAAGTGATCGAATTATTATTGGATGACAACATTCACATATAATGTATTTTCTTCGAGTATGTTAATGGAGGAACACTTGAGGATCTCATCGCACAAGAAACTCAATGAGAAGGATATTTCGTTGATAGCCAGAAAGCATATTCACGCTCTCAATTACGTAAGAGGGTGCCATATCGCACAACTTGACCCATAATTCATAGAGTATGCTAACAATTTTCCTTTCCTAAATATTTGTATGCAAGTTGTATGATAAACTTGCAGACATCGACAAACCATTACTTGACGAAAATACAGTAAGGAGTCATCTCAACTCCATTGCGTCCATCTTGTGTTTCAAGAGAGACACGACTATACAAATCAATTATACTACGTAAATTACATAAATTATCTTAAAGTAAATTATCTTAAAGTAATTTTATAAAAATATAGTAAGGTTACTTTATTTAATTCTAATGCAGCTTTATTAATTAATTTTATAGAGTTATTTAAAAAATAAAAAATAAAATAAAATAATAAAAATTAATTAATTAATTAATTAAAAAAAATTATAGAAAATATATTATAATAATAATAATAATAAATGGGGTGAGAAAAGTGAAGAAAATTGGTACTTGTGACCAGTTACACCTATCAAAAAGGACATGAGTAAAGTGAAGAAAATAAGTGTAAAAGAAAAGACAAAGGCACAATGGTCAACTATTTAACATGTCCAAAGCGGTATTGTCTTATATGCATTGCAAAATCGTACCCTTTGTTAACAGAAGAAAATGTTTATGAGATATGGCTTGCTTGCAAGGGAACTTGTAGTTGCATAGATTGTTTATGGCGAAATTCTCAGGTCAAAGTGGAGGAATTGAGCATAGATGATAGGGTCCATTTTTTCCAGAACGTGATTTGTAGTGGCCTCTCTATCGTGACTATGATTAATGATGAACAAACACTGGAATATCTCGGCCTTCTGTAGTTTTTTTCTGAATGTTGGCCTCAACCTCTAGTTCGAGCATTTTCTCATGAGAGATATTAGTGACGAGAGAGCTTGCTACAAATCACGTTTTGGAAACAATGGACCCTATCATCTACTCTCAATTCCTCAACTTTGACCTTAGGATTTCACCGTAAACAATCTTTGCAATTACAATTTCCCCTATAATCAAGACAATGCTTGGAAAAAATTTCTTCTCATAACAAAGGATACCATTTTGAAATGCATATAATGCAATACCACTTTGGGCATGTTGAACAGTTGACCACCATGCCTTTTTCTTTTCTTTTACATTGATGGTAATTCAAATTCTAATTTTTTATCTGCTAGTGCATGTCTTTCATTCTCCTTAGTATGATGTTCCTCTTTGAGCTTGGGTTTTTTTCCTCTCTTCTTTTCACCACCCTCATCGCCTTCCTATAACAATGTCTGGAGCTTCCTGAACCACTTCCTAACTTAGATGGGTACTCTAGTATCAAGACCCACTCCAATCGGAAATATCTCTTGCTATATTTAGGTTCCACTCTAGGGTTAATCTCAAACCCTACATTGCTTGAAACTAGTGGCCTTTCATTGCCTTCAAGTGCCATTACCCTGGGTTTTCTGCCTTACTTCCTAACCTGAACCTAGACAGTGACTCCATTATCAGGACCATTTCTTATATGATGAACTAACCTATATGACATGTGAGTCCTAAGATCTAAGTGAAATTCAAGAATATTGGTTAGTTTTAGATTATATGCCTAATCTAGATGAAACCTCTCCCTTAACTGTTTTGGGAAACAATATTCAGAGTAGATTGTGAGATGGAAGCCAAAGAGAAGGAGGTAGTGGCTTGATTAATGATACCTCCCCTAGTGTTCCAACCACCTAATGCCTTCAGTTCTATAGAGACTGTGGCTCTCATTATTGCGAGGTCATTGTGTTAACCACTAAGAAGGTTTGAATCCCTCAAGATAAATGAGAAAGGGTTGTCCTAGGAGTCTATCAACCAAGCTTATTCTTGGAGGTAATTTATTAAGTGCAAAGCTAAAACTATAATGTTTATGCAATATGGTTGAGTGAAGTTACCTGAGTTAAGATTGATTTAGTCTTTAAGTACTTAAATCATGACTAGACTTTAATGACAAGAGTTGTCAAGCCAGGAGGTAACTCCTCAAACTCAATTATGTTTCTGCATTGAGATAGCTCATGAATATATACAAGAAGGGAGAGAATATTGGGCTTCACTTCCCAATGTCTCTTCATATTCCTATTCTCCATTATTTACTATTTACTATTTACATATTTCACCCAATCCCAATGATTAGGTGTCAACACTCCCCCCCTTAATCTAAAGGGATGTTGGTGAGTCCAAGCATCATTTTGAATCTTTCAAACTTTTCTCTTCCAAATTCTTTGGTGAAGATGTTTCCAATCTGCTCAATAGTGGCACAATGGCATAGATGGACTGTCTTGGCCTCATCATGTTGTCGAATTAGACGGTATTTTTTATTGATGTGCTTCGTTCGATCATAGAACTTTGGGTTCTTGGCAAACTTTATTGCAGAGGTGTTGTCAATCATGAGTGGAGTTGAATGCACATGTTTTTCCTACAAGTATTCCTCAATTTTCTCGAGCCACATAATTTCCTTTGTTGCTTCAGTTGCTGCTACATATTTTGCCTCTATTATGGAATCTGTTGGAACTAATTGTTTGTGTGATCTCCAAGAGATAGCTCCTAATCCAAGTCTTGTAGCATAACATGAAGTGGATACCCCAGTTTGTTTATCTCCATCGAAGTCTTAATCAGATTACCCAATCAAGTTGAAGTTGCCCACCTGTGTATACTTGAGTCCAAAGTCTTGGGTTGCCTTCAAGTACTTTAAAACTCTTTTTGCAGAAGACCAATGTCCCTCACAAGGATTTTTCATAAATCTGGAAAGGATACAAACAACAAATGAAATATTTGGTTTGGTATTAGTCAGGTAGTTGAGACCTCCTACAAGTTGTCTATACCTTTTTGCATACTCAAATTCTTTTCCTTCAATGGATGTAAGCTTTAAGTTCTGTTCCATTGGAGAAGTCAAAGGATTGTACTCAGCCATGCCAAAATTATTAAATAGATCTCCAATGTACTTCTTTTTGAGAGACAAATATATGCTTTGTGTTAATGCCTAGATTGACCTCAGGCTGAAGGAAGGCAGGTCTAGGGTAACATCAAACCATACTTAACCTAGTAGCTAGCCCCACCATGTCGGGAGAGGTCTCTCTCCTTGTCAATATCAATTAGAGTATGGAAACTAGGGCTTGAGATGACTGAAATGAAATGTTGATTTTACGCTAGGTATATTAGGTCAAAGGATTTTGTTTGATTTTGATTGTTGGTTACTAGATCAAATGAAGAAGGCAGCTTTGGGTCCGGGAAATCAACTCATATTTGCAGGATGTTCTATGGGGCAAGGTAGGTAGGTGTTTTGACACTTTGAATTGAGTGTGATGGTAAGTCTAAGACCAATGAGGAGTTGGGGAGGGCATGCAAATTTCATGAGTCCTCCTCAAATAGCATAAAGCATTAAAAGCTAAATGTATCCTCAAGGCAAAGCACTGAATATTAATGGATTCCACCTATTTATCTTGATTCATTTAGTTATGAAGAAAGAAATAGATGTTGGCACATATACAGATAAGAGAAACTAAATAACAAAGGAAGAAACAATGCCAAGACACATTACCAAAAGAATCCCACAAAATGCTGCAAAACCCTGGTTCATTTCCTTGCCAAACTGGAGAAGTGATTTACAATGAAGCTCAAAGCATCCACAAGAGTCCAACCTTTTCAAATGACTAAGGAAGTACATGATATAGCCATCAAACCACCTATGCTAGCCATCAAGGGTCAGATCCATGAGTCAAGGAGCTGTTTCAACGACATCTAAACTAGGAACTAGAAAATAGGCAGTGGAACAACTTGCCTCTAAAATTATGGAACCTGATTCATTCAACCTCAAACTACCTCTAATTGATGTATGTACCCCCTCAATTCATTCTTCATCAAATTTACATCATATTACATGATTTCCAATTACAAATTTACCAAGGAGAAAATAAAAAGTCAATTGTTAGTCAATCTAGGTGAAGTTCTAGAAAATCATGCAAAACTGGCAAAATTCCTCCTATGCGTAGTGCCATTTATCCTATGTGCAATGATTTTTATAGGCCACTTTTGGAAGGATTCTCAAAGTCCAAATCAGGTGTAGAATAGCTCATTGGAAATCTTGGTGAGTCTACTTTCTGGAACAACTTGAATTTTTAGATTTGGAGTCTATTTACCTCTCCAAAAATGGAATCTCCCAAGACTGCTTCCTGTGTGGTAAAAAATTGGCAGATAGGGCACTTTTTGGGTGTTTTTTGCCCTTTTGGAGACCCAGAACTTGTCCAAAATTCTCAACCATTTCTGAGCATGCATATTTTTTCATGTTGATTCCAAAAATGCAAATCTTTTTTCAAATGGATGCCCCCAACAAAAGCGCAGTGCCACCTGCTGAAAAACCTATTTTTTACTTCAAAAATGACAAAACATTCTCCAAATTTCTTGAAATTGTGCATGAACGATCCTTTTTAGGTGCTTGGATGGGCCAATGATGCTTCATCTAAGATCTTGAGTTTATCTTGCTCTTTCTTGTTCCTTAAGACTCTTCTTAGTTTGGCTTTTAGCCTCTTTGTCCTTGCAATACAAATCTTGTTCTGGGTTAGGTAGTGATAGGCTAAATGACAAAGCATATTTTTGTCTCTGTTAGCCCTCTCAATCAACTTCTCCAGGTGTATGTTAACAGCTCAAGGCAAATCTCCTTAGGATTCTCAATTTCCTTTGCCTTTTGTCTTCTAACATTGGCTCTTCGCTACCTAGTCACCTGCCCTTTTTCATTGTTTGTGAACACTTGTGGTGAATGATGAGATAGGGTGGATGGATGAAAGATGAGCATGAAGAGATTTTAGGATGAGTAGGTGAGGGTGAATGGGATTGGGGTTTGGGGAGTGAGTGTTGATGATTTTGGTCAAGGGAAAGGGATTTAGGGAAAATAGTTTAAGGGAATAGGGTGTAGGAAAATAATCTAAGGGAATAGAAACAACAGAAAACAATACCCTTTGCAAATCTTATGAGACAATTTGGAGGATAGCTAGGGTTTAGTTTTTGAGACATGAAAATCACCATAACTAATGAAAAACCCCTTGCTAAACAATATTAGAAGCTTTACTTACTTGATGAGAGGTTAGTTAAGGAATTTGAAGCAAAGTAAGGTGATTGGAGTCATTTTGATGCTCAACGCATAGGTGCGCAGTGCTGCCCCTTAGGTGCGCAATGCACTTTGTATGCACAGCACTATACCAATTTACAGTGGAAAACCTGCGGTGTGTAGCGCCGATAAAATTTGAGGATTTTTCCTCTGTTTTTGCCTCTTTCTTAAAAAAAAAACAATTTTTATGCCTTTAGCTCATTCGCTTGCAATAATGAAGACTCAAACACATGGATTGGCTTTTATATCCCCTTGTTTTTAATTTTTCATTAACCAATCCCACTTTTCTAATGTTTTGCTAGCTTTTTCACAAATGTCGTACTTCACTTTATTTCTGACTTTTGTCTTTTTGCAGGTGGACTTTTACATTGATTTCTTGCATGGCATGAGTTGGCTTTGCTACGAGGTCACCAAGAGCATCTATTGAATACATATTACATATAGAAACATTGAAATTACATGAAATTTTTACAATAATGGAAAAAACCTTGTTTTCATCTCAAAACAGAATTATGAGGTAAAATAAATTTATTGAGCATATCAATAGTAAAATTATGATTCTATGAACTTGTTAATGCTCCTGATGTGCCTGTTCACTTTTTATTCAATTTTGGATGACCATGATGACAAACCCTGGATCTAGTGAGACTAAAACCCTAAAACTAATTTTTGTAAATGAATGAAACTAGATGACAGTAAATGACTAAACAAAATGTGTGAACAGGTCAGCAGGTGAATGTCATGAGGGAAATTGACATGAAACCACTACCATCAGTTGATCCATGACCTAATGGAATGCAGCTAATTGGATGGGACACCTAATATGCATGCAAAGAGAGCAATTTGATCATTGATGGAAGTGTGAAGATACTGACACTAACACTTTGGATGTTGATTTAATTCAATACCAATATAGTAGTGAGCATAACCCAAGTCAGTCATTTCAAAACCTTTCCTAAATTACTTCTTTATGGATGAAATGTAGCTCTCATTGCTCCTTGTCATTAAAATATCATCTACATATACCAAAAAATATACAACTATTTTGATAAATTTCTTGACAGGCAAAGTTGCATCATCAAGATCATAATGTTTGAAGTTGAGAACTAGAACATGCTTAGTTAACTTTTCATACCAGGCTTGCGGTGCTTACTTGAGTCTATACAAGGATTTCACATGTTTTCATACTTTATGTGCATGTCCCTTCACAACAAATCATTCTAGCCGCAAGATAAAAAAATAATCTTTCAGATCTCCATTCATGAAAGTAAATTTTACATCCATTTGATGGAATTTCCAATTGTTTTGTGCTTCCAAGGCAAAGAGTGTCTAGATGGTAGCCCATTTTGTTGGGGGGGGGGGGGGGGGGGAATTGTCCTCATAATTGACCCCTTCCTTCTGTGAAAAAACTTTTTCCACAAGCCTAGCTTTGTTCTTGTCAAGTGAGCCATCAGCTTTATACTTGTTCTTATAGAACCACTTGCAGCCAATTGTTTTGGTTCCCAATGGAGGAGAAACCAGGTTCCAAGTGCCATTCTTTATCAAGGCATCATACTCCTTTTGGATCGCTTCTTTCCATTCATCATGAGAAGCATCTTCGTTGAAGGAATTTCGTTCAAAATATGTAAACAAATTCAGTTCACAAGAATAAGAAACATCCATATCAACAGAGGAATCAAAATTGTCTACATCACCTCATTTTTCCTAGTTGAATTTATGTTTCCTATCTTTCCAACCTCATCAAGATGAACGATTTCAAGTGTTTTTTTAGCCATTTTGGGGGACCTGTTAGCCTCCTGTTGCAACAGGGTATCATCTTTCATGATTGACATTTTTTCATGCCAAATATGTCATACTTGGCAAGATGCAGTGTTCCATATTTCCAGAAGATACCATGAGAGTGTGCTAGTCCAAATGCCACTGCTGAGATTCCATTTTGTTGAGTTGTCCCAGTTTTGGAGAGTTTTCATTTAAGGGAGGTCCAAACAGTCTAATCTTGGTCTCCCTAGGTTTCAATTTCCTGCTTTAGAATATAGAGAATGCATCTGTCCAAACAGTTTAATCTTGGCAGATTTGTAGATAGGTAGAGAATCAAAGGGACCCAACTATTTAATCTGGGCCCTGGCAGAAATAAGTGCAGATCTAGATAGGAAAATTCAAAAGAAAAATTGTGAATCTGGGTCTGCAAGTCTAAGTGCACCCAAAACAAAAAGAAGAAAAAATGTTAGGACAGTAGGCTAGGTAGGTAGCTGTTTGGTGGCAGAATGATAATTGATGATCAATTTTGTATCTCACAATGTCTTATCCTTTCAGATCATAGTTATCAGGCAGTTTTGCATTCAAAGGAGGTACTCAAGCCAGAACTCACTAACCTCCCCTTCTTCTCATTTCCCCCAAGTCACTTACTAACATCCCCCAAGGGGTCAAGGTCTGCTTGAGCCCCTCAGTTTCATCATTTCCATGACATTCGCCTTGGTGAGGATCTGCTTCACTCAAGGACTACTCACTCATCATCTGTGAGCCTTCTTTTTCCCAACATAGACTAAGGTCTCATACCTTAGCGCCCTCTTTTCATTTCCATATTAACTATTAACTTTATTATACAACTCCCTAACAATTTTCCCCTTCCCCTATTAAAATCATGTATATAAAACTCCCCTATGTAAATACCCCTCCCTGGCAATATAGCCATATTTCCTATAATTCCGGGAAATCACAGTCCATTTGGGGCTATCTTTAGCCCATCCGAGTCATTAAGGAGCTAGTCTGACATCAGGTCAGCTAGTAACCGCTTCCCTAGCCCTAAAAACCCTCAAAAACCTTCAAAAAACCCATTTTTGCACTTTTTGCCCAAGTCCTGTGCATAAAACACTAACCCCGCTTGGCAAAAACCCATATTTCGCCCCTATCCCTAAAACCCAAGTGTAAATATGCCAACCCGCGCTCATAATATTCATACAACACGCCAATCCCGCCATTTCCCTATGTTTAAACCCACCGCCGCGATATATTAAAAAGGGAATATTCCTGCGAATATCCCACCCACTAACCCGCCGTCGCTACCCATCTACCGCCAGCCGTTAGATCTGGCCCGCCATAGATCTACGGTGGGCGTGCTTTTCTATATGCAACATGCCTGGGTTTTAGCGTCCGGGAGGTCGGCGGTTTTGCCGCCGTACTCCCGCCACGCGTCAAGCTCTAGGGTGTGGTGGAGGTCCCCCTCACGAAACCACCATCCCCGAAAAACGGATGCGCCACAAAACCGCTTACCACCCATGACGTCACATCCCACGTCACCCCTGCACAGTCCCTGCTTACGTCACCCCTTTGTCCAGTCACTCGATCAGTCATTGCCTGTGTGGCCTCCTGCCACGTCACTGCCAGATGTCCCCACCACCGTACCTGCCACGTCATCGTCCGTACGTGATGACGTCATGCTAAAGTCATCTCGCCACGTCGCCCTGCTAATGTCACCCGCCGTACAATGTCACATCATGCTGACGTCATCAACACCTTTTGGGCGCAGAGGCGTGAAAGTCGCACTTCGGAGCCCCGGAATCCAATTCTGAGGCAGTTTTTGATGAGATCGCTCATTGCAGGATTTTTTAGGCCGAAATGGAGAATCTTCAGGGAATATTTAGGGAATCTTCTCATCATGCGGCCCCAGGAAGCCCGAAAAGGCGCAAAAATGACCCATTTTCTTCACAGAGCATACCAAAAGGAGCAAAAGACAATTCCAAATGATACAGAGGCCGAACAGCGGCCATTTATTGGTGATTAGACCCACAACACATCAGATCAGCAATCCATATTTTGTCAAAGAGTATCAGTGGAAGAAAAGACGCCAAAGAGTATCAGCAAAGATTTGTTTAGGGGCTCGAAGCACCTGAACATTGATGAAGCCCCCAGAAAGTCAAATCAGTAAGCATCAGCCCATCCTTGCCTTCAAATAAACATTAAGGCATTCAAAGCACCAGGACAGCAAAGAAGCAGAAACCCATGCATATTTATTTCAGAAGACATTGCCCCAAGGCACCCAGGACTACATCATTTATTCATTTCTTTTTACGGCCGCCCCCAGCGCAGCCTGAGAATCTTCATGCATTTATTTCAGATAGGAGTAGGTCAATAAATTATTTTTTACGACCTGATTAGGTCAATATGTAATAAAAGTAGTAGATAGAAAGTTTTTCCCTATATATACCACCCTCTGCATAGTTTTAAGGGTTGGTAAATTGACAATTCTTCACTAGAGACTCGCTGTGTATACCTGAAACTTTTCTGTAATCAAAGATTGCCAAAAGCTTGGAGAGCGAACTGTCTGCTTGTTGATAAATGCTTTGGAGACTGAAGATGGAATTCTTGTGCTGTGGCCTGAAGCAATAAGTGCCTCTTATCTCTGTTTATGTGTTTGCCATTATCTAAATAGCAGAAAAAAGAATAGCCTAGAATTAGTTTAAATACTCTCTATGCTCAATTTCTGTTGTTTCTTGATGTTTTTCCTGTGAATGAATTGGTTATGAATATTGAATTCCTTCTGGCTCATGTTTACCCCAATTCGCCTGTGTTGGCCAATTATCTAGGGATTCTTAACTGCCCCTAAGTAGCGCCCTGTTACTTTCTCCGCTAATCTGTTGGAGAGATTCTTAACTGCCTCTCTTTCTTTAGCATTCATTTCATCCTTAAACCTGAAAATTGCTTCGAGCTTAGCTATCTTGCTCCATGTTCCCTCACTATTATTAAGGAAACGCACCAACAGTTCCCCTCCTCGACTCCACGCTCAATGGTTTGAAACATTCAGACTATACTCTGCCTCTGTACCTGAAAGTGTCAGTTTTCCCACCAAAACAAAACAAAAAACCCTCTGGACCCGAGACCTAGACTAAAATCCTTTCAAACAAAGCTAAATCTAAAAGAGAGAGCCCTCTCTGATTGCAGGTTGGCTAGAACCTACAGTCCAAAGTTGGTTTGTGGTTACCTTGCCGTATCCCTTTCTTAACCTTCAGGGACAACCTGAGTGATAACAGGACCTTTATGAGATGGTACAGGATGCCCAGTTGAATGAGTTCGGACTGAATCACATCACTCAAAGTATCATCAGTGGCTGGAGCTTCATGTTGGGGAGAGAGTGCTTCAGAAGAAGATTCCACAGATTGCTCTCATATAGGAATCCCCCCTTCAGGATGTGGAATCTAATTATCAAAATCTTGAAACAATTTTGCATGTACGAATCTATCTAAGTGATCAAACTTCTGCTCAACAACATTGTCAGCTTTGGAAGATTCAAGAAATGTTACATCTCTAGATACAACAAACTTCTTATTAACTTCATCATAGAGATGGTATCCTTTGGAGGTATTTGAATACCCCAAGAAGATACACTTACGACTCCTTGTACCAATTTTGTTTCTTTGTTCCTTTGGTATCAAGGCATAACAGGTGGAACCAAAGACCGTGAAATGATTTATCGAAGGAATGTGGCCATACCACATTCCATAAGGATTCTTGTTTCTAATAGCATTAGATGGGAATCTATTCTTTACATATATAGTGCAAAGAACCACATCAGCCCAAAAAATTAGTCTTACATTCTTGAAAAACATCATGGAATGTAACATATTTAAGATTGTCCTATTCATTCTTTTAGCTACTCCATTCTATTGGGTATTATAAGGCACAATTGTTTGATTTTTGATCCCATGTTGGTGAACATAGTTTTCAAATCAATTTGGAGTGTATTCTTTTCCATTATCAGTGTGAATAGAGCGAACATGGGATCAAAAATCAAATAATTGTGCCTTATAATACCTTACACGAAACTTTGATAAAATGAGTGCAGCATATGGATCCATATGGGAAATTAAAAAACCAATCTCTAACATTCCCTTCAAAATAAAGGAAAAACATTGCACCTTGATGTATTCATACTCATAACCTGAAGATCCACAACAAATTATCATACAATGAGTAAACATTAAGATATGTTTTGCAGCGGTGACTACATCATCACTAGTGAGTAGAGGTAATTTATTAATGGCAGTTTCAGGAATATCATGAAGAATTTTAGTAAAATGACATGGGGCGAACAATTCATCCATGATGACCTTCTTTAGGGGAAAAGGGGCTAATGAATGTCACAGAGAAATCCTTGTTCAAGAAAAAGAAGAGATCCACAAGAACTGAGTTTCTAGTAGGAACTCTTGTAAGAAATGAAAGAAGTCAAGTCCCCATATGAACATGAATCTGACTCTAAGATCCATCAGGAAAAACTGAAAAGTTAGTCAGGGAGAAGTAGATGGATATCAAGGAGGGCTTATTGTCTGAGAAATAATGGATGAATCAGTGGAGTTTCCATCCAAGTAGGAAACCAACCTAAATTTCTAGGTCCTAAAGGTGTGGTTATAGAAGATGAAAGGAAGGAAGAAAGAATAAGGTGATGAAAAGATAATCATGAAAGATAAGTGAAAAATAATGTTGTGGCACTTGAGGGTAAATGAATGGTGAAAATTTTTAGAATATTATGAAGATTGATGAGAGTGTCATCAATACCAAAGTCCAAATAAATGGTCCCTCGCAACGATGCTAGAAAATTTTGTTACTAAGATTGCATAGACACCCCAACAACAGCTGAAGGCGGGAGTTGTCACTTTGATCCTCATCTACTCCATTCTAGTTGTCTCCTAACATCAGGCTATGGGTCATAGTGCCTATGGAGATGAGATGGTGGAAATCAAGTTGAGAACCAACTTACTCGGAAGACAGAGTTGACTCGCCTAGCTAATTGGTGAAAACTTAGCAATATTAAAGATTTGATTAGATTTAGAGTTTTAAACCAAGGCCTTATGGAGTCAAAATTTATTTCTTATTATAAATTATGACCAAGTAACCAGATGGATGTTACAAATATAAATTATAGAAAATAAAATAAATATAGATAATAAATAATCAAAATAATGATTATTTTAAATAGTCATTAGTTAAGTGAAAATGCATGTCTAAAAGACATGCCCAATCATGAAAGGATACATGCCTAGGTATATAATAAGGGCCTCATTTTAAGATTCAAAATGCTTGTACATTTCATATTATTAATAGAATATTATTTACAAATACCTTTGTATATTTTAAATTTAAAGTCAACAAGCTATAGTTTTGTTGCTTCAGTGGTATCAGAGCCATGCGAGCCTTTGGATGTTATCTGCTACACAATATGCCATTAAGTTTATGTCATGAATTCATTAAGTAGTTAAGTGAAATTTGAGAATCATTTCAGTAATTAAAAAATCATTTGCATAATATGCAAAATGTCTAAAGGAAGAATAAATTCACATGAAGAAAACTAACAATGAATAATGTTTTAACATGGAAAAATATTTTGAATATGTTGGATTAGGAACTCCTCAAGGTGACATAGATAATACTATTGAAGAAGACAAAAGTGAAGACAGAAATAATTCATGAAGAATCACTACATTCTGCAAAATATTAGGAAGAGGATTCAATGCTTGAATTTGGGAATTCTAGCACAGAGTTATTGAATAAAGTATTTGAATGGCCTAGGGCACTAAATATACAACGATGCAATATTGGAGTTTAATCTGTGTGTGGGACCTCCTGATTTTTCTGAATTTTTGGGTACTGATAATGGAGTCCTTGTCTAGGTTTAGGCTAGGAACCTGATAGAAAAACTTGGGTTGTGGCACTTGAAGGCAATGAGAGTGCACTAGATTCAAGTGATGCAGGAATGGAGAATAACCCTAGTATGAAGCATAAGGACAACAAGATGATATTTTCGATTGGGGTGGGTCTTGATAATGGAGTAACCATATAGGTTAGGAAGTAGGGTAGGAAGCCCCGTACATTGTTATATCAAGGCAGTGGGAGTGGTGAAATAAGAGGACGAAAACCCAAGCTCAAAGAGGAACATTAGGCTAAGGAGAATGAAATACAAACACCAATAGATAAAAATTGGAGTTCGAATTGCCATCAATGTAAAATAAAAGACAAAGGCATAGTGGTCAACTGTTCAACATGCCCAAAGAAGTATTGTCTTATATGCATTGCAAAATGGTGCCCTTTGCTAAGAGGATAAAACTTTTCTAAGAGTTGTCATTGTTTTAGGGGAACTTGTAATTACAGAGATTATTTATGGTGAAATCCCGAAATCAAAATGGATGAATGGAGCATAGATAATAGGGTCCATTTTTTCCAGAATGTGATTTGTAGTGGCTTCTCTATCATTACTAAGATTCTTGCTGAGAAAATTAGAACTTGAGGTTGAGGCCCAAATTCAGATAAAGAAAAAAAAAAACCTGCAGAAGACCTGGAGATTCTAGTGCCTAATGTTGACCTAGAATGAGAGCGTCATGTTTCTGACAACTGCAACACATCTATATTGAGTTTCCATAGAGACTATGATGATTGTAAGTATGATCTTTGTCCTTATTGTTTCATGAGAATAGGGAATGGAAACCGCTTGGAGATGATCCAATAAAGAGGTTAGTTGATGAGAATTACAATCAAAATGTTGAACAAAATACTAGAAATTTTCTAGATATTGTAGATTTTATTGGAAGATGCAAGAAGGCCTCTGTGAAGTTAGTTTCATTTGATCTAGGGAAGCATAAAATCTTAACTTTCCAGCTTTTGAGTACTCGTATGCATAAAAGTGTTATTATTAGTAAGATCAAAAGACAAAAGGGTTACTTGTTTGAATCCCACGGCCTCATATGTATAGGAACTACTCGAAATAAGGAAAATGGAAAGATGAATGGTGAACAATTTGCTTCATCCTCACCTACTTAGTTACCTACCGCTCCACTTGCTCCTTGCAACACTTCTTCCAAATATGACTTTGTCAAGGTTCAAGTTTGGTTAGGAGACAATGCAGATTAGTATTATGTTCTCTCTAGGGTTCTTGTAAGTAGGATGTTAACCGTGACCAAGATCCCCAATCATGTTGCTATTAAAATTGATTTAGAGTTGAAGAGGCTTCTAGTAGACAATAGTATTTTGGATGTATCCAAGTTAGATCTGGAAGCTAATTTATTTAAACTCATGGAACGCTGTGGGTATGGGGAGGAGTACATCAATAGATACAAGATGATGACTAGGTTTCATCATCAAAGAGAACCAATTGTAATACTTGCTTTTTATCAAACAATTCTAGATTTCGATACCTTGAAAATAGATAATGACGTCCATGAACAATTAGAAGAAAATAAGGGTACCACACTAGTTTTAGAAAAACTCATTTTAGATGAAGACGATGGAGAAGAGGAATATGTTCTCGAATATTTAGAACTAACTGATAAAAACCAGTATTCCACCATTCAAATCAGTGATATCGACATATCAAATTTGAAAATCGTGGGAAAAGTAGGCCACAATGTGAATTTAGCCATTTACAAAGCCTGTCACTATGTCAAGCCCTTGAACCTCATAACTTACACCATGAAAAATATCGAAATACCATGTAAAGTTGTTTCAAGCCAACCCTAGAAGACATAAAAAAATGAAATTGATATTCTGTGAAGACTTGCAAAAAATTCCAACTCCAAACACATGAATCCACCCATATTGGAAATGATCAAAGAATTAGTGAATGACAACCTTCACATTGTTGGGAGTGGGATCCCCAAGGGTATTTTTGGGGCTAAAATCCGATGTTTAAGTCAATTTTTGTAATATTACTATAAAGCCTCTACATTTTGTGGTCACGGAGCACAAAGGTGTTATGTTTCATAAAGGGTAGTCTACCCTTAGTTTTGTAAAGTAAAGTCTGCTGTAAGAGATCTACCCATGGTCCACGGACCATGGGATTGTATAAAAAGAGCTAAGCTCTAAGTAGTTTGGGAGACACAACATGTAAGAGAGTCATAGCCTTAGAGTAAGAAATCTAATTCTTGGGTTGAAGCATAGGTAGAGGCTTTGCAGATGAGTGCACAAAGACCTAGGGTCGAAGTCTGCAGCTGAGTGCACAGACCCCTGTAGCGATGTGCGTAGGGTGAACAAAGCTTGTAACACTTGGAAAATATTAATAAAAGGAGTTATTCTGCAATTTCTATGCATTTGTTTTTTTGATGGGTTTGGATATTTGTGTATAAATTTCCTTTAGTAAGCTTATATGATGTGCGAATGAATGCAATTACATTCAATAATTAAACAAAATTACGAATATCTGATTACGCAGTGATAACTTTAAGTATTCAGAAAGATAAGAAAATCACTTAGGGTAATTGAGGAATCTACATGACGCGCTACCATAACAATGAGAAAGTACCGGAGGCACAGGTTAAGACTACGTGAAGGTCGATCATATAATTTCATGAAGGTATTGAAAGCCGGAATAGAGGGTTTGTCTTACAAGCGCTAGAGCAAGATCAACTGTGCAAAGGCAGGTATATAATAAATCAAATGACATCACAACCATCTCTGGGTGCCAAAACTTGGTTCCAACATCCCACCATACTGCTTCGGGTGAGACTTTGGTCCGCGCTCTGCAAGCTGATTCCAAAAGGGCCAATAGTATAGGGATTTGTTTGGATAATTAATGCTAAACCTGGGTCAGGCCCCCTCAATCCAACAAATGATTCTGTTGTCAGGACATGAAACTGCATAAGAGATGTGTGATGTCGTATCACTGGAATCCAACTAAGAAGGATATTGGAGATTGGTTGGATAGAAAAATCCATGAATTCACAGCACAAGAGAACAAAAACCCGTGACTGACAAAACAATAGTAGTTAGACAGATACCTATATACAGAGATCCATGAGATATTTTTCTGCTCCTTCCCTATCGAGCTATACGAGTGGTTTGTGAAGTTAGCAGATACCCAAGGAAGATGGAAACTTGAAGGTCCTATTGTGTGGACCCCAGAGCTAGTGCAGAGGTTGGAAGCATTGGAGGATAAGATTGCCCGTGCTAACAATAATTGGCTTGATCGCATCATAGGAGGATTTGTGACTAAATTCACAGTCGACACCTCAGTCAGCTACAATGAGGCGGAATGACATTTTTTCAAAGGATCGCAAGGTAAGTACGTAAAACCTTTGAATACCTGGATTAAAATGTTCTTGTGTGAAAAATGGGTTATGCAGCTACCTTGTTGTTTGGGACTACGCGAAGTGGAAAAACTTATAGGAACAAAAGAAAAAAGGGTCTGAAGTATAGCCCCTTGATTTCACCTCTGCGAAGTGATGAAGAATGGATAGCGAAGGTTTCTCCATGAAGTTTTATTCAGTTAAAAAGATAAGAATTCCCACGAATGCCACCTTTGCCCACACCACCTCCAACTTCACCACCCTCACCTCCAACTTCACCCGTACCACCTCCACCTCCACCGCGGTTCAATATGGAAAATAAAGTGAAGTTTCCTTTGTTCAAAGCCTTGGGAAATGAGGACCCAGACCAATTCAGGTTCATTTTGAGGGATGTATGGGAAGCTCAAGGTGTTACAAATGATCATATAAAGAAGGTTACACTGGTTAGTGCTCCACAAGATCACACACTAACCTAGTAAATTAGGTACACTAACGATAACTCGAATGCTAGAGTAGCAGACATCCAAGCATCACTAAATAGGGAATCTAGTTGGCCTAAATCTGAGGCGCGGTCGATTGTGGGATTCAAAGAGATCGCAACGCAACTAGGTGGGTCTCCTTGGGAACTAAGTCAGAGGCTAAAATATACAAGACATGAAGCGAAGATGAATTTGATAGATGGATAGCATCACGAGTGGTTTGTGGCTTCTTACTACCATACTTAAGGAGTGAGCTGTCACAGTAGAAGATAACAACTCAGCCAGAGGCCTTGGTGATAGCCATGAGACTACATGAAAATCTGATGCAAGATCCTAATTTAGGAGTTCAGTAGATCCATGCACAGTTGAAGAATCTATTCCTTGAGATGCAAAGTCTAAAGCAGGATAGGACGGTTCGACCAGAGGTATAATTGAGCGATGGAAAAGGTATGCATTTTCCATTTATTTCTTTATCTTTTCCTTTGGATCATAACTTCTTTATATTCTAAAATGGTAATATGTTAAAGAAGTATGATAGGATTAATGATATTTGTGATTAATACAAAATAACTAATTATTGTAAGACAAAAGCAATGCAACTACTGTTCCTCCGTTAGGAAACCATGTCTAGACAAGAAGAACGAGACTAGAGTGCATAGCTTGGGAAAAGATGGATAAAATAGAGTGGTTATGCAAGAGAACAAGAAGACAACTGAAGATGGAAGATTAAGTGAAGCCCTCATGACTTTTTGATCCTGAGGGATCACTACTTTAAAAGTTATCTATAACCTTCATGTATCTACCTGCCCATTATAAATGGGGCAGCGATTGTAAGACAAAAGGAGGATTGATTTTTCAAAAGTATTGTTGTAATTTCAACTTTGATCATCGACTCTCTTTGAGGAGTGATAGCTATAACTCTGCCATATATGATTAATATATAACTCAGTTGCTGTTCCGTTATCTGTTCCTGGAGTAAACGCAACAATGGTTCCCTAGTGGCTAAGGGCCCAACCCTGGTGGATCCACTTGCTTCTTGTATCACTATTTTACCATTACAGTCATGTGTGGTTTGATTTCCTTTGCATTTCCTTAATTTTCTTTATTCGGTAATACTCTTTTTCTGAACATCTCACTAAATTACTCTGTTACATCAAGACCATAATTAGACTGCGTTGATAACACGATTTTTATTCATAGCTCAATGTCGTGTTGTTCCTTTTGAAACAATACTGCGTTGTCTAGTCTAGATTCTGTTGTTCACTCACAACTGCAGCTGTTATTCATTTAATTGTTGTTCAATTATAATCATGATTGTCATTTCTTGATACCTGCGATTAATTTTCACTCTGCGAGAATAAGATTACTGATTCTATTACTTTATAGTTGTTATGTATTTACACTTAATGAGATTTGATGTTCCATTATTATCTGAAGATTTTTGTTCAATTTATTTTAGTTAAAGATTGTTGTTCGGTTCATTTCAATAAAGAGTGTTATTCGATTCATTTCTATAGATTAAGATTTGTTGCTCAATCTTTTCAATATACTTAGTTGTTGTTCCTTTTCTGCAAGGATTTGCTTTCACCTTTTAATTGATAGTGCAGCAAGTGTGTTTTTAGTAAGCATTTCCAATCGAATTGTTATTTTTTGCTTTAGTGTGGATTGAAAGATCTACTACTGTAAAGAACTTTGACTATTGTTGTCTAAGTTCTCAGATTGGAGGTCTTGTTTATGATTGATTTCATTTATATCAGTTGACAGAGGAAAGATTTATCACTACTGCATCCTTGACTGATAAATTGCTATAGTTTTTTGAATGAATGATTTAAGTTTCAGATCATTAAGGTTTCTTTTAATTACAAGTAGATTCTATTTCTAGCATCCATTTACTCTTGTATTTAGAACTATACTGCAAACTAGAAAACATTACTCTTGAATCAAGTGACCGCCTCAGACTGAGTACACTCTTGAGATAAAAAATCATACTTGGATTGATAATTAATGTAGGGCAAATAGGGGTTAAAAACACACCTTTTATCACCCAACATTTTGGTGTCGTTGCTAGGGAGAGTGTAGCCATTTGTTTTAAGAAGAGTAGTGTGCATTTGATAAGTACCTGCTAGGAGAGAATTGGGTATTAACAATGAAAGGTAAGAACCTATGTACGGAGCATGTAACAGCCCTGCTCCCCCACCCACTTTCCTGCAGATTTGTTGATTACATTGGGTAGAAATAAGGATTTGAGTTGTGTGCATGACTAAGCAGAAAAAGCTTGAAAAGAATCCAAAACCACTACACAAACCTAATAAAGCTAAGGGACTGTTCACCCTTGTCCGATCAACCTTTATAGATGATATCATAAAAAAATAAGAATCTTAGCCATTAGTAGGTCCTAGAAAAGTTGCTTCTAGACAACCTACTAACTCCCTTCGGGCCATAGAATCACCATCTGTAGCCTTTGCTGAGGTACACAGCCAAACAGAAGAGCAATATTTTGGAGAAATTGAGAACTCTAGCCCAAAATATTTACAAGAATGGAACCTTAGTAATCTCAGCAAAGGAGTAGGAGAAACAGGGGAAACAGAAGAACGAAGATCTCCTCTTGGAATATTTCAACCACTAAGTAGCCCAAATAAGAGAATTGCCGTCAAAATCATCCAGAACAAAGATGAAGAACCTGAAGAGCCATGATCCCCCTAGATATTAGTTCAAAAAGGAACTCTCATCATCCAAGACCAAGGAAGTGTTTTTAAGACCATTCCTACTCCTTCTAGTCAGCCTAGGAATAACTCCCTAGAAATCCCATAAGGATATTGGCACATATTTGATTAAATGGCCTAGAATCATCCAACACCTCAGACCTCCACACTTCAATATCCCATTGTGGACACTGCAGTAAATGCACCTATGAAATCCATACCACTGCAACATATCCCTACATTGCATGGCCTAACATCAGAAGACCTAGATGCATGTTTGTTTGAATTCGATGAATTATGCCGAGGGTCTGACTATACCAGTGATCCCCAAAAGCTAAAACTATTTCCCTCCACATTAAAAGGAGCAACTTTAGAATGGTTTATGGGATTAGGTGGAGGTGTTATAAACGACTGGGATAAGATGAAAGGTGCTTTTCTAAAGAAATATCAGGATTATTGTAGGTCTAAAGAGTTAAAGGATGAAATATTTTAGATGGTAGCAAGACCTAATGAGACACTAGAAGAGTATGTTTAATGTTTTCAATATAATCTTCAGAGATCTCTTTATGCATCATTACCCTTACCTGAGAATGTGTTAAAAGCTACATTAATTAAAGGAATGAAGGAACAATGGGTTGAAACACTAAATATTATGGGAAAAGGTGACATCTGTCAAGAAAATTTTACTGACATTATTGATTTGTGTATTAGGAGTTCAAGAGGCAGTACAAGGCTAAAACTAACGGAACATGACATGCTCACAAGGGACAACAAGATCTCCAGTGGAGGAGTAACCCACGCAGAAATCGGTAATTTACTGGAGGATTTCAAAACTGATATATTGGGGATCTAACAATGCAACTCAATATTATGCAAGCTAAACATAAGCAAGCAAAATTAGAGTAAAACCTGGCAATATTCTGCCCTAGATGCAGAAAGAAACACAGCCATAAAGAGTGCCCACTAGATGTAGTTCATGTCTATGCTATTTGTACAAAAGATCACTCCACAGAGAACTGCCCCTCACTCCTGGGTTTGAAAGAAGTGTCCAAAGAAGAGAAAGAAGAATTAGAACTAATGTACCTACTCAATCAACGCCATCAATGGTAGCCACGACAACCAGGTGTGCCCTCCAATCCATCTTCTTCTTTCCAACCTCCACAATATCATGCTCAGCAATATAATACAGTGTGGAAAAATCAGCCACCCTTCCCAAGCTGGTCACAACAACCATTTCCTTCATCACCATGGCCAAATCAAACAAGCCAAACTAATTGGCCAAACTTTCCCTACTCTCCACCATGTGGGCAAAACAATGCATAACCAACACAATGGTCCCCTTCCACTCCGCAGAGTCAAGCCTGGCAGTCAAACTGGCAAAGACTAATGAATTAGCCAGCTGGAACCATCCCCCTCCCTCAACCCACACTGCCAGTTCCATATAAACTACAACAAAATCCCTAGTCCAACTTAAGACTGCAACTCCCAGCCCAACCCAACCCGAACCCTAATAACAGACCAATTTAATCTGTTCAAATAATCAAAACACCAAAACTTGAAACCGGCGTAAGGGAGTGCAATGACCTTCAATTAAGGTCTGGGCACATAATAGAAACTGAGGGAGATAAAAATGCTCAAGTTGAAATCCGTTACCCGTAGAACAACTACTACAAGAAGAGGATCTGGTCAGACAATAAACTCACAACTAGGAAACCATGTCTTGTCCCCCATTCCCAGAATAGCTAATCATACTGCGCCCAATAGAACATCCTGACTTTGATCTTCTCGAGAACTAAGAAATTTGTGTATAAAGATTCCACTCCTATAGGCTATTTAAGATATCCCGATATGTGCAAAAACCATCAAAGAGCTATGTATAAAAAAAGCCAAAGAGTATAATAAAAACTAATCCAACCATCCAAGTAGTTGGCACCCTATCTGATCTACTATCAGGAAGAGAAACACCTGTCAAATATGAAGACCTAGGAAATCCTATAGTGATGGTGCAAATCAATGGACAAAACTTTTCAAATGCCCTAGTTGATTTAGGGGCTACAATTAATATTTTAACAACCATCACTTGTCAAAAAATTGGCATTACATCAGTAGAACCAACCACCACCCTATTGGAACTGGCTGACTGATCGGTAGTCAGGCCAAAAGGGACACTACACGATGTCATGGTACCTATAGATTCCTAGGAATACCCTGCCGACTTTCTGATAATCAACCCCAAAAACTGACTCGATGGACACCATTTAATCTTAGGTAGACCTTGGCTAGCGACTGTTGATTCTTACATTGGTTGCGAGCAAGGTAGTATGACTATAACTAGAGGGAGTAATATCAAGAATCTCACTCTATACACTCCAGCCCAACCAAGTTTAACAACAATGAAAACTAACAAACAACCTGTATCATATCTCATAGAAAACATTAGGTCGCCATTAACCATAGAAGATTCCCTCGATTTTAAAGACCAAATAGAGGATGACACTATTAACAACTTCATTAACCAATCCGAATCCAGGTCCCATGTACAATGTCACATGATAAAGGCAGCATTTGACAATGAACTAGAAGAAGATCCTCAAAGACACTGTTATAGACATTTTTGGGCACTGCAACTCCAAGCATAAAATGTCCATAAACCAAGGGCTCCTAAGTCCCTAAAAGTGTTGTTCTAACCCCTAAAGGAACAAGGTCAACTGACTACAGCTTCTCCCAGAAGTTCTCCATGAAAAACTACTCAAAACTAGTCAAAACTGGATCATTTCACTTGCTCCATAGGCAAAGTGCGTTGCATCTCACCTAAATACACACAGTGGGTGCATTGCATTTCAAAAATCCCTTCTATGGGGTGTGATGGGCGAGAAAGGACAAATGGCAGTGTCAATCCGTGAGGTGGAGAAGCATGGAATCTTCCAGAAACTTCTCCTGTGACACTTGCCTCTCTGAATTCGACCAAGTATGAGTAAGAGATCATCAATCTCCAAGTGGAAGCAAGAACTATCAGAGGGAAGACACTAATCAAATCACAAGCTGACTCATCTCCCTTACAGACATCTATATATGGATCCCTCATCCCAGAGATCCAAGGCTGGAATTTTGCATCTTGTAAGGAATTGCGGTTGGTTTCTTGAGGCAACGTCATAGTGTTTGGTGATCTAAGCTTTGCATGAGGTGAAGAAGGGCTCACTTGTTGAGAGGATGATGTTGGGTTAGAACAACTGGTTGTAACTCTCTTGGCTCTTTCTTGATTATCAATAAAGCTATTCAAGTTTTCCTCCATACTCTTGTGTAATTTATGTTTTTTTCATTTGTATGGTCAATTTACATCTGATCCTAGATTGTTTATGATAATAGATCCATGTTCTCATATAGTGTTATGCTACTTTGATTCTATAGGTACTCTTTGAAGCTGGGTATACAAGCAAGCAAGTAGCAAAGGACTATCAAAAGAGAGAGGAATCGAGCAAGGAACCAAGCACAAGACAGAGGTTGGTCTCCTTTATTCTTCTCTCATCTATCTTTCATAAAGGAAAACGAAAGTAGTTTTACTTTGTTTGTTTCTAAAGTAGCTACCCACCTTAGTGGGATTAGCAGTTCTGCATAGAAACTTTTCCTTGCAACAAAATGGTGACTCCACTGGGGAGTGACTAGGTTGTTTGTTTATCTACATTTGTTTACTTTATAAACTTACAGACGGAGCCTGAAGTTAAGCCAGGTAGCTTTCGAACTGCATTTGCTATGAAAATGCAAAGTAGATAAATGCCACTTCAGTCAATCTCCAGGTTTTGTTTATGAATTAAACAACTGATTTACAAACTCTCTAATTGCCCTTGTGGTGGCTCTAATAACCTCCTTGGATCTACCCTTGTGATTGATTTACTGATTACCACTTGCTCGGCCAAAATCCCTAAACTGAACTGCAAACTGTGACTCGGAACCCAATCAAAGTCTCATCTCTGGCCCAATGCACTATCTGTTATGTGAATCTCAAATTCAGTGCACTTCCTGAGTGTAGTAGGTGCGCTGCATTTCAAATTCACTGTGTTACGGGTGCGCTGATCAGACTAGGCATTGTTCCTAAATTTTGGTTTCTGTCTTCACTCTTTTCAGATCTATTCAAGAGTTTTGCTGCCTGTAGTCAGTACACCTCTATTTGAAACCCCTTTCCTTGTTGTTATTCCGCCTCCATTGTGCAAAGAACTGCAAATTTTTTTGTGTATTTGTTGAGTCATTTTTCAGTTCTCCTTTGTAAAGAAGTAACGTAATTGTACTGTCGTTTCTTGATTTGAAAGTGTCGCAAGTGTCATTTTCAGTCATAGAAGAGAGTCTGATTTCTCTTGATAGTCGATTACCCTGTTAATATTGTATTTGATCTGAATTAGTAGTTTTTCTAGTGTCAAAAGCAAGTTTTCATTTCCAAATCGCAAAGTGTTGTCATTGTCTCCATTTGGATTTTGAAAAGAAACTTGTTAGTAATTGTCGCTTTGAAAAATAATTCAGATTTGCACATTAGCTTTCTTTTTATCATTCACATATTAAGAAGGCTGAAAACAAATACATGCACATGCATTTGCATTTAGACTGTTTGATTGGTTTGATTTAGGACAATGCATATAGTGTGTGCTCTTTGCTCTTTGTTGAAAGAATACTGTCTTTCTATCCTTAGTAGCTAGGATTTTCATTGCACAAAGAAGATAAAACGACTGTTTATCATCTTAGATTTCATTTTAGGAATTGTATATCTACATCACGCAGTGAACCTGAAAGGCAAATTTCTTAAGCAAGATCAACTATAAAATAACTTTAATGAATCTAACAACGCTTTGGAACCTAACGCACAACATCTAGAAGTCTAGGCTACAGACGTATTCTGGAGTCGTAAAGCCTGGTAACTGTTGTTTTCATTGTCGGTTGGGTGATTCCTCCACTTTGAGATGATAAGTGCCAGTACGGACTTGTGCTCCCACGTACCGTCGAGTATATTTTGGGAGACCACAATAGGATTAATCCTTTATCCATAGGAAGCTGTGTCTGCCGCCCTATCGATCACAATGCACTGAACACAGCATTCGGGAAGATTGACTGCCATACCGTAAAAAGTATTCTGCAGTTTTGCAATTGGTTTGGTAATCCCTCTGTCTAGATTTCCAGAGTAGTCCCTTTCGTTCCTTTTCAGACTCCTTAACGGAAAAGGTCCATCTGAGCACTTGTCACTTCAAGCTCATTAAAAATCGAAGGCGACTAGAGTCATCTTTTTTTTTCTCGACTCTTAAAAATTGAAAAAACAAGTTGTGTCAAAGCGTCTAAAATTCATCTAATTTGGAAACATACTTCCCCTTTATTTTTGGTTGATCGAGTAATCCGCAATCGTGGAAGAAATTCAATTGAAATCCCATCGTTCGCGGAGGCTTACGAGTCAACCGTCTTTGTCTTCGGAATCGAATCTATTACGGACAAAGTGAACTCGTTTAATCGGTTCCAAATCTCTCGATAAAGTTAGAACAAGTGTTCCAACAACATCGGAGACTCCGGTTACTCCAAACATTTCTGGTATCCCTGCCTTTACAGAAGAATTTTAGCAGCTGCGGAGGGACAGTAGCTCTGATCCTAGTTTGAAAGTAAACACTTGTGTTACTGAACCAGTTTCATCTACAACCGGTTCAGAGAGTGTTATTCCCCAAAGATATATCGCTGCAGATTCCATACCTTCTTCGGCACCAGAAATATTTTACAGACTTGACGGTCTACCTCTTCCACCTGATCTGATTGCTATAGAAGAGATTGTGGAGGATCCTCCATCTAGTACTCCATCTTAATTTGGAGTCGGGATCACTCTGTATCCTTCTTCATCAGAAATTAGTCTACCGCCAGTGGAAGCTCCTATAGAATCGCTAGGTAATCTTTTGGATAGACTAGAAATGTCTGAAAATCTGTCAACATCTAGGACTGTGTCATCCGACACAGCGATGGCAGAACTTCCTGCTATCACTCCAACAATGTTCGTCGGTATACCATCTATCCCAACTAGCTCTCAATCGCTAGAAGGGGCCCACTCAGGGGCTATTTCGACAGTATAGTCCATTCCTGTTTGTTCATCCAGAATAGTATGTGGTACTCAGGAATTAGGTGATGGCCATATGAGTGAGGTAGAGTTCATGCTAGGATTTTTCCCACATGTTAATCTTTATGCCAATTTCCAACTTAAATTTTTTTTTTTTCCTTTTGTTGTGGCCATGATTTTCTCTTTTTGTTTCTTTTAGTTTCATCAACCTCTTAGGGAAAAGTTTATTAGGCCTACCCAAGCTATGTGAACATATGAGTGTTAAATCCTGAAGAACCAATGACAAGTTAAATTTGAGGAATGGGGTGAGATATGGGGTTGTAGTATGAGATGGAAGGTGTTAATTATGATATATGTGAAGATGGGGTCATAGTTATCATAATTTTGGCTTCCAAAGTAGTGTCCCCACATACCCAAAGGGCCTTAAGGGAGGTCCCACTAGACTAGGATCAATTATTAACCCCCCATTTAAGGTGATAGACCAAGATCATGGTCAAAGTCTATCAATCTTCTAGATCACCCATAATCCATACCAAAAGCCCAAAAACAAACAAGTATGACCACTCTATTGAAAAATGATCAAACCCCTTGAGACCCCCCCGCTACGCAATCGGTGCAATGAAGGGGGGGCTCTGCCCTCCTTCTCACTTCCTAGTTAACTACGTGGGCTAGTCGTGGAAAGAATATAACACAACCCAACATTCTCCCACTTGTTGTTTTCTTTCCATAGGGGGCGACAAGAGAGCCTAGTCATTTATCCAGCCCTGCAATGCCCATTGTTTCTCTACACCAGGAGAACTTCTCAGAGCTCACAGATTTTGTCAATGCATCTATAGTATTCTTCAAAGTGTCCACCTTTACCAACAACACCTTTTTTTCTTCTATCATATCCCCCACAAAGTGATACTGAACATTGCACTTTGGTTGTCATAGTCTATCCTTAAAGCTCCCTGTACTAACTCCATACTTGAACACAATCTCTGCAACCAAACTACTTCCTTGCTTGCATGAGTGGCTACCATGTATTCTGCCTCTGTAGTTGATAGTGCCACTACAAATTGTTTCTTATTCATCCAACTGATTGCACCTCCAAAGAGGTTAAAGACATACCCACTTGTAGATATTCTCTGATCCAGGTCTCCAACCCAATCAGCATCAACAAAACCACAAATATCCAACACTCTATCCAATCCTGGTCTTCCCTAGTAGCACAAACCATAATCACTAGTGCCACGTGAATATCTGAAAACTCGCTTCACTGTTGTCTAGTGCTCCTTCCCTGGTTTTGACATAAACCCGCTCAATACTCCCACTACATGTGCAATGTTTAGTCTAGTGTAGACCATCGCATACATCAGGCTCCCGACTGCACTTGCATATGGAACACAGGACATGTCATCTTCCTCTTCTCGTGTCTTGGGACACTATTCAGTAGATAACTTTACACCTACAGGAATAAGAACCTTCACCGGTTTACTATCCTACATATTAAACCTCTGCAATATTTTCTCAACACACTTTCTCTGGTTTAACCAGAGCTTCCTCTTTGTCTGATCTCTTTTAATTTCCATGCTCAAATTATAGTTTGCAGCACCAAGATCTTTTATGTCGAATTTGGATGACAATTGGGTCTTCAAATCCTGGATAATTTCTTTGTCATTTTCAACCAGCAACATATCATAACAGTGTAAACTTTGAAACGGGAAATGTAAACTCAAAACGAGAACTTTGGCCAAAAAACCCCTTAACAACATAAAAAACAATGCTAAAAACGAAAAATGTTGATACTGGAATAACACCTTTTTTTTTCTAGGGTAATATTTCAACATTTCGAAATAATAGCGTAAAATATTTTATCATGACCCTGAAAAAAATTAAAATTTCAAAAAATTAATGAAAATATAAGACAAAATTAAAAATTAAAACAATGAAAAAACACAAAACAAAAAAAGTTAAAAAATTAACAAAACATAAGTTAATGTATATACTAAAAACAAAACATAATAAGTAAACAAATAAATTAATTAAAAAAAAAATCAATCATAAAAATGTAAAAACAAAAAAAAAAAACTAAATTAAAAAACTAAAAAAAACTCCGTACTTATAAACAAATAAATAGTAAAGAAAACATATTTAAAAAAAAATGGAACACAAAAGAAAAGAAAAGAAAAGATCTTGTAAACCAAAAAAAAAAATTTCAAAAGAAAAGAAAAAAATTAAAACAAACTATAAAATTAAGTAGGTAAAAATAGAAAACTTTTAAAGACATTATAAAAAAACTAAAAAATTAAAATAAAATTAAAAACAAACTAAATTTAAAAAATAATGGAAAATTAACAACAACAAAAAAAATTAAAAACTACTAAAATTAAGATTAAAATGTTAATTACTTATATATAGATATATATATATATATATATATAAGACAAAAAAAAATTCAAAAATGTTAAAAAAAAAATTATCTCATAAACCATAAAAGAATTAGGAAAAAAATAAAACTATATATATATATATATATATATATATATATATATATATATATATATATATATATAAATATATATATATATATATGATGATGATGATGATGATGGTTAACGTCCGCTGAGACCAAATAATGGTCTATCGGACCTAAAGAAACATATTATCTATTTTGATTTAAGATTTTATTCCTATGCTCAAAAAGCTTGGAGAGAAGCCTCCCGAGCTCACTATAATTGTGACATTGTAAAAGGCTAGAAAGGTTAGTATTGTAACAAAGATTGTGAAACTGAGATCTAATGTGGTTATGCACGGGGCACTCTAAGAGGAAGTGGTTTTCATCCTCGATGTTCCTATTCTTACATATATGGCAGATCCTTTCCGTCCATGGCATTTTAGGAACTGCCCAACGACCTGTTTCACTATGGAGCTCATGAGAATTCGTTCTAATCTTTGCTATATTAATTTTCTTCTTTGAGCTAGTTAAAATAGAGAGATACTTTTGATCTTCTAGGGTGGGGTTGATGACCTTCTTATAATAACTTAATTTTCTTTTAGCCGCTAAGTCTTTCTCACACCACATTTTTTCTTTGAACTTAGAAGTAACAATATCTTTAATGTTATTTATGTTTTGCAATGCATCATTTTCCTTGATCTCCCAATAGTTTAACCAGGCCCTTGTGTCTTTATGCCACCCTCAATTGAGCCTTAGGTGGTTTTGGCTAGAATTTAAAGCTAGCTTAGGAAGTCTATGATCGTTTATGTTACTGATTTTGTGCTTGTACAACAGGAACCTAAGCATAGCTAGGCTCTCAATAGGGGAAAGACCTGCTTCTATAAGGAGAATAGGATAGGGTGTATTACTTTTAATTTTCAGGTTATAAGTTATAAAACGCTTCTGGATTTGCTCAATCTTTCTCCATGATTCTCTGGAGATGATGCAACCCCAAACCTCACAGCCATATAAGATAACAGGAGTGACTAAAGTTTCAAAGAGGAACTTCTTTTTATCCCACATTACAAGGTTTGCAATTTTACAATTATTTTCAAGACCATAGTAAGCTTTCCACCCCCCATTAATCCTTTTCTCAATGCTATGGTTCTAGTTGAGCTTGTGATGAATATCAATTCCTAGGTACTTGTAAGAATACACTTCCTCCAATATATATATATATATATATATATATATATATATATATATATATATATATATAAAACATTAACAAAAACTAGGAAAATAAAAATCAAAAATAAAAAAAAAAAAAAAGAAAGAAAGAAAAGAAGAGAAGAGAAGAAGAAGAAAATTAATAAAAATAAAAATAAAAAAACTAGTAAAATTAACATTAAAAACGTTTAAAAAAAAACTAAAAAAACAAAAATAAACTGAAATTAAAAAAAAAAATTATGAAAGTTTTAAAAATATGTCTTTTCAAATTTAAAAAAAAAAAAAAAAAAAATTAAAAACCTTTTAAAACTTTAAAGAAACATGTATTTTTCTATTTAAAAAATAAAAAACAAAATTTATTAAACTTACATTTTTTATTTAAAACACAACAAATAAATAAATAAATAAATAAATAAATTTTTTAAACAAATTGTTTTATTTATTTATTTAAGAAATATATATATATATATTAAAAAAAATTAAACCATTTTTTTATTTAAAAAATAATAATTATTAAAATATTTAATTTTTTTTTCAACAAGTTTTTTTTATTTAAAACAATTTTTTTAACGTTTTTCATTAAAAAAAAAATTTGCCCTCTCGGCTGCCCGTGGTTTCTTACCAGTCCATACCTCTTGTGGAGTCTTATCCTCCAATGCTGATGAAGGTGATTTATTGACCAGGTAACATGCTGTCTCCACCGCCTCTACCCAAAATTCCTATCCTAACCCGGCACCACTGAGCATGCTTCTTGCCCTTTCCATCAATGTCCTGTTCATTCTTTCTACAACTCCATTTTGCTGACGTGTATATGGAGTTGTCTTCTGCCATGCTATACCACACTTCTTACAGAATTCTTCAAATTCCTTACTGCAAACTCTCCACCATTGTCTATTCTTAGTACCTTTATCTTCTTCTCTATCTCGTTTTCTACCAGAGCCTTAAATTCTTTAAACTTGTCAAAGACTTCAGATTTCTTCTTAAGGAAATATATCCATGCATTCCTTGAGAAGTCATCTATAAATGATACATAGTACATAGACTTACCCGGTGATGGAACCTTCACAGGTCCAAACACATCACTGTGCACAAGCTCTAATATCTGTTTCGCCCTCTTACCACCAGAGGGTAAACTCACCTGATTCTGCTTCCCATATACACAATTTTCACAGAAATCAAAATTTAGAGAGCTATTACTCATACCTTCTACCACACCTTTACCATGAATTATTCGAATGCCCTTTTCTCCAATATGTGAAAGCCTTTGATGCCACAACATGGTCTTCTCTCCAGAGACCACTAGATTTTTTGCTCCATTTTTAGGAACCACAGAACTGTTGCACCCATCAATAACAGTGCTACCTTGCAGCTTGTATAGAATTATTGAATTTAGGCTTTTGTGATCCATAATAGTTGTAAGCAGAACTTCGGCAAAAATCACATGAGGAAAGACCTTTGTCGACGCGTTTTGAACCAACTAGTGTGGTTCATCGTTAGGACAAGTTGAAGAAACAGATCCAGCTAAGCATGTTAAATAGTCTGAGCAGAAATCCGAACTCCCCACATTAATACTAGTGTTCCCCGGACCATTTTGGAGGTATCCTTCTCGAACATTTTTTTTACACTTGCATCATCCAGCTTGCTTACAGAAACCAGATTTCTAGCTAATGCAGGAATATGTAGAACACTGGGAAGTGTTCTAACCCTTCAACCTTGAAACTTCAACTTTAATTTTCTGCGACCAACGATTCTAGCCTTCCTGTCATCCCCTAAGAAGACATCACCACCATTATATTTCTTGTACTTGCAGAACCACTCTCTATGGGGAGTGAAGTGAAAGGATGCATCTGAGTCAATCAACCATGCCTCATGATCTACATGTGTACTTGAAGAAGCCAAGTACACATACCCACCTTCATCTGAGGTGGTTTTTGCCTCTGCAAAAGGAACATCATCAGATCCCTTTCCTTTATCAGGAGCTTTAGATTTACAGTCCCTTTTGTAGTGCCATTCCTTTCCACATTTCCAACACACCACCTTTACAGGTTTTCCTGGAGATTTAAATCTCCCTCTAGATTTAGATCTCCCACTCGATGACTTACTTTTGTTTCTGTTCTAGGACCATCCTCGTACAGATAGGGCATCACCATTTTGGCTCTCCATATTTTTCCGTCTCGTCTCATCCATCAGTAAGGATGAGACTATTTCATCAAAATACAAGGCAGTTGCATTGCTACTTGTTGCAATAACCAAACTATCCCACGAATCTGGTAGAGAACACAACAAACTGATGCACTTATCTTCATCTGAAATTTTAATATCAGTAGATGCTAACTAACTTACCACAGTATTAAATGCATTCATATGCTCTATCAATGAGTCTCCATCTTTCATCCTGAGCTTATACAACTTTTTTCACAGGAACAATTTCTTCATTATTTTAGTCAAGGGGATGGATACTTTTAATTTGGAAATCTCATTCTCTAAATTAAAAGCGAGAATATTTTCTACCTCTTTGACTGGGATTTCTTTCTTTTCCTTTTCTTTTGATGCAGCTTGCTGATGTGATTGTTCTGTTGATGTTGATTTGCTGCTCTCCGGACCAACCGCCTCTTTTCCTTTCCTTTGTGTAGCTGATGAATCATTCTTTGATGCCTCAACATCCTTCCTTTTCTGAATTGGTTTGGCCGGCACATCTCTGTTTCTAAGTGAATATCGCTACTGCTGTGCGGACAGAGCATTCATATACCCCCTTTGATACTCCTCTAATTCTTCTTGTAAAACAGTGTCACTTGCTAGAATGAAATATGCATCTTTGTGTGTAGCTGAGCTCACCGCACACTCCTCTTCTTCGGTAATGTAAGTAGGAAGCTCATCTAGAGTAAAGAGGTGGTTTTATTCACCTATTACATTTCCGTCCTCATCTGACTCCAGTCCATGCACAAAATTTTGCTGCAAAGGTGTCTGTACTGGCTATTGTGTTGTCTGCTCTTGGGCGCACTGATCTCTATGTCTTATTCGATATTGTGGCTGCTACTGCTGGCCATGGAAGTTAGGATTTCTAACTTATGGCTCAGGTTTGTCGAGCTTCACCCTTTCAAGCATCTGCTCTACCTTTTTGAGTAATTGATCCATCGAAGAAGACTCTTCCTTAATAGTGACTTTCTTTTCTGCTTTCGCTCTAGCTCTCTTGGACAACAGATTTGCTTCAATGCTGACTGCGATTTTCTGCATGTCTTCCACTGTGGCCGGTTCTCTCTCTCTTAATTGGTAGGCCATGTCAGCATCAAAACCATCTGGAAATTTCATCATAGTTAGTCCCACAGGTGGCTTTAGATGATCTGGAATTTCGTTATAAACTTAATTGAATCTAACACAATAGTCTTGGACCAACTCACCAGTGTTTCGTTTGATTTGCTTGTACTCAGCCAGAATTTGAAGAGGATTATTTTTCACTTCCCATCGGTTTAAAAATTGTCTTTGTAGGTTGGCCAAGGTAGCGATAATTGCCGCTGGCAAACCTCTGAACCATTTCCTCACATCACCTGCAAATGTCTGTACAAAGAGTCTCATTGCCACATTCTGCGCATCGATCTCATGAAGTTCATAGAAATCAGCCATTTTGTCCACATGTTGCTGAGAAGTAATGTTGTTAGGAGTGCCATCAAAGAATGGGATTTTGCTTTGATAATCTGTGGGCATATCATCTAGAACTTGAGGCAGAACAAGGGGTGAAAAACAGGCAGCCATCACTCTTGGTGGATTTGGCCTTGGAGGTGTTGGAGGATTTTGCACAGTTTGTAAGGGGCTAGCAATTGGAGTTTGAGGATGTGTCGCAATATAATTATCAATTAACCAGTTAGCTATTTCGGTTTCTAAATCTACAAGAAATTGTGGATTGGGGACAGTATAGTCAACAACCCTTTCGGATTTAGACTCAAACAATGATATTTCAAACCGCTCGTCAAACTCAAGCTCTTCAAGATACTAAAAAATGTCAGGACATGAATGGGATTTGAACACGGGAGTTATGGTGCTCTCTTGATGAAGGAGTCTCGGAATCAAATTGGGGTTTTCGTAAATATGAGGAGGATCCGCGTCTGGATTGGCTCTAGTATATCATCTCGAAGCCAGCATGCTATTAAGAAAAATCACAGAACACAACCAACTTACTCAGCCTATCTGATCCTAACCTTATCATCCGGAAGCTTAGAATTATTAAGAAATAAGGGGATTTGATTTCAGTGTTCCCCAGTATGGTTGCCACTTTTTTAGCACTTAAATCTACCCTAGGCTGAAGGAAGGCAACATTCAGGGTAACCACAAACCACGCTCAGTCTGGTAGCTAGCCCTACCAGAACAGGAGAGGGCTCTCTCCAAGTCACGCTCGGTGAATAGATAAGCAAAAAATGGTCTGAGATGACTTATAGTGAAGTATTGATCTTAGGCTAGTAAGTGAATATGGATACAAGAAACAATTTTTATGAATGACTGAGCTTCTGGGATGGTATGGAACCAACGGTTAGCAAAGAACAGAGAATTTAATACAAAGGCACAGATTACTTCGTGAGGCAAGGCAGGCGGAAAGTGTAGCAATTTAGTTTGAAATAACGTGGAATGGAGAGATTGTTTAGGAGAGTGAAAAGGGCATAGGAACATGAATCCTTTTCAACAGAAGAAGAACACTGAACATGAAATTTTCCCACAGGTAGAGCAATAAAATTGAATTCTACCTTATCTAACTCAGAAAATTTCACTGGAAATGAACATGAATTGAATTATGAAACATAATGAAATACATATGAAAACATAAGAGACACATTGGCTACACTCAGAACCACATGAATCTCATGAAACAGAGCCGCTGCCTTTCATTAATTCTCTGTCAAAAATATACAGTGAAGAAGCAGAGTTTCTTTTCCACAGTCTCCCAGAAGTTACAAGCTAACCAACCTTTGCAAATAGTTTGCATACAATATATAGAATGTGCTATGAAGAGATAGAACGCCCAAGGGTTGGGGAGTTACTCGAATCATTACAAAATGGAGGTGAAGAGCCAACCATTAGCTACAAGTGCTGCGTTACAAACATGACAAATGGCTTGGGTGACCATTTGCGTTCCTTCGCCAATTGGATAGAAGCCAATCTGGAGAGAAAATACTTTAAATGCCACCTTAGGTGCCAAAAAACTGAAATGTAGATGAGTGGGCCCACTTGCAGAAGTCGCGAATCGAAATTTCGTGAAACAGAGGTAAAATTGGGCTTTTTTCCTACATGCGTCGCGCCATTTTCTCTGTGCACTGCACCACTTTGGAGCTGGTTTTGAGGCACTTACAGGAGTCCAAAATGTGCCCAAGTGTGCTTTTTGGATATCCTGTCCTGTCTACTTTCTAACTCAAGTGGAATTTCTGAATTTGGTGCTCATTTTCCCCTCCAAATCTTCATTCTCCCAAGACTGCTTCCTATGTGTCAAAATAGGGGCAAAGAGGTCATTTTTGGGTGTTTTTGACCTCCTGGAGACTTAGATCTTGCCCAAATTTCTTGTCCAAGCACCAGTAATCATGATTTTTCATGCTGAATCCAAAAATGCAAACCATTCTTCATTTGGAGCTCCCAATTTTTAGCGGAGAAAAAACCTGTGTTTTGCCCAAAAATTTGTCATGTGCCCAAAATTCCACAAATTTCTTGGAATTTGGCCTGGAGGTTCTCTATGAAGTGTTATACTGTGCCAAAGAAGCTTCAGCCAAGATTCGGAGCTGATCTTGCTCTTTTGCCTCTTTTGCCTCTTTTGTTGCTTTGCTCAATTTTGCCTTCAAGCTCTTTATCCGGGCCCTTGCACTCATGTTTCGTGCGCTGTAATGGAAAGCCATGTGTCTCATTAAGGCATGGTCCTTGTTAGCTTTGTCCAGCATCCTCTCCAAGTGCACGTTAACGCTCTCGAGATGGGCCTCCCAGTCCTCATTGATCTCTTGCTCCATGTTACACAGTAATTTCTCACTACCTTCCTACCAGTCTTCCTACTGTGTCATGAGTCCAAATCATTCATGTTCATGCTCTCTGATGTTGCCAAATGACCCACTTTGCCAAAGTTTTTCCATCATCACGTCTGTTGTAAAAATAAACGCGCTGATGAGCGCTCCAAAACAGACCAAACGCGCTGCCATCCCGGAAGTACACGTGATTACCGCGATGGTCGAATTCCATGAGACAGCGCGACTATTGCTTATATTTGATCGCGCTGACATGACTTTCTCCATTATGCAGTGGCGATGTTAGCGCTCCAGTGCAGTTATGCACCCACGATGGTCCAATCTGGGTGAGTTTGTTCTAACAGCCGGCCTTCCAGATGATTCCAGACCTGGTTGTTGGCCTTGTATATGGCGTCCTCCCTTCTCTGGCATGTTTGTTTCGTCATTTGAGCCACCTTCCTTGGAGATAAGCTCATCTTCCCACCATTCATGGAGACTAATTCTCCTATTTAAGCCTCTACCATTGCTATCAGCTGCTATTTTGGAATTCATAGTGTTTGGAGTGTTGCTGATAGTGTGTGAGCTTGATAGGTAGCTGGTGTGACAAGTGTGGGATTATTAGAGAGCTTAAGCAAGGTTGTGAAGTGTTTGGATCTTCTGTAAACTTGTGAGTGAGAGAGTTTTTGCTTTGGGAGATCTACCTTCAAGGGTGAATGCTTGAGGAACTTGCTGGCTGGACCCTCTTGAGAAGGATTTGATGTCAGAACTATGGTTGTATTCTTCTTTGTTTATCAATAATAGACGACTATCATTATGGTTCCACTCTTATTGTCTTTATGATGGTGTTTGAGTTATATCCTTTCTGACTGATATATAATTGCATCTATTGGATTTTATGCTTGTGTTTGTATCGTTCTTTGCATGTATAGGTGTCCGTGCACGAGGATCGTGAGGACTGTGACCAGCCAGAGCAAAGGAAGGGGAGCGTCGACTCTTCTACAAGTACTAGCATTGGAATCCAGGTAGGCCTTCATCATCGGTCTTTAATTTGCAATTAGGAACCTGCGTGTTAGCGTTGTTTGATTGTTGCTAGACCCTATTTGGACTAGTAGGGATCGCCTCTTTCCGCAGAGGGGATTCACCTCCATAAAAATTTGGCGACTCCGCTGGGGAGTTTACCTTGTTGTTTGATTTGTAAACTTTAGACGGAGCCTGAAGTACGGCCAGATAGCCTTCGAAACACTATTTCTCTGCATTAGCGAAGTCGATCAACGCCACTTCAGCCAATCTTCAGTTTGGTTTACGAACTAAATAGCTTGGAGCTCGCTTTTGTCCTTTTTTGTTCATTCTTTCCTTGAGTTTGTTTTTGCTCTCTTTCCAAAGTTTGGGGATTAGTTCTCTGTTTCTTGGTTTCCTGGTTCGGTCTGGGAGATGCCTTGTTTGTTTAAAGATTGATTGTCTTGGTTTGGGAGTTTTTGGCTTGATTGTGGCCGTTTTTGAACATCATCGTGGTTTATAATAAAACAGTCGCGCTGTCATCGCACAGACCTTTCTGTGACCTCTTGATCATCGTGTTAATACACCAAACATTCGCGACGGTTCTGAAAATCGGACCATCGTGGTTAAGGCATGTACTTTCATGCTGACATCGCATTGTTGCTACACGTAGTTCTTTATCAGTGCATTGTTGTTGTGTACCACCCGCGCTGATTCCTGTAGAATTGAAGAATTTCAATTCTACCTCCTAAGCCTGTTGGTCTTGCTATCCCCTGCTGTCCTCACTTGGTTTATAACTTGTTTTTCATTGTCTGGAGATTGAATCAATTTCTTGTGAGTTTTGTTGAGCGAATCTTGTCTTTTTGCTTTGTGACCTAGTTTTATTATTCCAAGTTTGTTGGATCAGCTTTGCTTGGTTACTAGTTTGAAAAGGTTCGTTTACTGCTTGCTATTGGTTTGGTAAAGCCTTCCTCTTTGCTTGCTTTTTGCTTGGTTGTTTAAGTGATTGTTGTTGAACCAATCTTGACATTGTTTCGATTTCTTTTCACTACCCGGACATGGATCACAGTTGTTTGGGGTCAACCGATTCTTTTCACATTTGTTTGTTATTATTTCTCAAAGTTTGTTTAATGCACTTTGCCATCGACAAAAAGAAAAATCTCTTTTGCTTTGTATTAGTTAATGAGAACTAGAAGCTTTTCATTTTGATTAGTGATTAGTGATTAGTGATCCCAAAGAAAAGTTTTTGAATTTCCATTAGTTGCATTAGGGAAGCTATTTGTTGTTTTGTGATCATTTCGTTTGCGTGAAAACTCTCAAACCCTCTCGTAGCTAGCATTCATCGAATGGAATGACATATTTTGGCATATAGTTTGCATTTAGGCAATTTTGAGAGATTTCATACGGTAAGGCCTGAAAACCGAAACCTAATACAAGATCAACCTTAAAATGAACTGAATGAACCTAAAAACGCATTGGAACATAACGCTCACTGTTTAGAGGTCTAGGCTAGAGACGTGCTCTAGCGTTGTTAAACCTAGTCACTTTTGTTTCACTTAAGGTTGGGTGATTCCTCCTTCCGTGACGCAACAATGGTCTAGCACGATTTTAGCTCCCACGTACTGTCGAGTATATGGGGAGACCCCACTAGGTTATCATCCTTTATCCATAGGAAGCCATGTCTGCTGCCTTACAAGTCGTAACGTACCGAACACAACATTCGGGAAGATTGACTGTCGTACGAAAAGTCCTTGGTTTTCATATGACTGCCAAGGTGTATATGCAGTTTTACGGATTTGTTTGGTAAACCTTTTTGCCTAGCTCTCCAGAATAGTCACTTTCGTTCCTTTTCGGACTCTCTAAAAGAAAAGGTCCATCTGAGCACTTGTCACTTCAGGCTCATTAAACACTCGAAGGTGACTAGAGTCATCTTTTTGTCCTTTTCTCGACTCTTAAAAAATGAAAAGGTCAAGTTATGTCCTTACGTCTTAAAATTTATTCGGGCACGATTAACATTTACCCGGTTAGATCTCATTTGTGTTAGTTTGAGTAGGGTTCTTTCTCATTAGTTTCCCTAGGATTTGTTTTGAAGTTTGTCATCCTGGCGGAATCATCGATCCCGTCTCCCGTTCCAAGTGATCAAGGGTCTCCGTCTTCTGTTGCTCCCGAGGTACCGGTTGTGAGTGATACTCTCCCTGTTATCCCGAGTATCCAACCGATTAACTCTCGTGCTCCAGACGACGAGGCTTATGAATTTCATTGGAACCCCGTTTGAGAGCCTTACGAAGACGATATTCCTTTTACCCCTCCTGGTGTTTCGACCCCAATGTCTTCCTCCAACATGGATGATACATCTCCTAGAGTCAGTGAGACACCTGTTTTGTCAAGTATCGAAACTCCTACCCAACCACATCTCCGGTACCCTCACGCTATAAGTCCTTGAGGGATAATGTGGGTACTAGGATCCCCTCTTCAAGTACCATGTGGGATCTCCACGTCACTCCCACTACGGGATCTTGTGTTTCACAAGTTCACAGTACACCCGTCACTTCAGTTCCAACTGTTCCGACTGTTTGTGTAGCGTATTCAACACCGGTTGTTAGTGCTGTTACGGCATCTTCAGCAGTGACTACTGGTGCTGGTCTGTCTCACGGCCTGGTAAGTAGTGGCCAGCCGGCACATACACCTAGAGTTGTTCATCCTGCGCAAAGTGCACTGCCCTCTTCTGGTCCCACTCCATGAGGGGGGCCATATGATCAATATTTGCAAGCTGTCCAGGATCTGAGCTCGTAAGGTCTATTCTATTACTACGATTCCAATGGTCAGTACCTTTATCTTTCCAGGCCCTTGCCTACTCAGCTTGTTGTTGAGGTCTCGGTACCATTATCCGTTGCTCAGGGCACCACCACTTACCATGGTGGCCAAGCAATGCCTGCATAGCTTCAGGGACCACCTAACGAAGGCCAGCCGTCTTACGTGCAAACCCCTTAAGGGCAGCAACATTACGACCAGTCTTACCTAGGGAAACCTGGGGGCCCACAAGGACAACCCTTTCAGGGACAACCTTCAGCCTCTGGTGGTTCGTCTTTCACTTATCTTGCTCAACCTTTTGGTAATCCGGGGCAACCTGGTATTCAGCAAGGTTACCCATCTGAGCAACTGGGACAACCTTACATCCAACAAGGTCAACCTGAAGTCCAGCAAGGTTATCCATCTGGACAAGCAGGACAACATTATATGCAATAAGGACAACCTGGAATCCAGCAAGGGTACCCTTCTGGGCAGGGCAGTCAGCCTTACGAGCACAAAGGCCAACCCACTGCCCAGCCTAGTCATCCATATGGACGAGTTGGTCAACCTCAAGGTCAACCGGCCGTCCAGCCCACTCAGCCATCTGTTCCGCAAGGACAACCCTCAGTTGTACAAGGACAACCTAATACCCAGCAAGCTCATCCTTCTGGGCAAACGGGTCCGCCCAAAACTCAGCCAGGAAAACCTTCCACCCAGGTGGCCCAAGCTCAACCTTTTCAAGGACAACCTTCTGGGCCCCAGACTCAAACTGGTCTTCACATGCAAGGTGGGTTGCAATCCCAACCTTCTTACCAAAGGCAACCTGGTCACCAGGCTCAGTATGGAGCTCAGCAACTGTATGGTTACCAGCAACCCCAAGGGCAAACTCAGTTGGCCCCGTATCAAAATTATCAACAAATGTAGGTCACTCCCTATCAGAATTACCAGCAACAGTATGTTGCTCCTGCAGGTCAAGTTGGTAATCCATGGGGTGCTGGGGGGTAGATCCAGAGTCAACCATCCGGTTATGGATAGAACCCCTATGGACAGAATCCCTATGGATAGAACCCTTATGGGCCAGGCCCGTCCGGACAAAGTCCATGGGGGCAACCACCACCTGATTGGAACTCTGGTATTACCTCTTATCCACGGCCGTAGATGTCCTTCAATCCTCAGTTACCTTTCTTAGCAACATTGGAACTGCCAGATGTGCCCAAATTGACTAATGATCCCATTCTTCATAATCCATATTGGCCACCAGTTCCAACCAAGATACCCGGTGATTGTCCCAAATTCAATGGCAAAGCTGGAGAGGACCCTCAAGCCCATGTCATGACCTATCACCTTTGGTGTTCATCAAATTCCTGTCTTGACGATTCCATCTGGCTTTGCATTTTCCAAAGGACTTTCACCGGCTCGGCTGCTAAGTGGTACATTGAGTTGAATCGCGGATCCTTTCAAGATTTTAACTTGTTGGCAATGGCATTTCTAACTCACTTTCAGTTTCCCATTCGGTATGAGACAGGGACGCATCTCCTTACGTCTCTTAAACAGGACACGGCCACACATATATCCGATCATATACATGAATGGAGACGGCGTTGTCGTTTGATCAAGTTCTGGATTCCTAATCAGCTCCTAACCGATTGGTTTACAACCTCCTTTATCCCCGCAATCGTGCAAGACATTGCTATGGGAGCTTATGTAACTGAAGAGCAAGCTATCACGCGTGCTCAGTACCTCAACTTAGTTTATTCTCAGTCAGGTACCTTATATGATTATTTTCCTGATGCCCCAAGACCCGAAACATCCAAAGCTCCGCCAAAGCCATCTGTTGACGGTGTTATTGGCTCTGTAAATACATCTTCAAAGAAATCATCCGCGAACCCTAGGAAGAAAAAATCGAATGCTTCAAACGAAAACACTTCTCGGGGTCAATCTAATTCTGGAAATACTTCCGAGGTTAACACCGTCCAGTCCACCACGGCGGATAAATCCTCAAAAGGAAAGAAGAAGGGGAAAGCTAAGAATAAATCTGAGCAACCCAGACAGGACTCCCCTAAACCTTGACCCGAGGAAGGAGCCAAACGTAAACCCAAGTATCCTTGTCTTATCTGTGACAAGGATCACTATACTAAAGACTACCGCAGGCGGTCTGAAGTTAGTCGATTGTTTAAAGGTGCTCCCGGGACTCCTGCTGTGATCAAAGAACCTTTCCCCTCACAGCAAACTCAAATGGTGGCTGACCCATCACAACCCTCTTCTTCATTTGGCTCTCAAGTATTTATGGCTGGGACAATTCCCGTCCACATCAGTACTCAGGCAAAAGAATATTCGTCGCATGCCGGGAAAGAGCCTGAGGTCCCCTCTAGCGCTCCTCCATCCAGTTCTGGTCCACTCCATATCAAGAGACCTAGCACTGAGACGCCCATCCCCCCCTCAAAAAGGTGTACTTCAGAAGTCTTCTTACAACCCTAATGCTCATGCTGCCTAGCATTACAGCATCATTAAGGACTTAGCTCAGGCTCCGTCTGCTATGTTCGCCTTAGAAGTGCTCCAGAGTTGCCCCTCCCAGAGGAAGTCCTTGCTTTCGTCCATCGGTGGCATAGACCCGGCTGACTCAGATCTGATTTCTTTTGATCTCGAAGGCCATACGCCGAGACTGCCTCACCAAATCGCTTTCCTTATACAAGTCATTATCAATACTAAAACGATTCATCGTACAGTCATTGATGAAGATGCTTCGACTTGCATCATGTCTGTTGCCTGTTGGAAAGCTATTGGTTCTCCGACGCTGAGCCAGTCTCCTACAACATTGCAAGCCTTTGATGGAAGAGAGTCTCTTCCTTATGGTATACTCCAACGGTTGCCCATCTCTTTGGAAGGGAAGACGATCGAAGTGGAGGTCAAAGTTGTCGATGCTAATATTACGTACAACCTCCTCCTCGGACGTAGCTGGACATACACCATGCAAGTCGTGGCTTCGTCTCTTTTCCATGTCATTCATTTCCCTCATCAAGGGAAGATTGTCACCATGGACTAGCTCTCCTTCTTCGCGTCCTCTTCCGAAGGCAACGTGCCTTTCGTGGAGCATACCTCCAAATCATGTGAGAGTGTTGGAGCCGGACTTTTTAAAGATCCTACCCTGATGGGTGTCTTTTCCCTCCCACCTCCAAATCTCGCCCCTATTAATATGATTTCCGTGCGCTCTGATCCGTGGGTCCTTCCTCCTGCTAATCAGATAGAATCTTGGGGAGATATGATGTCGTTGAGTCCTGCCGAGCTCAACTACGTTGAAATTGTTGCTACATCGGCTCCCCTTCCCGAACCTGATCCTCAGAGCAGGGCTCTAGACTCGTATGTTCATTCCCCTTAGCTTGGAGATGACGCTACTTCGGATCCGTTAAAGGAAATATTTCCTTCGGATGAAGCCATTACCGAGACCATGTCTCTCGAGGAACCTCCTTGGTCTGATGATCACCACCGTTCCTCGTTTCTCCCTGCCCATCAGGAAATGATCACCTGTCTCGAGTGGTTTTCTCCTTGTCTCCCATCTCAGCCCCTTCAAACACCTATTCAAGTTTATCAAGTGTCCTCTGAAGGAAATATGGGAAACATCACGCAGACCCAACCCATCGACATCTCTGCAAAACCAGGGATTGTCGAGTACATTCACATTGGAGTCACTTGTACTCCGGAGGAAATTCAGCTCTACATCGATCTTTTTCGCGAATTTCGTGATGTCTTCGCTTGTTCCTACGAAGAAATGCCTGGCATTGACCCTAGCATAGTGGTGCATGAGATACCTACGTATCCAGGTGCTAAGCCTGTTCGCCAACGTCTACGCCCCATGCACCCCCGAAAGGCTGCAGCCATTAAAGCGGAAGTTGAAAAGCTTCTCAAGGCTAGTTTTATTTACCCCATTCCACTTACAGATTGGGTTTCCAATATTGTCCCTGTGAACAATAAACAAGGTACCATTCGAGTCTGTGTTGATTACCGTGACATCAACCGGGCCTATCCTAAGGATAACTTCCCCACACCCTTCATCGATCAGCTCATTGATGAGTGTGCGGGGAGCGAAATCTATTCATTTATGGATGGTTTTTCCAGGTATAACCAGATCAATATTGCGCTCACTGATCAGCATAAGACTGCCTTTATCTATCCTTGGGGCACTTTTGCTTACAAAACGCTCCCTTTCGGTTTGAAGAATGCCAATGCTACCTTCCAATGTGCAATATCCTACGCTTTTCATGACATCCGTCACATTATACAACCATACCTGGATGATCTACCAGCTCATTCAGTCAAATGCCAGGACCACCCTTCCCATCTTCGTGAAATCTTTCTCTGCTGTCGACACTACCGCATCAGGCTTAATCCTCATAAATGTGTCTTCTGCGTTGAATCAGGCAAACTGCTCAGGTTTATAGTCTCTCGAGAGGGCATCCGTCTGGATCCCCTTAAAGCCAAAGCTATTCTGAATCTTCCTCCCCCTGCTTCTTTGCAGAAGTTGCATAGCTTGCAGGGCAAAGAAAATGTCTTAAGACGATTTGTTCCGAACTATGCCGAAGTGGCTAAAGGCTTTACACGATTATTAAAGCAAGATACCCCTTTTCATTGGGATGCTATCGCTCAAGAGTCTTTCGAGCGTCTCAAGGGTCTCCTTGTTTCTACTCCATTATTGCGTCCGCCGAATTACCATCACGATTATACTCTGTATTTGGCCGCTGCCGATACCACTATCGGCATGGTTCTCGTGCAAGACGACGATGATGACACTGAGCATGTCATATATTACCTTAGTCGCAACCTTTTAGACACGAAAACTTGATACGCTTACGTCGAGAAGTTGGCATTGGCTGTCGTTTGTGCCATCCAATGTTTCTGGCATTATATCTTGTTGCATACCACGACCGTGATTTCTAATTGCAACCCGATGATGTACATTTTGTCACGTCAGTTGCTGGGGGGAAAATACTCAAAGTGGATCGTCATCCTCCAAGAGTTTGACTTGGAATTTACTGCTTCCAAGTCTAAGAAATCCCTGGTCTTTACTGAGTTACTTTGCTCTTTGCCATCTCCTTCCGCACCCTCTCACTCAGAGGACCATATCCTAGACGAAACTCTATTCCTGATCAGCACCCTCGATCCCTGGTACAGGGATATCTTTGTATATCTGCAGACGTCCTCTTTCCATCCCGCTGTGTCCAAGGATGCTCAGCGACGGATCCGTCATCAGTCTCAACCCTACCATATTATCGGGGACACCCTGTACTGTCTTGGCGTTGACTCCATTCTTCACCGACGTCTAACTCTCGAGGAAGCTGAGCGAGTCTTGAATGACTGCCACTCTAGTGCCTATGGTGGTCACATGTCCAGATATTCCACAGCTCAAAAAATCCTCCGCGCCGGTTATTTCTGGCCCTCCATTTTTAAGGATTGCATTCTTGTCGTCTGTTCGTGTCACACGTGCCAGATATACCAGCGGAAGATGCATGCGCCACCAGCTCCATTGCACCATGTTGTCACCGTTGGTCCTTTTGCAAATTAGGGCATTGATTATACGACTTGTAACCCTCGCTCGGCCGAGGGGCATGGGTATATTATCGTTGCTGTCGATTACTTTACAAAATGGGCCGAGGCGATGCCCACATTAACTGAAGACGGTCACACAGCGGAGCAATTTGTTTTCAACGATGTTATTTCACGGTTCAGAGTTCCTCAGGCCATCGTCACGGATCACAGGAAGAATTTCTGTAATCACATGATGACCGAACTGACAACCCAACTAGGCTTACAACATGATAGTTCGACCCCATACTATCCTCAGTCCAATGGCCAGGTTGAAGCCGTTAACAAGATTTTGGTTACAATGCTTCAACGTATCGTTGGCATGCATAAGTCTAATTGGAATTTAATGTTGTTTCCAGCCTTGTGGGCCTACCGAACCTCTGTAAAGGATTCCACCAATTTCACTCCATTTCAATTAGTTTACGGACTGGAGGGTACCCTTCCTATCGAATGTGAAATCCCTTCGTTAAAATTAGCCGTCGAGTTGCTTCCCAACACTACTCCGGTAGAGGAACGTCTTCTTTACTTAGAACAGCTGGATGAGACCCGTCACCTAGCCCCTCTAGCTATCGAAGCACAGAAGAAGAGAGTTAAAACTCACTTCAACCATACCATCCATCCTCGTTCCTTTGTTGAAGGAGATTTAGTCCTGCTATACAATCAAGCAAACCATAAGCTGGGGGCAGGCAAACTCGAGCCCATGTGGCTGGGCCCTTATATTGTAAAGAGAGTTTTGCAGAAAGGGGCACATGAGCTAGTTGACTACGAAGGTAATCCTCTCGATAAGCCCCGCAACGGGCTGTACTTGAAAAAGTACTATGCATGATTCCATGCGTTTGTTTTATCAAGTGTGTTGTGTGGGTGTGTTTTCATGTTTTTGGCTTGGTGTGAAGGCATGATTGCCGCTTATTGTGTCTTTTGCTTCTTGTGCAGATGTCTGGTGCACCTTACGTTGGTTTCGCTGATGGTGCCTGCCGTAGCACTCGCAATTTGTCTTCTGCGGCGTGGGTGATCTACGATCCTCATGGTGAGTTGATAGATCTTCAAGGTGTGTGTTTGGGTTGTACCACAAACAATGTCGCTGAATATAGTGTTGTGATTGAATTATTGGCCGAGGCAATCAATCTCAATATTTGTACATTGGTTGTCAACCTGGACTCTCAACTTGTCGTCCATCAGCTCAATGGGCAATATTCCGTCAGAAACCGTCACATTTTAAGGTTGTATTTACGTGTTAAATTTTTAGAGAGGAATTTTGATTTCATTACATATCAGCATATTCCGCGACAATTAAACACATTATCTGATGCATTGGCTAATCATGTATTAGATAGACATTTGCGTAACATATAATCAAAACATCATACAAGCAAGCACATAAAAGCACAATAATAAACCATAGGAATATATATATATATATATATATATATATATATATATATATATATATATATATATATATATATATATATATATATATATATATATCATGTGGCGCACCAAGGCGCTCAAAAATAAGTGTACATGTCTAAATAAGGCCTGTGTTCTCTGTACATCTAAGGCACATGTCTCTCAAAAATCACCAGTAGGAAATAAAGACCTAGATATCTAGTGTGGTGGGTTGTGCTCCCTATACTGCACAGTCGCTCATGCCACCCGCCTCAAAAGGCGTTGTATCCTTGGTTCCACTCCCACTGTATGGATCTGGGACGCTATGGGGACCTCCTCTATCCCCAGGTAATCTGGAATCCCTGTCAGCAAGCCCTCAAGGTTCCGTATCACGGTCTGCATCGTGTCATCTCCCGGAGGAGCCAGGGCTAGAGCTCCAATGCCCTGTGCATCCCTCCGTGCCTCTGGAGCCAAGCCGAGGGGTCTCGTTGGTCCTACATCTGCATACCATAGCGTTCGTCATTAGGACATGTACTTGAAAAAATCAAAAACATCATAAAAATCAAAAATCAAAAAATGAGATCAAGTGTCTTACCACCGTCATCCCACTGCTCTCCAGCAGGCAGCGGCATGTCTAGGTCTCTGCGGAAGTCTAGGCTTACATACGTCCAGTCCTCCACAAAGATAGTTTGACGCTCCAACCACTCTCGGAAGTATACCCCCCATGCCACTGGTCAACCACCACCTCCTCGTGGCATGACATGGCCCCATCGTGTGGCCCTCATCTCGCGAGGCCTAAGTGGGTCCAAAACCATATCCTGCAGTTGCAATGCCGGCACCCGCTCTAGCATGAGCGGGAGTAAAATCGATCTATAGCCAAACTGCTTCGTCTCACCGCGATGGAAGTTGGTCAGTTGTCTCTTCATGTTTGCCGCTACTGCATCTGCCCAGTTAAATATGGTAGGATTCAAGAATTCGAGAGCTAGTCGGAGATGGGTCTTCAAGGCCTTGTGTTGGGCCTGGGAGCCTGCTGCCTGTGTCACCATGAAGAGCATAGCTCGAAGGATGATGTCCTCCACCGTAGGAATTGCTATCTTTCTGCTCCGCGACTTGCGTGCCTGTGGGCACACCTGAGCCATCAGGATATCTAAAGTATCACCACCGGGTCGCTGCCCCTTCAGAATAAGCCTCTCACCTCGACGTGACAACCCGGTCAAAAAATAGATGTTTGTGTAATCAAACTCAATGTCTTAGCCTCGGATAACGAACTTCCCATCAGTGGGATTCCAGGCCTTGATCAAGAGTTCCAGAAGGTCAGGCTGTCTGCGCAAGTGTGGAGTTAAGAAACATTTAAGCAACCCGCACCCATGCAATGCATTTCGGCACCTGGCATCAGCAAAAGCCGTTATGTCATCATTATCGTGAGCGCGTTCTTGCCAAACGAATGCCATTATACCCTGCATAATCAAAAAAATTCATTAGGGCCCTGCTTGCAAAGTTTCATACGTTGATTTTATTAAAAAACTTGTTGCGCGGCGTCAGCGCGAGTATTTTTAACATAGTCGCACTGATAATGGGCGCCTTTGTTACTTTTTCCAGGCCAGCGCGAAAGTACATCACTCTTCCGCGCTGATCCGGGAGTGGCTTGTGGAAGTTATTTTTCAGTCAGCGCGGACCCGATAGGGAAATTCGCGCTGACCGAGAGCGCAATGCATTTCAAAAAATCCGCTCAAACAACTACTTCCCACCGTTAAAGTGCAGAAAAAAGACTTCAAAACAGAGCATAAGGCAAGATGTATCTACCTGGAACTGTTTTTAGGATGGATGATGCACGTACGGGGTGGAATTTCGCTCGCCAACCTCAATGCTCCAAGTCGCTCCACAAAGCGCCAATGGTAACAATGGTAAAAAAATTTGTTTACCCCCCCTATTTATGGTAATTTTAAAAAATTAAATATTATTTTTCATAAATATGGGTTTTTATGATGGTTTTTACTATATGCTTGGTTCCGATATAGTTTTTACTATGTTTTTATGCACATTGTCTATATTATCTCGAACGGGTTTATGCGTGCAGTGTTCCTTGTGCAGGATCTCAGCTGGTGGAATTACGATAGTTCTATACGCACTTGGTCCCGAAACGTCGTCTTTAAGCTCTTTTTTGACGTGAAATAAGAAAAAATAACCGAGTCTCCCTCTCAACTCGTTAAAAGAAGTGAGAGGCAGTCGCCTTTAAGCTCTTTTTTTGACCATTTAAACTTAAAAAGATCACCGGATTTTTGTCGTTTCGCGCTCGTTATTGGCTAATTGGCTACAAAGCGATGTGCTTCTGACCACTTTTCTACTTTTTCGGGTCGAAGTCACTACTTACGAAAAGTACTCCTCGATCGTATTGGTCGGGTGGTTCTTTCGAGCATTGTTTTATACTTTTTCGGGCTCGAGAGACACAACTTTACGAAAGGGGACCCCCTCGAGTTCACTTTTCTACTGTCTTTTCAGACTCTCTAAACAGGAAAAGACGCCGAGTTCTTCCTTTGTCAGACTCGTTAAAACTTAATGACATCGGATTCTATCGAAATGACGCCTTTCAAGCATATGCTATCCCCGTCAAGCTTGTCATCAAAAAAATAACCAGGGTACTCACCAGCAATGGTGGGGAAAATGGAACCACAATCATTGTTGTGTCGGCAGTATGTCGCTCTTGAACATGGCTCTCGTCTGCATTTGTGTCTAGGTGGGAACATCTCATCTTATTTTTACGCTTGCCTCCGTGGGTTTGGGTTATCCTGTTTGACCTCTCATCTGCTCATTACCTTGTCACCATGACCCCTGATCATTTAATGTCAAATACTGCCAAGTCCACTGGTGTGCCACTGATATGTTCAAGAGAAGTTGACCTCTGCAAGAATACTCAACCTCTCTCTGATACCTCACGCAAAATATCTTATCCTTCTCTATCTCGTGTTGATGATGTGGGAAACATTATGGCCCACCTTTGATCAAGGCCACTTCCTGTCGACTTCAGCTCATTATCCAGGAAGTTGACCTAGAGACTCCCTTCAGGTGCCTTGGAGCCTGCATGCCTCAACGGCAGGTTCTTCGTGTTCGACGCGAGGTTTTCATCATTGACCTTTGATCGAATGATTCTGTGGGTGCTTGATGCCAGCTCACTCATTCGCACGCCGTAGATTGTATCTATAGTACCTTGAGGACCATTGTCATTATCAGTGGTACCTCTCACGTCTGTTAACAGTTTTCATCATTGACTAGTAATCAGACGATGTTCTTGCATGTTCGACTTCAACTCCTATATTCACATGCTTGAACTTGTACTTTGTTCGGGTCGAGATGGAGCGCAAGACCCTACATTGTGTCTATTGAGATCTAGGTCGTGATTTTGTGAATTATTATGATCATTACATGACTCATTGATGGATGGATGCACCCATACCTGAGTCTTCATGGATGGCTGTGACCATACCTTTATTATCATCACGGTCTCATTAGCTGGGTGGCTGCGTCCATACCATAGACCTCTTTCGTATGTCTTTTGGATGGCTGCGCCCATGCCTAGACTACATGTAATTGATTATCAGAGATATCAGTTGTACTTGCGTACAGGTTCTTCCCGGTGGTGTTCCAGTTCAGTCAGTTTCATAAAGCATTTCATCCCTCCCACTCTCTCGGGCTTCATGCTTTAGGGGGCATCTGTTACACAGTAATTTGTCACTGCCTTCCTACCAATCTTCCTACTATGTCATGAGTCCAAATCATTCATGCTCATGCTCTCTGATGTTGCCAAATGACCCACTTTGCCAAAGTTTTTCCATCATCGCATCTGTTGTAAAAATAAACGCGCTGATGAGCACTCCAAAACAGACCGAACGCGCTGCCATCGCGGAAGTACACGTGATTATCGCGATGGTCGAATTCCATGAGACAGCGACTGTTGCTTATATTTGATCACGCTGACATGACTTTCTCCGTTATGCAGTGTCGATGTCAGCACTCCAGTGCAGTTATACACCTACGATGGTCCAGCCTGGGTGAGTTTGTTCTAACAACTGGCCTTCCAGATGATTCCAGACCTGGTTGTTGGCCTTGTATATGGCGCCCTCCCTTCTCTGGCATGTCTGTTTCGTCATTTGAGCCACCTTCCTTGGAGATAAGCTCATCCTCCCACCATTCATGGAGACTCCTTCTCCTATTTAAGCCTCCACCATTGCTATGAGCTGCTAGTTTGGAATTCATAGTGTTTGGAGTGTTGTTGATAGTGTGTGAGCTTGATAGTTAGCTGGTGTGACAAGTGTGGGATTGTTAGAGAGCTTAAGCAAGGTTGTGAAGTGTTTTGATCTTGTGTAAACTTGTGAGTGAGAGAGTTTTTACTTTGGGAGATCTACCTTCAAAGGTGAATGCTTGAGGAACTTGCTGGCTGGACCCTCTTGAGAAGGATTTGATGTCAAAACTATGGTTGTATTCTTCTTTGTTTATCAATAATAGATGACTATCATTATGTTTCCACTCTTATTGTCTTTATGATGGTGTTTGAGTTATATCCTTTCTGACTGATATATAATTGCATCTATTGGATTTTATGCTTGTGTTTGTATCGTTCTTTGCATGTGGAGGTGTCCATGCACGAGGATCGTGAAGACTGTGACCAGCCGGAGCAAAGGAACGGGAGCGTTGACTCTTCTACAAGTACTAGCGGAATCCAGGTAGGCCTTCATCATTAGTCTTTAATTTGCAATTAGGAACCTGTGTGTTAGCGTTGTTTGATTGTTTCTAGACCCTATTTGGACAAGTAGGGATCGCCTCTGTCCGCAGAGGGGATTCACCTCCACAACACTCCAATGATGTGAGCTCAACTATTCTCCTTTGTGCAGCTTGGCGATGCTCACGAATGTTTTGTAGCTCCATAATCACCTGCTAATCCTCTAGCTATTTTTTTCTCTACTCCAGGTACTTCATGTTCCACTTGGCCCTCTCCAAGTCAAGGGATAAGGCCTCAATCACTGATTGCTGCTCTTGGATGATCGCTCTAAGCTATGCATTTGTCGGTTCTGTATCTATCTCATCATCATGAAGGAGAACGAATTCTATCTCTCATTCACCTGATGGTTCATCTGAAGGCCCCTCATCATGCATTGGCTCCTTACCTCTATCCCGTTCCTGTGTCGTCGATGTAGGAAGCGAGGCCCCTTCCACCCCAGGTGGAGATAACACTCGCTTTGCCACTGCAAATAAATGTCTACTGCCTCTCTGATAGGTGATGAATACTGGCATAGTAGTGGTCTCATGGCGCTCATACTGATGAGAAGGACCATCTCTCTCATGCTCTGCCTTTGATACTACCTGTGGAGTGCTAAAGAAGTCACGGGAGATGAAGTCCTCCCAAGCAATGTCCTACAATCCCAACTGATGATCCACCAAAATCCGGACAAGAGCAAAGTGATAAACACTATTAAGCTGCTACTGAGGGGTCTTATGGTGCATGAAATTGTTCATCCTCTCTATGTTCCTGCAAATGAAAAATGGGAGGTTCATCATCCGCACCCTGGTAAAGTGCATGAGCAACCTGATGTGATAGGCATATAGGCGAGAGAACCTCACCTCACAACTGAAGTACTTCATGATCAATTTCATGAGCGGAGCATACTCATCTTTCAAATATCTGAATGGGAAGACTCTTGTGAGATGCCTCAAACAACTGGCCTTAATGTAAGGCTCATAGTATTTCCTATCCACCTTCTTCTTGTTATGCCACTGTTCTCCAACATTTGGTATACCTATTGCCACTGAGATAGTTTCGGGTGACAATGTGAAGGTGACCCCGGCCATGATAGACTGACCTCCATGTAGGTGAAGCACAAAAAGATGGGCCAACTCATGATGAACTCTAACATTTGCCACCCTTTGACAAAATTCAAAACATGCTAGGTGTTGGAAACATGACATAGCAAGAGGGCATGCTTGCAATTCAATGAGGGTGTTTGGCTCATCCCTAACATGTTTTCCACTCCTGTGATGTCTCCTAAGGGCCTGTTCTCCTGAAGTTGTATCACTGTGAGTTTCCACCTCATACTCTTATGAACCCTCAGATGCCATGACTGCTATTTATATACTGTATTAACGTTGCCCTTTGATGATGGTGAAGTTGGGTGTTGTTTGTGATATCTGCCCCCAAGGGGAACAATGAAACAAAGGGAGTATTAGGAGGGGAGTAATGTAATGGGAATAGGGGTTATAGGGAGAATTTTGTTTAGGGATATGTAGGGGTTTTGGGTATTTTGATAGGTTATGGTTTGGGGTTTTAATAAGGTAGGGTTTGGGGTTTCTATTGACCAGTAGGAGGAGGGGAAAGGGAATATGAGTTTGGTAGTGTTAGGGTAGTTGTAATAGGAAAAATGGCATAGGGGAATAAGGAAAAGCGGTAGGGCAGGAAAAATAGAGCCTTGGCATCAACATACACTTATACAACCCTAGTATCAATGGTTTTTTTTGGTGTCTTCTTGTGGTTGAATTTATGAAATTTGTTGCATTCAATCACAGGCATAAAACCACCATATCACTCATAAAATTTGATGAACTAGTGATGTTTCGAGCCTACCTTGCAATTGATGTGCTTCACAAAAAATTTGAGGGAGTTTTGGCACGTTTTTGGTGCTTTTTCTGTGTGCGCTGCACAGAAAACCCATTGCGCCGTGCTCTGGGTGTGAACCGTGCCAGTTATGACTTTGCACTGCAGGTGGGCTCTGTGTGCACCGCGCCCTGTGTGTGCGCCGCGCCCCTGCCTATATGTGTCGCGCGCCTGTAATGGCCTCCAAACTTGCTCCAAACCACGCGATTGCACTCTCCATGACATTGCAATGTTCTCCCTCTGCCTTTGATTGCACAATGACTTTGATTTTGGTGGCAATTTGTATATATAGACTTGGAGGTCATGATTTAAATTTTGCTTTTTCAAAAAACCTACTTTCTAATGTTATGTTTGACACTTTTTCACTGACTTTAAAACAACCCTGATTTTCAATTTTCCTCTTAATTTGGCTCAAGTGATGAAATTTTTGACACTCTTTGCAGGAATTTCTTGATAGGATATTTGGCCACGGAAACCATGATTACACCTGAAGAGATCAACTGAAGACTTTTTTGAAAATTTTATCACCCATGACACTATTTGACTTTTCTTCAAAATAGAGTTTTGGAGAACAATCGAAGTTTATCAATATGACGATGAAACTCTGTGAATCATTACTTTACAAGGGCATCACTCTAGCCTGCATGGCTTTAATGGAAATATTTAAAGACCAAATTGATTTAATCCCTATACCTAATGACCGAAAATGAGTTTTGTCCATTAAAGGACCAGACCTTGACTGTCATGGACTTTGGTGATCATTGACAAAAGACCTAAGCCAGCAGGAGCCAGACATGAGGGAAATGACTAGCATGACCTTCTCCGTCAGATCATGGCATGCCCCTAGCAGAATGCAGCTGAATGAATGTAGCGGGACACCTAAAAATGAAATGGATAAAGAGTTTTGATCTCTGACGGAGGGCTGACCAGACCGACTCTAACAGGCTCAGCAACAGATGTGGCATCTCTCAAGGTGTCCTGAAGCCACTTAGGCTTCCTCTTCCCTGAGTGCACTTGTCCCATAGGAGAATGAAACTCCTCCTCCCCATCATCATCAAGAGCATGAACTCCTGACTGTCTGTTTGTTGTCCTCCTGCCTGCACCTGAACCTATAGAAGCTAAGGTACTGTGTGAACTGTCCATCAGTGGACTACCTAGTGAACTGCTCTGTGAACTACTCTGCATGCTGCTCGGAGCACCACCCCTCTGGCTCAGTGAGCCACTGCTCACTAACGGACCAGACTTCCTCATAGATGTACCTCTAAATCCTCCTGATCCTTGCCCACTAGATCCTTGCCACTGACTCAACTACTGCTGAGGGTTTGGCTGATCCAGACACTCTAACTCCCGTGACCTCCTAAAGGCCTTGTCCTCCTCAAACTTCACATCCTGCCTGACAACAACTCTCCTCTGTGCAAGAATGTAAATCCAAAAGGCCTTTGAGGTCTCACCATAGCCCACAAAGATACCCTTCTCTGTGGTGGGCTCTAGTTTGGTCCTCTTCTCCTTGGGTATGTAGGAGTATGTGATGCACCCAAAGATACGAAGATGACTAATATCAGCTTCTTCTCCGAAAAAGCCTTTTCCGAAGTCATGTGCCCCAAGGCACGATGCAGACACCTGTTCTGCAAATAAGCAGCTATGTTGCAGGCCTCTGCCCACAAGAACAATGGCAACCCCTGATCATGCAACATGGCTTTGGCAGCTCCTATGATTGATCTGTTCTTCCTCTTCGCAACCCCATTATGCTGGGGGTTGTAAGGAACAATGAACTCCCTCCTAATGCCTGCCTCCTCACAATAGTCAACAAACTCTCCAAGGGTGTATTCTCCCCCATTGTCCGAACTCAGGGACTTGATCTTCCGACCTGTCTGTGTCTCCACAAGAGCTCTGAACTCCTGAAACCACTTGAAGACCTCACTCTTGGTCTTCAAGAAATAAATCCAGGTCCTCTTGGAGTGATCATCAATGAATAAAACATAGTACTCATATCCACTCAAGGAAACATGAGACATCCGACTACTCACATCGAAATGAATCAAAATCAAGTATCCCAGTCGCTCTACTGTCACTGCTGGGAAAAGGGGATTTGGCAAACTTGCCCATCGCACATCCTCTGCAAGTATCAAAGCGATCAGTGCTGAAATCTGGCACACCTGTAGTGATCTCCCACAATGTCCTCAAGGCTCCATGATACACATGTCCCATCCTGCAGTGCCAAATCTCACAGAGCTCAGAACTGCTAGCTCTTCTTTCGGTACTACTGCTTAATGCCACAAGGGACTGGAATGCAAACTTGTACACCTTTGCATGGCGTACACCTATCACTCTAGCTGAATCAGTTGGAGTGCCCCTGGGATACATCAACACCTGTCCTCGCCTGAACAGTACCTCATATCCTCTGTCCTCCAAAGCTGAGACGAATATGAGGTTCTTCCTCATCTCGACACATAAAGAACATCTGAGACCTTTAAGGGAGGTTTGGACTCCCTCTGAAATGTCAGTGTCCCCACCCCGACTGCTCTAACAACTCTGTCATCACCGAGTACTACCTCAATATCAGTGCCACTCTCTGAAAGCTCTGAGAAGTACTCACGGACTCCTGTCATGTGACGTGAAGCCCGACTGTCCACATACCAGATACCTGAAGATGCTCCACTAATCGAGGGAAAAGCATGCTCCCTCTGAACCTGTGTGGCAAGTGATCCTGCACTAGAGGACTCATACACAGTGAACCCAAACTCTTGGTCAAAACGAACTGCAAAGTCCTCAACCTCTGCTGAAGCTGCCACATTCTGGTTCTTCCCCTTCTTCTTCTTCTTCTCTGGACACACAACTGCATAGTGTCCCATCTTTTGACAATTCCAACACTTCACCTTGGAATAGTCCTTTTGTGTGTCACCCTGTTTACCTTTACCTTTGCCTTTGCCCCCACCATTTCTTGTGGAAGCCTGCTTCTTCCCTTCGCCTTTCTTGCCTCCTGCTGACAATGCTACATCCTCATCCTACTCAACTGGCTTGGCTACCCCAAGCTTACCTTTCCTGATCTCTGTCTAAATGCAATCATCCCAAAACCTCTCCCATGTGGGAAGGGTCTCATGTGCACAAACCATTGACAAAGTTCATCCATGAACGGGGGAGGCCATTCACTGCAATCCGCACCAACTCAGTGGGTGGAATGTCCTCTCCAACTGATGCCAACTCATCTCTCAAATTAGTAATCTTTGTGAGATATACAGCTACACTATCATTACCCATCTTAATAGTCTTCAGCTTCTCCCTCAGGACCATTTTCTGCTTTTCATTGGTACTCTGGTAGAGATTGGACAATGCTGTCCACATCTCATGGGCATTTCTCTTTCCTCTCACATGAGGGATGCAATGGTCTTTGAATCCATCTAGAATCTGTCTCTTATCCTTGTTGTTCTTTTTATTATACTTAGCCAACTGAGTAGCATCAGTATGCACAACAACAGGGTTCTGTGGAGTATGCACCATGATGTCCCAGACTTCTGCCTCCTCTCTGCATTCTCTCCTTCCAAACACTGTAATTTGTATGCCCATCCAACCTATCCTCCACCCTCAATCCCAATGACATCCTGCTATTCTAGAACTGAAAAATAGCATTGCTGTAGTAAAGATAAAACTGTTGTTTGTGAAAAATCAGCTTGCTGGAATTTTCTGAGTGAAAAATCAGCAGGCTGTAATTTTCTTCCTTCCTATCCCAAACTGCATTTCAGCACTCAAGCTCTGATACCATGTAAAAATGTCTCATTTGCCACCTTGGTTTTCAGTTTCACCTTATTTCTTCCATATATTTAGATGCCATTTCCCATATCCATACATTCAACAACTAAAAAAAGAAATTTTTGCTGAAAACACAAATTCTGGAAATTTTACAGAATGCTGGAAAATGCAGAAATAAAAATTAGCAGATACAAATAGCCATTTAACATAGTTGAACACAATGATTTTTGGTCAATGTGACCCTGTTAAAACCCCCTACAACTCTTGGGGAAAACCAGTTCGAGAGCTCTTTTTTATTTATGGAAAATGCCTTTTATAGTGAGAAATATTTAGCAAAAAATTCAGCAAACAAATTTTACAACTTATCTCGATTTTTGAGCCTCACAGCCCATTAGAAATTTCCAAACAACAAAACAAAACACTGAAAACTGTTGTACGCCTGTTGTATGGACTGTACGGACTGTTGTACAGAATGTATTGATAGTTGTACGAACTATACAGATGGGTTGTATGGACGGATTGTACGGACCTCGATTTTTGTGCAGAAAATCAGTTGTACAGCCCTTGATTTCTGTGCAAAAAATCTACCTTTTACTGTTTGCTCATTCAGCTGTACGAATTTTCTTAAATGTTGCCTTAGTATGTGTGCCAAGTTGTTGCCTCCTTCTCCTCCCTGTCCAAAAATCTCCCTTGCTCTCTTTCTCTCTCTCTCTCAATTTGCTCATGAAAGAATAAATGATATTTTCCTCCTTTTCCTCCTTTAATCCAACCCTAAGTGACTTTTGGGTGATCCCTTAATCCAATGGCTGAAATAGATTGAGATCTAGGGCTGAGATTAAATGATCATTTAAATCTCACTTTCTATTTTTTAATTCACCCCACTTTAATAAAGACTCAATTAGTCATTTATTTCCAAAGTCACTTTTCCTTTCTAATTTTTCATTGACTTTATAAAAGTCACTTTAAAATTAGACTTTAGTAACTTTATCACTTAAATTCACTTTTAAATTAGATTTGACTTTATAAAAATTATAATGTCACTTTAGGAGAAAAATTAATTCTTTTGGACACTTTTCCCTAGGCCAAAGATCAAAGCCTAAGGGAACCACCTGCCCTCCAGTACCAAATTTCAACACCCAAGGTATGTGAAAATATGTGTGCTAAATCCCCAAGAACCAATGGCAAGTTAAACCCAACTAATAGACGTGAGATATGGACTTGTAATGTAAGATGGAAGGTGTTAATTACAAGATATGGTAAGATGGAACAACACTATCACAATCAAGACTTCGCAAGTAGTGCCCCTCTTGTACCCAAAGGGCCTTAAGGGAAGTTCCAATAGACTAGGATTAAAGATTAACCCCCCATTTAAGGTGATAGAACAAGATCACGATCAAATTTTGACAATCTTCCATATCACCCATAATCCATACCAAATGCCGAGAAAAAAAACAAGTATAAGCACCCAATTGGAAAATTATCAAAGTACCATTGGAATGGCATCCTACATTCATGCATATGTTCATGTTGGATGGGAAAAGAAAATGGCTGATGCAAGTGGCAGAGCTATATAACATATCATCATCTAATGGTGGTTGGCCAGGACTATTGGTTGTCTGGCTAACTGGCTGGATGTCAAATATAGCAGAAACATTTTATATTATTGGCTTACCCATTTTGGTTGATAACAGTGCTGATTACATGCATTTAAATGTTTATACAATCATCCCTTATATCCCTGACATGCTATGGTGTTTTCACTAAAATTTCCATGTCTAGATGAAGTTCCTTAGTGTTGCTTAAAGTTTGAGCAACGTCTAACTACATTTAGTTTATATAGATGCAACATAATATGATAACATTGGAGTAACATCAAGAGGTGGGGACCTCCTAGTGACATAAAGAAGATGGGTGGTTAACATTTATTTGGTTCAGAACTTGCGTGGTCGATATTTATCTATAATATCTCCCACATTATTTGAAGGGAGATATTGCTTTCGAATTTGGGTTTACACCAATAGTCATTTCTCTGGAACTTCTCTCCAAATGCATTTGTGCTACTATTTTGGCATTTTCACTTGAATTTGATGTTGTACAAATTGACCACATAGATGTGAATAACAATGAGGTAGAACACAAGCAAACAAAATTGCATATGTTGTGGAAAATCCACAAAATTCTGATATGATAATATGAACAATATGAAAACAATTTTATTTTCATATAATCACAAAATTTCTCTACTAGATGCAGCAAAATAGGAATATAAATAAAATCACAATAAAACACAATCTTTCAAAGGAACCCAATTGGAAAAACCCTCACTTTCTTGAGAATATTAATGAAGGTGAATAAGCTACAAATCTCCTACAGATAACCAAGTTTCAATAGATAATACAAATTAATCTCTCAGCCTTGAACTAGGCTTCAAACAACCCTCAAATAATGTTGATCTACTTCCCTCAACTAGCCCACACTAAAGCCCAAAATCCTTGTGTGATCCTTAGGAAATAGGCCCCTATTTCCTAGCACATTCAATCTCTAAAAGAATAGGAATTTCTACTATTTTTGTGCACACTTTCAAGGGAAACGCTCCTCCAATAATTCACACAAGAAAAGACTTCTTGGCTCGTCCCTCTCACAAGCTCACAAAATCGTGCTCAAGAATGATTACAAAGCATGCCTTTGATCTCTTTAAGAGCACTTCTAATTGGCTATTGTTAATAAGTTATATGTTTGGAAATTCAAAGTGGTGGTTTTCTAGTTACCAATAGTGCTAAGTGAACTATTCAAAAATCATGAGAAATTAGTCAGTTACGACTACCTCTCATGGAAATGGTCATACGTTAATGACTTACTTAACGCAGTTGAATCCCAAAATGATATCTAATATAATGCACTGCGTAAACCCCCTAATACTTAAATTCAAAAAGAGTGAAGGGATCTCTTCTTGAATGGTTCATGAGGCGCAATACTTGCTAAGGTTTTGCAAATGGGGTAGCAAACTAAGTGGGCTTGATTGTGGGGAAAACTCCACAGTTAAGCGCGCTTGAGCCAGAGGCGATCTGGGATGGGTGACCTCCCGGGAAGTCCTGGTTACCGGGTGCAAGCCCCGGAAGTGATGATTGACGCTATGTGATTCATTTCACTAGTTTCAATCCCATTTCTTCACCCCTTTGAGCATCACCCGATGCAATGAGTGCTAAGTGAACTATTCAAAAATCATGAGAAAATAGTCAGTTACGACTACCTCTCATGGAAATGGTCATACGTTAATGACTTAATTAACACAGTTGAATCCCAAAATGATATCAATATAATGCACTGCGTAAACCCCCTAATACTTAAATTCAAAAAGAGTGAAGGGATCTCTTCTTGAATGGTTCATGAGGCACAATACTTGCTAAGGTTTTGCAAATGGGGTAGCAAACTAAGTGGGCTTGATTGTGGGAAAAACTCCACAGTTAAGCGCGCTTGAGCCAGAGGCGATCTGGGATGGGTGACCTCCCGGGAAGTCCTGGTTACCAGGTGCAAGCCCCAGAAGTGATGATTGATGCTATTTGATTCATTTCACTAGTTTCAATCCCATTTCTTAACCCCTGTGAGCATCACCCGATGCAATGAGTGCTAAGTGAACTATTCAAAAATCATGAGAAATTAGTTAGTTACGACTACCTCTCATGGAAATGGTCATACGTTAATGACTTACTTAACACAGTTGAATCCCAAAATGATATCTAATAGTTAACAAAACTTGTTAACCAACCCCTCTTAAAATTTAGGAGGCTAACGCCACAATGTATCATGGTAGGCTCCATCCTTTATTTGAAAAGTCCCAGAAGCAACTTCCTCATCCAATTATCGTCACAATTTGCATGACTAGCAGCCATGTACTCAACCTTCATTGAACTAAGTACAATTTATTTTTGCTTCCTATTGTACTAAGAAAGTTACAAACAATTGTTGCAGAAAGCTGAAGATGCCACCTAAAGTGCTCTTCCTATTTGGGGAGCTCGCTACCCAATCTGCATCTATGAAGCCCTCAAGCCTCAATCTATCAAATGATTTGTACCACGATCCATAGTTTTTTGTGCCTCTAAGATATATCAACACATGCTTTGCAACAACACAATGCACTCAAGTCGGTTCCACCATAAAATGACTGAGTTGGTTGATTGAAAAAAAAATATCAAGTCATGTGTTAACCAAGTACACGAACGACCTAATGAGTTGTTTGTATAGTGTAGGATCCACTCGCTCTCCTCTAGCATCCACCTTCCCCCAATCTGTGATTAGAGGCGTGGCCATGGGCTTGTAATCCTACATATGGAATCTTTTGAGAATCGCAGTAGTGTACCATCCCTATTGCACAAATATCTCACCATCGCCCTGCTAAACCTCCAAGCTAAGGAAATAGTGCATAAGCACCATATTGTTCATCTCAAACTCCCTTGCAAGGTCCTCCTTGCATTCTTGGATGAAGCTCACATCTCCAATCAATATAAGTTCAACTGTGGTTCTTTAGATATACCTCTCAGTACACTCTCAGATTCCTGCATCCCTTGATTTTGACCCTGATGCTGACCTTGAGATGAAATCTCAAGGGGTGGTCCTTTCTTGAAAATTCTTTTTCTGTGGAAGGCTTACATCCTTGGATCGGTTGATCATCCTACTGCAACTGTGGTTCTTTAGATATACCTCTCGGTACACTCTCAAATTCCTGCATCCCTTGATGCTGATGTTGATGCTGACCTTGAGAAGAAATGTCAGGTGGTGGTTCTTTATGGGGACATCCTTTCTTGACGATTCTTTCTGTCTGGAAGGTTTACATCCTTCAATTGCTTTATCATCCTACTGAAATTGTGGTTCTTTAGATATACCCCTCGGTACACTCTCAGATTCCTGCATCCCTTGATGTTGACCTTGATGCTAACCTTGAGAATAAATGTCAGGTGGTGGTTCTTTATTGGGACATCCTTTCTTGAGGATACTTTCTATGTGGAAGGTTTACATCCTTGGATCGGTTGATCATCCTACTGCAACTGTGGTTCTTTAGATATACCTTTCGATACACTCTCAGATTCATGCATCCCATGATGCTGACCTTGAGAAGAAATGTCAGATGGTGGTTCTTTATGGGGACGTCCTTTCTTGATGATTCTTTCCATTTGGAAGGTTTGCATCCTTCGATCAGTTGATCGTCCGGTTGCAACTGTGGTTCTTTAGATATACCTCTCGGTACACTCAGATTTCTGCATCCCATGATGGTGACCTTGATGCTGACCTTGAGAAGAAATGTCAGGTGGTGGATCTTTATGGGGACATCCTTTCTCGATGATTCTTTCTGTGTCGAAGGTTTACATCCTTGGATCCGTTGATCAACCTACTACAACTATGGTTCTTTAGATATACCTCTCGATACACTCTCAGATTCCTACATCCCTTGATGCTGACCTTGATGCCGACCTTGAGAAGAATGTCAGGTGGGGGTTCTTTATGCGGATGTCCTCTCTTGATGATTCTTTCTGTGTGGATGGTTTACATCATTGGATCGGTTGATCATCTTACTGAAACTGTGGTTATTTACATATACCTCTCAGTACACTCTCAGATTCTTGCATCCATGATGATGACCTTGATCCTGACCTTGAGAAGAAATTTCAAGTGGTGGCTCTTTATGGGGACGTCCTTTCTTGACGATTCCTTCTATGTGGAAGGTTTACAACCTTAGATCGATTGATCATCCTAATGCAACAGTGGTTCTTTAGATATACCTCTCGGTACACTCCCAGATTCTTGAATCCCTTGATGCTGACCATGAGAAGAAATGTCAGGTGGTGGTTCTTTATGGGGATGCCTTTCCTTAACAATTCTTTCTGTGTGGAAGGTTTACAACCTTGGATCGGTTGATCATCCTGCTGCAACTGTAGTTCTTTAGATATACCTCTCGGTACACTCTCAGATTCCTGCATCCCTTGATGCTGACCTTGAAAAGGAATGTCAGGTGGTGGTTCTTTATGGGGATGTCCTTTCTTGACAATTATTTCTATGTGGAAGGTTTACATCCTTGGATTTGTTGATCATCCTATTGAAACTGTGGTTATTTAGATATACCTCTCGGTACACTATCAGATTCCTGCATCCCTTGATGCTGAACTTGATGCTAACCTTGAGAAGAAATGTCAGGTGGTGGTTCTTTATGGGGATGTCCTTTCTTGACGATTCTTTCTGTGTGGAAGGTTTACATCTTTGGATCGGTTGATCATCCTGCTACAACTGTGGTTCTTTAGATATACATCTCGGTACACTGTCATATTCCTACATCCCTTGATGTTGACCTTGAGAAGAAATGTAAGGTGTTGGTCCTTTATCGGGACGTCCTTTCTTGACAATTCTTTCTGAGTGGATGATCAATTGATCCAAGGATGTAAACCTTCCACATAGAAAGAATCGTCGAGAAAGGGTGTCCCCATAAAGAACCACCACCTGGAATTTCTTCATAATGTAGGTTTTAACCCTGTACAGAAATTACCTGCATACGAATTCTTAAACAAAGAAAATAAACAATGCAAGAGCATAACCCATAAAACACATATGCACAGAGATTTTTCCCTGGATCCCAAAACCGGGACTCCCAGCTTGATTTTTCATTATGTTCCTTTCAATGTTACAATACATATTTATACATGTCGAAACATCCAATACCATGGACCGAAAACCATCGCGTCCAATACCATGGACCGAAAACCATCGCGTCCAAAAAACATGTGCTAAAATCATGCACAAAACCATAGGTGGGTCCGCCCAACCTAACATATGGTCCAAAACCAAAATTTTCTGGGGCGCTGCCCCAGACCCCATAAAGTGGGGTTACGGGTGCCCTTCAAACCCCCCTATTAACTACGTGGAAAGAATATAACACAACCCAACAATCTCCCACTTGTTGTTTTCTTTCCACAGGGGGCCACAGGAGAGCTTAGTCATTTTTTCAGCCCTGAGATTCCCATTGCTTCTCTACACCAAGAGAACTTCTCAAAGCTCACAGATTTTGCCAATGCATCTGCAGTATTCTTCAAAGTGTCCACCTTTACCAGCAACACCTTTCTGTCTTCTATCATATCCCTCACAAAGTGATACTGAACATCAATGTGCTTTGTCTTTGAATGATAAGCAGGGTTCTTTACCAAGAAAATTGCACTTTGGCTATCACAGTCTATTCTTATAGCTCCCTGTACTAACCCCATACTTGAACACGATCTCTGCAACCAAACTGCTTCCTTGCTTGCATGAGTGGCTGCCATGTATTCTGCCTCTGTAGTTGATAGTGCCACTACAGATTGTTTCTTACTCATCGAACTGACTGCACCTCCAAATAGGTTAAACACATACCCACTTGTAGATCTTCTCTGATCCAGATCTCCAGCCCAATCTGCATCAACAAAGCCATGAATATACAACACTCTGTCCAAACCTGGTCTTCCTTGGTAGCACAAACCATAATCACTAGTGCCACGCAAATACCTGAAAACCCGCTTCACTGCTATCCAGTGCTCCTTCCCAGGTTTTGACATAAACCTACTCAATACTCCCACTGCATGTGCAATGTCTGGTCTAGTACAGACCATTGCATACATCAGGCTACCCACTACACTTGCATATGGAACACGGGACATGTCCTCTTCCTCTTCTTGTGTCTTGGGACACTGTTCAGCAGATAACCTCACACCTACAGAAATAGGAACCTTCACCAGTTTACTATCCTGCATATTAAACCTCTGGAGTATTGTCTCGACATACTTCCTTTGGTTTAACCAGAGCTTCCTCTTTGACCGATCTCTTTTAATTTCCATGCCCAAGATATAGTTTGCAGCACCAAGATCTTTCTTGTCGAATTTGGAGGACAATTGGGTCTTCAAATGCTGGATAATTTCTTTGTCATTTCCAACCAGCAACATATCATCCACATACAAGACCAGATAAATAATACGGTCACCAATTAATTTAAAATACACACAATGATCTGCTTTGCTTCTGGTGAAGCCAAGTCCCCGTATAAATGTATCAAATTTCTGATACCACATCCTTGGTGACTGTTTTAACCCATACAGAGACTTCTTTAACTTGCATACCAGTTCTTTCTTACCCTTCACCACAAAGCCTTCAGGTTGCTTCATGTAGATTTCCTCTTCCAAATCCCCGTGAAGAAATGTTGTCTGCACATCCATCTATTCTAACTCAAAATCAAAAGCAGTTGCAACAGATAAAAGTAATCTAATAGAAGTTACCTTGGCAACAGGAGAAAAAATATCACCAAAATCAATTCCCGGCACCTGGGAATAACCTTTTGCTACCAACCGAGCTTTGTATTTCTCCACCTTTCCTTCTGCATTTGTCTTCTTCTTGAACACCCGTTTGCTGCCAATGGGTTTCCTTCCAGCCGGCAACTCCACTAGATCCTAAGCCTCATTTTTGTGCAAAGATGCCATTTCATCGACCATGGCCTCTTTCCAGAGTTTTCCATCCTCTGAATCCACTGCTTCCTTCACAGTTCTGGGATCATTATCAGTAACAGATAGAGAAAAATTTGAACTGAAAGCAGATGGACTATACCTTTCTGGCTGCCTTCTTTCTCGAACTGATCTTCTCATAGTCGGAGTTTGTGGCTCTTCATCTTCTGATTCCTCCTCTGCTGCAGAGTCTGATTCTTCCTCCTTTGGCTCAAACTCTATCTTCTCAGGTTCCTTTGGTTGGACTTCATGTTGAATAAAATCTTTTACCTCTCTGAACAACACATCTCGGCTGTACACAACCTTCCGTGTGACTGGGTTCCAAAGCTTACAACCCTTTAAACCATCCTTATACCCAACAAAGATGCACTTTTCAGATTTACTATCCAACTTGGTTCATTTCTCCTTTGGAACATGTACATATGCATCACATCCAAATACCCTTAGATGTGAAAGAGAGGGTTTCTTACCAGTCCATACTTCTTGTGGAGTCTTATCCTCCAACGCTGATGAAGGTGATCTGTTGATCAGGTAACATGCAGTATCCACCGCCTCTGCCCAGAATTCCTGTCCTAACCCGGCACCACTGAGCATGCTTCTTGCCCTTTCCATCAACGTCTTGTTCATTCTTTCTGCAACTCCATTTTGCTGAGGTGTATATGGAGTAGTCTTCTGCCATGCTATACCAAAATTCTTACAAAATTCTTCAAATTCCTTGCTGCAAAATTCTCCACCATTATCTGTCCTCAGCACCTTTATCTTCTTCTCTATCTGATTTTCCACCAGAGCCTTAAATTCTTTAAACCTGTCAAAGACTTCAGATTTCTTCTTAAGAAAATATATCCATGTATTCCTTGAGAAGTCATCTATGAATGATACATAGTACACAGACTTACCCAGTGATGGAACCTTCACAGGTCCAAACACATCACTATGCACAAGCTCTAATATCTGTTTCGTCCTCTTACCACCAGAGGGGAAACTCACCCAATTCTACTTCCCATATACACAATTTTCACAGAAATCAAAATCCAGAGAGCTATTATTCATACCTTCTACCATACCTTTACCATGAAGTATTCGAAGGCCCTTCTCTCTAATATGTCCAAGCCTTTGATGCCACAACATGGTCTTCTCTCCAGAGACCACTAGATTCTCTACTCCATTTTCAGGAACCATAGAACTATTGCACCCATCAACAACAGTGCTACCTTGTAGCTTGTACAGAGTTCCAATCCGAACTTCCCGCATTAATATTAGTGCTCCTCGAACCATCTTGCAGGTATCTTTCTCGAACACCGTCTTTACACCTGCATCATCCAACTTGCTTACAGAAATCAGATTTCTGGCCAATGCAGGAATATGCAGAACACCCGGAAGTGTTCTAAACCTTCCACCTTGCAACTTCAACTTTACTTTTCCCCGACCAATGATTCTAGCCTTCCTATCATCTCCTAAGAAGACATCACCACCATCGTATTTCTCATACTCGCAGAACCACTCTCTATGGGGAGTGAAGTGAAAGGATGCACCTGAATCAATCAACCATGCATCATGATCTACATGTGTACTTGAAGAAGCCAAGTACACATCCCCACCTTCATCTGAGGTGGTTTTCGCCTCTGCAGAAGGAGCATCATCAGATCCCTTTCCTTTATCATGAGCTTTAGATTTACAATCCCTTCTAAAGTGCCCTTCCTTTCCGCATTTCCAGCACACCACCTTTGTAGGTTTTCCTAGAGATTTAGATCTCCCTCTAGATTTAGATCTCCCACTCGATGACTTATCTTTGTTTCTCTTCTGGGACCGTCCTCGTACAGACAAGGCATCACCATTCTGGTTGTCCATATTTTTCTGTCTCATCTCCTCCGTCAGCAAGGCTGAGACTATTTCATCAAACTGCAAAGCAGTTGCATTGCTACCTATTGCAATAACTAGACTATCCCACGAATCTGGTAGAGAACACAACAGACTGATGCACTTATCTTCATCTGAAATTTTAATATCAACAGATAATAACTGACTTACCACAGTATTAAACGCATTCAAATGCTCTGTCACCGAGTCTCCATCTTTCATCCTCAGGTTATACAGCTTTTTCCACAGGAACAGTTTATTCACCAGAGACTTCGATTGGTACAAAGTCCCTAACTTGACCCACAAAGCCTTTGTCGTAGCTTCCCCTGATACATTCAGCAATACTGAATCCGAGACACACAATCGTATTGTGCTCTTTGCCTTTCGATCCAACTTCTTCCATTATTCATCGGTCACTCCCGATGGTTTAGTACCCGGATCTACCGCGATCCACTGATCTTTATCCACCAACAGATCCTCCATCTTGAGTTTCCACAACTCAAAATGCTGACCATTGAACTTCTCAATTTCTATCTTTCCACTGCTTGCCATCTTCTTTCACCACCAGAATCGATCTCGCAGATGTCCCACTAAACAGGGTCTACCACAGGCCTGAGCGAAACCCCTCAGCAACAAAGGCGTCCCCTTGAAGCCAAAACAGCTTTGATACCAAATGTAGGTTTTAACCCTGTACAGAAATTACCTGCATACGAATTCTTAAACAAAGAAAATAAAAAATGCAAGAGCATAACCCATAAAACACATATGCACAGAGATTTTTCCCTGGATCCCAAAACCGGGACTACCAGCTTGATTTTTCATTATGTTCCTTTCAATGTTACAATACATATTTATACATGCCGAAACATCCAATACCATGGACTGAAAACCATCGTCCAATACCATGGAACGAAAACCATCGCGTCCAAAAAACATGTGTGAAAATCATGCACAAAACCATAGGTGGGTCTGCCTAACCTAACATATGGTCCAAAACCAAAATTTTCCGGGGCGCTGCCCTGGCCCCCATAAAGTGGGGTTACGGGTGCCCTTCAAACCCCCCTATTAACTACGTGGAAAGAATATAACACAACCCAACACACAAGGTCAGCATAAGGGTGAGCATTAAAGGATGTAGGAATCTGAGAGTATACAAAGAGGTATATCTAAAGAACCACAGTTGTAGCAGGATGATCAACCGATCCAAGGATGTAAACCCTCCACATAGAAAGAATCGTCAAGATAGGACATCCCCATAAAGAACGACCACCTGACATTTATTCTCAAGGTCAGCATCAATGTCAGCATCAAGGGATGCAAGAATCTGAGAGTGTACTGAGAGGTATATCTAAAGAACCACAGTTGCAGCAAGATGATCAACCGATCTAAGGATGTAAACCTTCCACACAAAAATAATTGTCAAGAAATGACATCCCCAAAAAGAACCACCACCTAACATTTCTTCTCAACGTCACCAACAAGTTCAGCATCAAGGGATGCATGAATCTGAGAGTGTATCAAGAGGTATATCTAAAGAACCACAGTTGTAGCAGGATGATCAATCAATCCAAGGATATAAACGTTCCACATAGAAAGAATTGTCAACAAAGGATGTCCCCATAAAGAACCACTACTTGAAATTTCTTCCCAAGGTCAGCATCAAGGTTAGCATCAAGGTCAACATCAATGGATGCAGGAATCTGAGAGTGTACCGAGAGGTATATCTAAAGAAGCACAATTGCAGTAGGATGATCAAAGAATACAAGGATGTAAACCTTCCAAACAGAAAGAATCATCAAGAAAGGACGTCCCCATAAAGAACACCACCTGACATTTCTTCTCATTGTCAGCATCAAGGCTAACATCGATGGATGCAAGAATTTGAGACTTTACCAAGATTTATATGTAAATAACCACAACTGCAGTAAGATGATCAACCGATCCAAGGATGTAATCCTTCCACACAGAAAGTATCATCAAGAAAGGACGTCCCCATAAAGAGCCACCACTTGACATTTCTTCTCAAGGTCGGCATCAAAGTCTGCATCAAGGGATGAGAGAATTTGAGAGTGTACGGAGAGGTATATCTAAAGAACCACAATTGTAGTAGGATGATCAACTAATCCAAGGATGTAAACCTTCCACATAGAAATAATCGTCAAGAAAGGATGTCCCCATAAAGAATCCACACCTGACATTTCTTCCCAAGGTCAGCATCAAGCTCAGTATCAAGGGATGCAGGAATCTGAGAGTGTACCGAGAGGTATATCCAAAGAACCACATTTGCAGCAGGATGATCAACCGATCCAATGATCTAAACCTTCCACACAAAAAGAATCACCACAAAAGGATGTCCCCATAAAGAACCACCACCTAACATTTCTTCTAAAGGTCAGCGTCAAGGTTAGCATCAAGGGATGCAGGAATATGAGAATGTATAGAGAGGTATATCTAAAGAACCATAGTTGCAGCAGGATGATCAACAGATCCAACGATGTAAACCTTCCACACAGAAAGAATCATCAAGAAATGGCATCCCCATAAAGAACCACTACCTGACATTTCTTCTCAAGGTTAGCTTCAAGGTCAGCATCAAGGGATGCAGGAATCTGAGAGTGCATCGAGAGGTATATCTAAAGAACCACAGTTGCAGTAGGATGATGAACCGATCCAAGGATGTAAACCTTCCACACAGAAATAATCGTCAAGAAAGGACGTCCCCATAAGGAACCACCACCTGACATTTCTTCTCAAGGTTAGCATCAATGTCAACATCAAGAGATGCAAGAATTTGAAAATGTACCTAGAGGTATATCTAAAGAACCACAGTTGTGGGAGGATGATTAACCAATCCAAGAATGTAAACCTTCCACACAGAAAGAATCTTCAAGAAAATATGTCCCCATAAAGAACCACCACCTAACATTTCTTCTCAAGGTCAGCATCAAGGGATGCAGGAATCTGAGAGTGCACTAAGAGGTTTATCTAAAAAACCATAGTTGCAGCACGATGATCAACCGATCCAAGGATGTAAGCCTTCCACCCAGAAAGAATCTTCAAGAAAGTATGTCATCATAAATAACCACCACCTGACATTTCTTCTCAAGGTTAGCATCAAGGTCAACATCAAGGGATGCAGGAATCTGACAGTGTACCGAGAGGTATATCTAAAGAAACATAGTTGCATTAGGATGATAAAACAAACCAAGGATGTAAACCTTCCACCCATAAAGAATCATCAAAAAAGGACATCCCCATAAAGAACCACCACTGACATTTCTGACCTTGAGAAGAAATGTCAGGTGGTGGTTCTTTATGGGGACGTCCTTTCTTGATGATTCTTTCTGTGTGGAAGGTTTAAATCCCTGGATCAAATGATCATCCTGCAACAACTTTGGTTCTTTAGATATACCTCTCAGTACACTTTCAGATTCCTACATTCCCTGTTGCTGACCTTGATGGTGACCTTGAGAAGAAAAGTCAGGTGGTGGTTCTTTATGGGGACGTCATTTCTTGCGATTCTTTCTATGTGGAAGGTTTACATCCTTGGAACGGTTTATAAACCTACCGCAATTGTGGTTCTTTGGATAGACATCTCGGTACACTGTCAGATTCCTGCATCCATTGATGTTGACCTTGAGAAGAAATGTCAGGTTGTGGTTCTTTATGGGGATGCACTTTCTTGACGATTCCTTCTGTGTGGAAGGTTTACATCATTTTATCAGTTGATCATCCTACTGCAACTGTGGTTCTTTAGATATACCTCTCGATACACTCTCAGATTCCTACATTACTTGATGTTGACCTTGATGTTGACCTTGAGAAGAAATGTGAGGTGGTGGTACTTTATGGGGAAATCCTTTCTTGACGATTCTTTCTGTTTGGAAGGTTTACATCCTTGGATTGGTTGATCATCCTACTACAACTGTGGTTCTTTATACATACCTCTCGGTACACTCTCAGATTCCTACATCCCTTGATGCTGACCTTGATGCTGACCTTTAGAAGAAAAGTCATGCGGTGGTTCTTTATGGGGACGTCCTTTCTTAACGATTCTTTCTATGTGGAAGTTTTTCATCCTTGGATTAGTTGATCATCCTGCTGCAACTATGGCTCCTTAGATATACCTCTCTGTACACTCTCAGGTTCCTGTATCCCTTGATGTTGACCTTGATGCTGACCTTGAGAAGAAATGTAAGGTGGCGGTTCCTTATGGGGACATCCTTTCTTGAAGATTCTTTCTATGTGGAAAGTTTAAATCCTTCGATTGGTTGATCATCCTGCTGTAATTGTGGTTCTTTAGATATACCTCTCGGTACACTCTCAGATTCCTGCATTCCTTAATGCTGACCTTGAGAAAAAATGTCAGGTGGTGGTTCTTTATGGGGGTGTCCTTTCTTGACGATTCTTTTTGTGTGGAACGTTTACATCCTTGGATCGGTTGATCATCCTGCTACAATTGTGGTTCTTTAGATATATCTCTCGGTACACTCTCAAATTCCTGCATCCTTGATCCTGACCTTGATGCTGACCTTGAGAAGAAATGCCAGGTGGTGGTTCTTTATGGGGATGTACTTTCTTGACGATTCTTTCCGTTTTGGAGGTTTACATCCTTGGATCGGTTGATCCTCCTACTGCAACTGTGCTTCTTTAGATATAAATCTTGGTACACTCTCAGATTCTTGCATCCCTTTTTACTGAACTTGACGGTGACCTTGAGAAGAAATGTCAGGTGGTGGTTCTTTATGGGGGCACCATTTCTTGACGATTCTTTCTGTGTGGAAGGTTTACATCCTTGGATTGGTTGATCATCCTGCTACAACTGTGGTTCTTTAGATATACCACTCGATACGCTCTCAGATTCCTACATCCCTTGATGTTGACCTTGAGAATAAATCTTAGGTGGTGGTTCTTTATGGGGACGTCCTTTCTTGACGATTCTTTCTGTATGGAAGGTTTACATCCTTGGATCGGTTGATCATCCTGCTGCAACTGTGGTTCCTTAGATATAGCTCTCGGTACACTCTTAGATTCTTTCATCCCTTGATGCTGACCTTGAGAAGAAATGTAAGGTGGTGGTCCTTTATGGGTACATCCTTTCTTGACGATTCTTTCTGTGTGGATGATCAACCAATCCAAGGATGTAAACCTTCCAAAAAAAAAAAATCGTCAAGAAATGGTGTCCCCATAAAGAATCACCACCTGATATTTCTTCTCAAGGTCAGCATCAAGGTGAGCATCAAGGGATGTAGGAATCTGAGAGTGTACCAAGATATATATCTAAAGAACAACAGTTGTAGCAGGATGATCAACCGATCCAAGGATGTAAACCTTCCACATAGAAATAATCGTCAAGAAAGGACATCCCCAAAAAGAACCACCACTTGACATTTATTCTCAAGGTCAGCATCAATGTCAGCATCAAGGGATGGAGGAATCTTAGAGTGTACCGAGAGGTATATCTAAAGAACCACAGTTGTAGTAGGATGATCAACCGATCTAAGGATGTAAACCTTCCACACAGAAAGAATCATCAAGAAATGACGTCCCCATAAAGAACCACCACCTGACATTTCTTCTCAACGTCACAAACCAATTCAGCATCAAGGGATGCAGGAATCTGAGAGTGTATCGAGAGGTATATCTAAAGAACCACAGTTGCAGCAAAATGATCAACCAATCCAAGGATGTAAATGTTACACACAGAAAGAATCATCAACAAAGGACGTCCCGATAAAGAACCACCACTTGACATTTCTTCTCAAGGTCAGCATCAAGGTCAACATCAAGGGATGCAGGAATCTGAGAGTGTACCGAGAGGTATATCTAAAGAACCACAATTGCAGCAGGATGATCAACCGATACAAGGATGTAAACGTTCCACACAGAAAGAATAATCAAGAAAGGACGTCCCCATAAAGAACCACCACCTGACATTTCTTGTCAATGTGAGCATCAAGGTCGGGATCAAGGGATGTAGGAATCTGAGACTTTACACAGAGGTATATGTAAAGAACCATAGTTGCAGAAATATGATCAACCGATCAAAGGATGTAAACTTTCCACACATAAATTATCATTAAGAAAGGATGTCCCCATAAATAGTCACCACTTGACATTTCTTCTCAAGGTCAGCATCAAGGGATGCAGGAATCTGAGAGTGTACCAAGAGGTATATCTAAAGAACCACAGTTGTAGCAAGATGATCAACTGATCCAAGTATGTAAACCTTCCACATAGAAATAATCGTCAAGAAAGGATGTCCCCATAAAGAACCAACACCTGACATTTCTTCTCAAGGTCAGCATCAATGTGAGTATCAAGGGATGCAGGAATCTGAGAGTGTACCGAGAAGTATATCTAAAAAACCACATTTGCATTAGGATGATCAACTGGTCCAAGGATGTAAACCTTCCACACAAAAAGAATCACCAGGAAAGGACGTCCCCATAAAGAACCACCACCTAACATTTCTTCTAAAGGTCAACATCAAGGGATGAAGGAATCTGAAAGTGTACCGAGAGGTATATCTAAAGAACCACAGTTGTAGCAGAATGATCAACTGATCCAATGATGTAAATCTTCCAAACAGAAAGAATCACCAAGAAAGGATGTCCCCATAAAGAACCGCCGCCTGACATTTCTTCTCAAGGTCAACATCAAGGTCAACATCAATTGATGCAGGAATCTGAGAGTGTACCGAGTGGTATTTCTAAAGAACCACAGTTGCAGCAGGATGATCAACCGATAGAAGGATGTAAACCTTCAACATAGAAGGAATCATCAAGAAAGGGAATCCCCATAAAGAACGACCACCTGACATTTCTTCTCAAGGTCAGCATCAAGGTCAACATCAATGAATGCAATAATATGAGAGTGTACTGAGAGGTATATCTAAAGAACCACAATTGCAGTAGGATAATAAATTGATCCAAGGATGTAAAATTTCGACAATGAAAGAATCGTCAAGAAATGAAGTCCCCATAAAGAACCACCACCTGAATTTTCTTCACAAGGTCAGCATCAAGGTCAACATCAGGGGATGTAGGAATCTGAAAGTGTACAGAGAGGTATGTCTAAAGAACCATAGTTGCAGCATGATGATCAATTTATCCAAGGATTTAAACCTTCAACATATAAAGAATCATCAAGAAAGGACGTCCACATAAAGAAAAACCACCTGACATTTCTTCTCTAAGTCACCATCAAGGTCAACATCAAGGGATATAGGAATCTTAGAGTGTACCGAGAGGTATATCTAATGAACCACAGTTGCAATAGGATGATCAATTGATCCAAGGATGTAAACCTTCCACACAAAAAGAATTGTCAAGAAAGAATTTCCCCATAAAGAACCACCACCTGACATTTCTTTTCAAGGTCAGCATCAAGGAATGCAGGAATCTGAGAGTGTACAGAGAGGTATATATAAAGAACCAAAGTTGCAGTAGGATGATCAACCGATTCAAGGATGTAAACCTTCCACACAGAAAGAATCGTCAAGAAATGATGTCCCCATAAAGAACCACTACCTGACATTTCTTCTCAAGGTTAGCTTCAAGGTCATCATCAAGGGATGTAGGAATCTTAGAGTGTACCAAGAGGTATATCTAAAGAACCACAGTTGTAGCAAGATGATCAACCGATCCAAGGATGTAAACCTTCCACACATAAATAATCATCAAGAAAGGATGTCCCAATAAAGAACCACCACCTGACATTTCTTCTCAAGGTTAGCATTAAGGTCGGCATCAAGAGACGCAAGAATCTGAGAGTGTACCGAGAGGTATATCTAAATAACCATAGTTGCAGGAGGATGATCAACTGATCCAAAGATGTAAACCTTCCACACAAAAAGAATCGTCAAGAAAAGACATCCCCATAAAGAACCAGCACGTGACATTTCTTCTCAAGGTCAGCATCAAGGGATGCAGGAATTTGAGAGTGTACCAAGAGGTATATCTAAAAAACCATATCTGCAATAGGATGATCAACCGATGCAAGGATGTAAGCCTTCCACATAGAAAGAGTCCTCAAGAAACTATGACCTCATAAATAACCACCACCTGACATTTCTTCTCAAGGTCAGCATCAAGGGATCCAGGAATCTGAGAGTGTACCGATAGGTATATCTAAAGAACCACAGTTTCATTAGGATGATAAAACAATCCAAGGATGTAAACCTTCCACCCAGAAAGAATCATCAAAAAAGGACGTCCCCATAGAGAACCACCACCTGACATTTCTTCTTAATGTCACCATCAAGGTTAGAATCAAGGTGGTGGTTCTTTATGGTGACGTACTTTATTGATGATTCTTCCTATGTGAAAGGTTTACATCCCCGGATCAGTTGATCACCCGGCTACAACTGTGGTTCTTTAAATATACCTCTCAGTACACTCTCAGATTCCTTCATACCTTGATGCTAACCTTGATGCTGACCTTGAGAAGAAATGTCAGGTGGTGGGTCTTTATGAGGACGTCCTTTCTTGAAGATCCTTTCTATGTGGAAAGCTTACATCCTTGGATCGGTTGATTATCCTGCTGCAACTGTGGTTCTTTAGATATACCTCTTTGTACACTCTCAGGTTCCTGCATCCCTTGATGCTGACCTTGAGAAGAAATGTCAGGTGGTGGTCCTTTATCTGGTCGTCCTTTCTTGACTATTCTTTCTGTGCGGATGGTACACATCATTGGATAGGTTGACTATTCTGCTGCAACTATGGTTCTTTAGATATACCGCTCGATACACTCTTAGGTTCCTGCATCCCTTGATGCTGAACTTGATGCTAACCTTCAGAAGAAACGTCAGGTGGTGGTTCTTTATGGGGACGTCCTTTCTCGATGTTTCTTTCTGTGTGGAAGGTTTAAATCCTTGGATCGGTTGATCATCCTACTATAACTGTGGTTCTTTTGATATACCTCTCAGTAAACTCTAAGATTCCTGCATCCCTTGATGTTGACCCTGATGCTGACCTTGAGAAGAAATGTCAGGTGGTGGTTCTTTATGGGGAAGTCCTTTCTTGACGATTCTTTCTATGTGGAAGGTTTACATCCTTGGATCGGTTGATCATCCTACTGCAGCAGTGGTTATTTAGATATGACTTTCGGTACAATCTCAGATTCCTGCATCCATTGATGCTGAACTTGATGTTGACCTTGAGAAGAAATGTCAGGTGGTGGTTCTTTATTCGGACGTACTTTCTTGACAATTCTTTCTGTGTGAAAGGTTTACATCGTTGGATCAGTTTATCATCCTGCTGCAACTGTGGTTTTCTAGATACACCTCTCGGTACACTCTCACATTCTTGCACCCCTTGATGCAGACCTTGAGAAGAAATGTCAGGTGGTGGATATTTATGGGGATGTATTTTCTTGATGATTCTTTCTGTGTGGAACATTTACATATTTGGATCGGTTGATCAGCTGCAACTGTGGTTCTTTCGATATACCTCTCGGTACACTCTTAGATTCCTCCATTCCTTGATGTTGAACTTGATGGTGACCTTGAGAAGAAATGTCAGGTGGTGGTTCTTTATGGGGAAATCCTTTCTCCACGATTCTTTCTATGTGGAAGGTTTACATCCTTGGATTGGTTGATCATCCTGCTGCAACTGTGTTTCTTTAGATATACCTCTCGGTATAGTCTCAAAATTCTGCATCTCTTGATGCTGACAATGAAGCTTACCTTTAGAAGAAATATCAGGTGGTGGTTCTTTATGGGGACGTCATTTCTTGATGATTCTTTCTATGTGGAAGGTTTACAACCTTGGATCAGTTGATTATCCTGCTGCAACTGTGGTTCTTTAGATATACCTCCCGGTACACTCTCAGATTCCTGCATTACTTGATGCTGACGTGGATGCTGACCTCGAGAAGAAATGTCAGCTGGTGGTTCTTTATGAGGAAATTCTTTCTTGAGGATTCCTTCTATGTGGAAGGTTTACATCCTTGGATTGGTTGATCATCCTCGTACAATTGGGGTTCATTAGATATACCTCTCTATACACTCTCAGATTCCTATATTAGTAGATGTTGACCTTGATGGTGACCTTGAGAAGAAATGTCACGTGGTGGTTCTTTATGTGGACGTCTTTTCTTTATGATTCTTTCTGTGTGGAAGTTTTATATGCTTGGATTAGTTGATCATCCTTCTGCAACTATGGTTCTTTAGATATACCTCTCGGTACACTTTCAGATTCCTGCATCCCCTGATGCTGACCTTGAGAAGAAAAGTCAGGTGGTGGTTCTTTATGGGGACGTCCTTTCTTGATGATTCTTTCTGTGTGGAAGGTTTACATCATTGGATCGATTGATCACCCTGCTATAACTGAGATTCTTTAGATATACCTCTTGGTACACTCTCAAATTCCTGCATCCATTGATCTTGACCTTGATGTTGATCTTGGGAAGAAATGTCAAGTGGTGGTTCTTTATGGGGACATCTTTCTTGATGACTCTTTCTATCTGGAAGGTTTACATCCTTAGATCGGTTGATCATCCTACTACAACTATTGTTCTTTAGATATAACTGTCGATACACTCTCAGATTCCTGCATCCCTTGATGTTGACCTTCATGCTGGCCTTGAGAAGAAATGTCAGGTGGTGGCTCTTTATGGGGACATCCTTTCTTGATGATTCTTATAGTGTGGAAGGTTTGCATCCTAGGATTGGTTGATCATCCTACTGCTACCGTGGTTCTTTAGATATACCTCTCGTTACACTCTCAGATTCTTGCATCCCCTTATGCTGACATTGATGCTGACCTTGATAAGAAATGTCAGGTGGTGGTTGTTTATGGGGATGTCCTTTCTTGATGATTCTTTCTATTTGGAAGGTTTACATCCTTGGATCGGTTGATCTTCCTACTTCAACTATGGTTCTTTATATATACCTCTCTTTACACTCTCAGATTCCTGCATCCCTTGATGCTGACCTTGATTCTGACCATGAGAAGAAAATTCAGGTGGTGGTTCTTTATGGGGACATCCTTTCTTGACGATTCTTTCCTTGTGGAAGGTTTATATCCTTGGATTAGTTGATCATCCTACTGCAACTGAGCTTCTTTAGATATACCTCTCGGTACACTAAAAAATTCCTACATCCATTGATGTTGACCTTGAGAAGAAATTTCAAGTGGTGGTTCTTTATGGGGACGTCTTTTCTTAATGATTCTTTCTGTGTGGAAGGTTTACATCTTTGGATCAGTTGATCATCCTGCTGCAACTGTGGTTATTTAGATATACCTCTCAGTACAGTCTCAGATTCCTGCATTCCTTGATGCTTACCTTGATGGTGACCTTGAGAAGAAATGTCAGGTGGTGGTTCTTTATGTGGACATCCTTTCTTCACAATTCTTTCTGTGGTGAAGGTTTACATCCTTGGATTGGTTGATCATTATACTGCAACTGTGGCTCTTTAGATATACCTATTGGTACACTCTCAAAATCCTGCATCCCTTGACGTTGACCTTGAAGCTGACCTTGAGGAGAAATGTCAGGTGGTGGTTCTTTATGGGGACATCATTTCTTGATGATTCTTTCTATGTGGAAGGTTTACATCCTTGGATCGATTGATCATCCTGCTGCAACTGTGGTTCTTTAGATATATCTCTCGGAACACTCTCAGGTTCTGCATCACTTGATGCTGACCTTGATGTTGACCTTGAGAAGAAATGTCAGGCATTGGTTCTTTATGAGCACATCCTTTCCTGACGATTCTTTCTGTGTGGAACATTTACATACTTGCCTCAGTTGATCATCCTGCTACAACTATGGTTCTTTAGATATACCTCTCGGTACACTTTCAGATTCCTGCATCCCCTGATGCTGACCTTGAGAAGAAAAGTCAGGTGGTGGTTCTTTATAGGGACATCCTTTCTTGACGATTCTTTCTATGTGGATGGTTTACATCATTGGATCGGTTGATCATCCTACTGTAACTAAGGTTCTTTAGATATACCTCTTGATACACTCTCAAATTCCTACATCCATTAATGTTGTACTTGATGCTAACGTTGAGAAGAAATGTTTACATCCTTGGATCGGTTCATCATCCTACTACAATTGTGGTTCTTTAGATATATCTCTCGTTACACTCTCAGATTCCTGCATCGCCTTATGCTTACCTTGATGCTAACCTTGAGAAGAAATGTCAGGTGGTGGTTCTTTATGGGTCCGTCCTTTCTTTACGATTCTTTCTTTTTGGTTTACATCCTTGGATTGGTTGATCATCCTGCTGCAACTATGGTTCATTAGATATACCTCTCTTTACACTCTCAGATTCCTACATCCCTTGATGCTGACCTTAAGAAGAAAAGTCAGGTGGTGGTTCTTTATGGGGACGTCCTTTCTTGACGATTCTTTCTTTGTGGAAGGTTTATATCCTTGGATTGGTTGATCAACCTACTGCAATTGAGGTTCTTTAGATATACCTCTTGGTACACTCTCAAATTCCTACATCCATTGATGTTGACCTTGATGCTAACCTTGAGAAGGAATTTTAGGTGGTGGTTCTTTATGGGGACGTCCTTTCTTGATGACTCTTTCTATCTAGAATGTTTACATCCTTGGATCTGCTGATCATCCTGCTGCAACTGTTGTTCCTTAGATATAACTCTCATTACACTCTTAGTTTCCTGCATCCCTTGATGCTGACCTTGATGGTTACCTTGAGAAGAAATGTCAGGTGGTGGTCCTTTATGAGGACATCCTTTCTTGAAGATTCTTTCAGTGTGGAAGTTTTACATCCTTGGATTGGTTGATCATCCTACTGTAACTGTGGTTCTTTAGATATACCTCTCGGTACACTCTTATATTCCTGCATCCCTTGATGCTAACATTGATGCTGACATTGACACAGAAAGAATCATCAAGAAAGTACGTCCCCATAAAGAACCATCACCTGACATTTCTTCTCAAGGTCAGTATCAAGGGATGCAGGAATCTGAGAGTATACCGAGAGGTATATCTAAAGAAGCACAGTTGCAGTAGGATGATCAACCAATCCAAAAATGTAAACCTCCCACACACAGAGTGTCGTCAAGAAAGGACGTCCCCATAAAAAAACACCACCTGACATTTCTTCTCAAGTTCAACAACAAGGTTAGCATCAAGGGATGAAGGAATCTAAGAGTGTACCGAGAGTTATATGTAAAGAAAAACAGTTGCAGCAGGATGATCAACCGATCCAAGGATGTAAACCTTCCAGATAGAAAGATTCGTGAAGAAAGGACATCCCCAAAAAAGAACCACCACCTGACATTTCTTCTCAAGGTCAAAATCAAGGTCAACTTCAATGGATGTAGGAATTTGAAAGTGTACCGAGAGGTATATCTAAAGAACCACAGTTGCAGCAGGATGATCAACCGATCCAAGGATGTAAACCTTCCACATAGAAAGAATCCTTAAGAAAGGACATCCCCATAAAGAACCACCACCTGACTTTTCTTCTCAAGGTTAGCATCAAGGTCGGCATCAGGGGATGCAGGAATCTGAAAGTGTAGCGAGAGGTATATCTAAAGAACCACAGTTCTAGTAGGACGATCAACTGATCCAAGGATGTAAACCTTCCACATAGAAAGAATCGTCTGGAAAGGACGTCCCCATAAAGAACCACCACCTAACATGTCTTCTCAAGGTCACCATCATGTTGGAAAATGATATATTACGGAGCAATGGAACACATAAAATATTGCAGAAATATAAACACAGAAAACAGATAAAACAAGAGTGACATAGATATACATGGTTCACCTAGTTTGGGCTACGTCCACCCCAAACAGCCAGTCCTTAATTTCTATTATCCAACAAAATGAAGAGACACAACCTATAGCAAATCCGCTATAATATCATCTATTTTCTCTCACAGTCTCACCTCTCTGTTTCTCGCTGAGAGAATACACATCTATTTGACAACCTCAAATACAATGCCCTCATACAAAGAGAGGGGGTTGCCTTCTAGGGCAAAATACCGTAAACTAAACATAAGTTCTACCGTCAGATCATCCGCCTAATGATGCTGAACTTGAGAAGAAATTTCAGGTGGTGGTTCTCTATGGGGACGTACTTTCTTGACGATTATTTTTGTGTGGAAGGTTCACATCCTTGGATTGGTTGAGTATCCTGCTGCAACAATGGTTCTTTAGATATACCTCTTGTTACAATCTCAGATTCTTGCATCCCCTGATGCTCAACTTGATGCTGACCTTGAGAAGAAATGTCAGGTGGTGGTTCTTTATTTGGACGTACTTTCTTGATGATTCTTTCTATGTGGAAGGTTCACATCCTTGGACCAGTTGATCATCCTGCTGCAACTATGGTTTTTTAGATATACCTCTTGGTACACTCTCAGATTCGTGCATCCCTTGATGCTCACCTTGAGAAGAAATGTTAGGTGGTGGATCTTTATGGGGACATCTTTTCTTGACGATTCTTTCTGTGTGGAAGTTTTACATCCTTGGATCGGTTGATCATCCTACTTCAACTTTGGTTGTTTACATATACCTCTTGGTACACTCTCAGATTCCTGCATCCCTTGATGCTGACATTCAGGCTGACCTTGAGAACAAATGTTAGGTGGTGGTTCTTTATGGGGACATGCTTTCTTGAAGATTCTTTCTGTGTGGAAGGTTTACATCCTTGGATCGGTTGATCATCCTGCTACAACTGTGGTTCATTAGATATACCTCTCGGTACACTCAGATTCCTACATCCCTAGATGCTCACCTTGATCGTGACCTTGAGAAGAAATTTTAGGTGGTGGTTCTCTATGGGGACGTCTTTTCCAGAAGATTCTATGTGGATGGTTTACATCCTTGGATCAGTTTATCATCCTGTTGCAACTGTGGTTCTTTAGATATACCTCTCGGTACACTTTCAGATTCCTACATCCCCTGATTGTGACCTTGATGCTGACCTTGAGAAGAAAAGTTAGGTTGTGGTTATTTATGGTGACATCCTTTCTTAACGATTCTTTCTGTGTGGAAGGTTTACATCCTTGGATTGGTTGATCATGCTGCTGCAACTGTGGTTCTTTAGATATACCTCTCGGTACACTCTCAAATTCCTGCATCCATTGATGTTGACCTTGATTCTGACCTTAAGAAGAAATGTCAGGTGGTGGTTCTTTATGGGGATGTCCTTTCTCGACGACTCTTTCTATCTCGAAGGTTTACATCCTTGGATTGGTTGATCATCCTATTGAAAATGTTGCTCTCTACATATACCTCTTGGTACACTCTCAGATTCCTGCATCCCTTGATGCTGACCTTGATGTTGAACTTGAGAAGAAATGTCAAGTGGTGGTTCCTTATGGGGACGTCCTTTCTTGATGATTTTTTCTGTGTGGAAGGTTTACATCCTTGGATCGATTGATCAACCTATTGCAACTGTGGTTCTTTATATATAACTCTCTTTATACTCTCAGATTCCTACATCCCTTGATGTTAACCTTGATGTTGACCTTGATGCTGACCTGGAGAAGAAATGTCAAGTGCTGGTTCTTTATTGAGACGTCCTTTCTTGATGATACTTTTTGTGTGGGAAGTTAACATCCTTGGATCAGTTGATCATCCTGCTGCAACTGTGGTCCTTTAGATATACCCCTTTCTACACTCTAAGATTCCTCCATCACTTGATGCTGACCTTCATAAGAAATGTCAGGTGGTGGTTCTTTATGGGGACATCCTTTCTTGACGATTCCTTTTGGGTGGAAGGTTTAAATCCTTGGATCGGTTGATCATCCTACTGCAATTGTGGTTCTTTAGATATATCTCTCGGTACACTCTTAGAGTCCCACATCCCTTGATTCTGACTTTGATGCTGACCTTGAGAAGAAATGTCAGGTGGTGGTTCTTTATGGGGATGTCCTTTCTTGCAGATTCTTTCTGTTTTGAAGGTTTACATTCTTGGATCGGTTGATCATCCTGCTACAACTGTGGTTCTTTAGATATACCTCTTGATACACTCTTAGGTTGCTGCATCCCTTGATGTTGACATTGATGCTAACCTTATGAATAAATGTCAGGTGGTGGTTCCTTATGGGGACGTCATTTCTTGGCGATTCTTTCTGTGTGGAAGGTTTACACCCTTGGATTGGTTGATCATCCTACTGCAACTGTGGTTATTTAGATATACCTCTCGGTACACTCTGAGATCCCTGCATCCATTTATGCTGAACTTGATGGTGACATTGAGAAGAAAGGTCAGGTGGTGGTTCTTTATGGGGACGTCATTTCTTGACGACTCTTTCTGTGTGGAAGTTTTACCTTTTTGGATCAGTTGATCACCTTGCTGCAACTGTCATTCTTTAGATATACCAGTCGCTACACTCTCAAATTCCTGCATCCCTTGATGCTGACCTTGAGAATAAATGTTAGGTGGTGGATCTTCATGGGGACATCCTTTCATGACGATTCTTTTTGTGTGGAAGGTTTACATCCTTGGATCGGTTGATCATCCTACTACAACTATGGTTCATTAGATATACCTCTCCGTACACTCTCAGATTCCTACATCCCTAGATGTTGACCTTGATGGTGACCTTGAGAAGAAATGTCACGTGGTGGTTCTTTATGGGGAAGTCCTTTCCTGACGATTCTTTCTTTGTGAAAGTTTTACATCCTTGGATCAGTTGATCATCCTGCTGCAACTATGGTTCTTTAGATATACCTCTCGGTACACTTTCAGATTCCTGCATCCCCTGATGCTAACCTTGATGCTGACCTTGAGAAGAAAAGTCAGGTGGTGGTTCTTTATGGGGACATCCTTTCTTAATGATTCTTTCTATGTGGAAGGTTTACATCCTTGGATCGGTTGATCATATTGTTGTAACTGTCGAATTCCTTGGATCTGTTGATCATCTGGTACACTCTCGAATTCCTACATCCATTGATGTTGACCTTGGGAAGAAATGTCAGGTGGTCATTCTTTATAGGGACATCCTTTCTTAACGACTCTTTCTATCTGGAAGGTTTACATCCTTTGATCAGTTGATCATCCTGCTGCAACTGTTGTTATTTACATATACCTCTCGGTACACTCTTAGATTCTTGCATCCCTTGCTACTGACCTTGATGCTGACCTTGAGAAGAAATGTCAGGTGGTGGTTCTTTATAGGGACATGCTTTCTTGATGATTATTTCTATATAGAAGTTTTACATCCCTGGATTGGTTGATCATCCTGCTGCAACTTTGATTCTTTAGATATACTTCTCGGTACACTCTCAGATTCCTGCATCCCTTGATGCTGACCTTGATGTGGACATTTATAAGAAATGTCAGGTGGTGGTTCTTTATAGGGACATCCTTTCTTGACGATTCTTTCTGTTTGGAAGGTTTACATCCTTGGATCAGTTGGTCATCCTGCTGAAAATGAGGTTCTTTAGATATACCTCTTGGTACGCTCTCATTTTCCTGCCTCCCTTGATACTAACCTTAATGCTGACCTTCAAAAGAAATTTCAGGTGGTGGTTCTTTGTGGGGACGTCCTTTCTTGACGATTCTTTCTGTGTGGAAAATTGATCCAGGTGGATGTTGGTGGCCACCCACTTATCCCATTTGGACCCCCACAACTGTCTCTTTCAGTCTTTTCAGTTTCCTAAATTGCAGCACAGTTTACTATTTTTAGCAGTTTTTCGGGTCCTGAACTTTCGGAGCTGTTTTGAGGCCCTAAACGATGTTTTTTTGGGAATCTGGGGCAACATGGGTCCAAGGATTGATGTTTCATTTAAAACTGGTAGTACTCGGATAGATCTTTCTAACGGGCTATCGTACGCGTCAAACGGAGATCGTATGCCAAAGTTACGACCCCGGGAAATTGATGTACCAATTTACCCAAATGGGGCCCACAATTTGGTGTTTCATCTTCTAGGGTTAGGTTTTGGGATGTGAAGGGTTTTCCATTGTTTCTCAACAATAAATAGGCCTTCGAGCCTCATTATAACACAGTTTTTAGAATATTTCAGAGGCATGTAGCCACCACATCTCTTCTCAGAGATAAGCTACCATCGCCCTAGCTGGTTTATTTCCATTTCTGGTTGTAAGCATATTTCAGTATTTTCCATTAATGAAATGAAGTATTATTTCCGCTGCATCTTTGTGTATATGGTTATCTCTGTAATTTGTTGCATTCCTGTTTAAATCCGGATCAGTGGTATCAAAGCAGTCTGCTTTTTCTCTGTTTTTCTTTGCATGTCCCCAACGAGGTCATGATATAAGGAGTTAGGGCTTGAACTGGTCGAACCTTTGCAAGACCAGCCTTGCAAATCCCAACGGCCTCCCATGGTGGATGAGAAGAAAGACGAGGGGGCAGGAGATCCTATCAAAATCTTTCTCGAAGAAGCGCTCGAGCGGTAAAGGAACGCGATGATGGATAGCTTTGCTCAGATCCTTCAGCGGCTTCCTAGAGGCGACGCATCGGCTTCCAACAGCGACTCTGGAAATGCCACGCCGTTTAAGGTACAAGTTAATTTTGAAATCCCCATCTTCGAGGGTCAAATAGACATAGATGCCATAGATAAATGGTTAAATCTGCTAGATGGGTATTTTTCTGTTCACGAATTTTCAAGTCGGGAGAAGATTGTTTTCGCTCTTCTCAAAGCAGCCCCCCACGTCAAGGACTGGTGGGAAACCTACTGTGAGCAGAAGGATGAAAGTACAGGCTCACTATTTTCAGCTGCACCCACTTGGAATGACATCCGGGATGCCATCAAGGAGTAGTACTACCCTGTCGGAAGCTATGAGGACAAATACATCAAATGGACCACACTGCGGCAAGGACGAGACCAAGATGTGCCGGAGTTCACAAACATTTTTCATCCCCTTCGCACACAATTGGGTATCAAAGATTCTGAGCTGCATCTGGTACTCAAATACCACGGCTGCCTACACAGATACATCCAGGAAGAGATGGGGTTCTTGAACATCTCCTCACTCGCCACAGCATACGAATACGTTGTCAAAATCGAGCAAAAGTTCAAACAGAAGAAAAGAGACTTTGGATCTGCAAATCCGAAGCCCAAAGGACAAAGCCAAGGCAGGGTGACGCAAGACAACCGTCGAAGCTGCAAGAAAAGAACAACACCATGAAGCCGAAGAAGGACACAAGAAAGTGGTGTGAGTTCCACAAGAGTCCCACTCATAACACAAGTGAGTGTCGGACCAAGCAGTCGCTGGTGGCTGAGTTGAAGGTTTCTGAATCAGATGCATGTTCTAACCCTGAGCCAGAACCTAACAAGGGGAATGGCAAAGGGAAGCAGATCATTGATGTGGATCCCAGCGCCACTGTTGCCACTGCCAAGATCCAGAAGAATGAACCTACAGATCCAGAAGAGGGGGAGCGTCTTTTCCACTCACAGATGTGGGTGAAGGGTTCGTCGCTGCAATTCATTGTTGACAGTGGCAGCCAAAAGAACCTCATTTCAGCAGAGGTCGTGAAGCGGTTGGGCCTACCGACTACATCGCACCCGCAACCGTACAGTATCGGGTGGCTTCACGAAGCACGAGATCTGAAAGTTCGCCAGCAGTGCCACCTTCCCTATAGCATCAAGCCCTTCACAGACGAGGTATTGTGTGATGTTACACCTTTGGATGTTTGTGATGTATTACTAGGCCAACCATACTTGTGGAGGTGACATGTTGTGTATGAATCAAGGCCTCGTGCTGTCATTATTTATTTGAATAATTCATTATACAGGATACTGGAGGTAGCCCCACCTACCGCCACATCTTTGATCACCGCTAAGAAAGGAAGCAAGCTCATATCACAGACCAGGAAATTCATCTGTCTGGTTCACTCCCAAAGTAAGGGGAAGATCATTGCTACATCCATGACACCTGCAAGGGGTCCTCTACGCAGCAGCAGCAGCAAAGGAATACGGTCATGACAGAACACAGGAACAACTTCTCCTCACCCATAGGGGTACCGCACAAGCTTCAAGTGGGCAACAAAGTCTGGTTGCATCTGCAGAGAGAACGCCTTACCAGAACCCATCAGAAACTCAGACCACTCCGACATGGTCCTTACACCAGCACCAAGGCTACGGGAAACAATGTTTTAAAGCACAACATTCCTCCATTCCTTCGCTTTCACCGAGTGTTCAATGTGGACCGTCATCGACCATGCTTCCCACCATTTCTGGACACATGAGAGATTGCAAAACAACTCACCAGGGACCAAGTTCAGCAGATGGAGGAACTCAATGCAATGGGGACCATTGCTTCCTAAGGGGACAGGAATGATCCAGGTGGATGTTGGTGGCCACCCACCTATCCCATTTAGACCCCCACAACTATCTCTTTCAGTCTTTTCAGTTTCCTAAATTGCAGCACAGTTTACTATTTTTAGCAGTTTTTCGGGTCCTGAACTTCCAGAGCTGTTTTGAGGCCCTAAACGAATTTTTTTTGGTAATCTGGGGCAACATGGGTCCATCGACCGATGTTGCCTCCCAAAGTGGTAGTACTCGGATAGATCTTTCTAACGAGCTATCATACGCGTCAAATGGAGATCGTATGCCAAAGTTACGACCCCGGGAAATTGATGTACCAATTTACCTAAACGGGGCCCACAATTTGGCGTTTCATCTTCTAGGGTTAGGTTTTGGGATGTGAAGGGTTTTCCATTGTTTCTCAACAATAAATAGGCCTTCGAGCCTCATTATAACACAGTTTTTAGAACAGTTCAGAGGCATGTAGCCACCACATCTCTTCTAAGAGATAAGCTACCATCGCCCTAACTGGTTTATTTCCATTTCTGGTTGTAAGCATATTTCAGTATTTTCCATTAATGAAATGAAGTATTATTTCCGTTGCATCTTTGTGTATATGGTTATCTCTGTAATTTGTTGCGTTCCTGTTTAAATCCAGATCAAAAATTAACATCCTTCGATTGGTTGATCATCCTGCTGCAATTGTGGTTCTTTAGATATACCTCTTGCTACACTCTCAGATTCCTGCATCACTTGATGCTGACCTTGATGTGGACCTTCAGAAGAAATGTCAGGTGGTGGTTCTTTATGGGGACATCCTTTCTTGACGATTCTTTCTGTGTGGAAGGTTTACATCCTTGGATCGATTGATCATCCTGCTGCAACATTAGTTCTTTACATATACCTCCCTTTACAATCTGAGATTCTTGCATCCCTTGATACTAACCTTGACGTTGACCTTGAGAAGAAAACTCAAGTGATGGTTCTTTATTGGGACGACCTTTCTTGACGATACTTTCTATGTGAAAAATTAACATCCTTGGATCAGTTGATCATCCTTCTACAACCATGAATCTTTAGATATACCTCTTGCCACACTCTTAGATTCCTGCATCACTTGATGCTGACCCTGATGTTGACCTTCAGAAGAAATGTAAGGTGGTGGTTCTTTATGGGGATGTTGTTTTTCGACGATTATTTTTGTGTGGAAGGTTTACATCCTTGGATCGGTTGATCGTCCTATTGCACTTGTGGTTTTTTAGATATATCTCTCGGTACACTCTCAGATTCCTGCACCCCTTGATTCTGAATTTGATGCTGACCTTGAGAAGAAATGTCAGGGGATGGTTCTTTATGGGGATGTCCTTTCTTGACGATTTCTTTCTGTCTGGAAGGTTTACATTCTCTGATCAGTTGATCATCCTGCTGCAGCTGTGGTTTTTTAGATATACCTCTCGGGGCACTTTCAGGTTCCTACATCCCTTGGTGCTGACCTTGATCGTGACCTTGAGAAGAAATGTCAGGTGGTTTTTTTTTATGGGGACGTCCTTTCTTGACGATTCTTTCATTGTGGAAGGTTTACATCCTTGGATCGGTTGATCATCCTACTGCAACTGTGGTTATTTAGATACACCTCTCGGTACACTCTTACATTCCTACATCCCTTGATGCTGACCTTGATGCTGACCTTAAGAAGAAATGTCAGGTGGTGGTTCTTTATGGGGACGTCCTTTCATGATGATTCTTTCTATGTGGAAGGTTTACATCCTTGGATCGATTGATCATCCTGCTGCAACATTGGTTCTTTACATATACCTCTCTTTACACTCTCAGATTCCTGCATCCGTTGATGCTAACCTTGATGCTGACCTTGAGAAGAAATGTCAAGTGCATGTTCTTTATTGGGACGACCTTTCTTGACGATAGTTTCTATGTGGAAAATTAACATCCTTGGATCGGTTGATCATCTTGCTGCAACTGTGGTTCTTTAGATGTACCTCTTGCTACACTCAGATTCCTGCATCACTTGATGCTGACCTTGATGTTGACCTTCAAAAGAAATGTCAGGTGGTGGTTCTTCATGGGGACATCCTTTCTTGACGACTCTTTCTATCCGGAAGGTTTACATCCTTGGATCGGTTGATCGTCCTGCTGCACTTTTGGTTATTTAGATATATCTCTCGGTACACTCTCAGATTCCTGCATCCCTTGATTCTGACATTGATGCTGACCATGAGAAGAAATGTCAGGTGGTGGTTCTTTATGGGGACGTCCTTTCTTGACGATTTCTTTCTGTCTAGAAGGTTTACATTCTCTGATCAATTGATCATCTTGCTGCAACTGTGATTCTTTAGATATACCTCTCGGGACAGTTTCAGGTTCCTGCATCCCTTGATGCTGACCTTCATGGTGACCTTGAGAAGAAATGTGAGGTGGTGGTTTTTTATGGGGACATCCTTTCTTGACGATTCATTCTATGTGGAAGGTTTACATCCTTGGATTGATTGATCATCCTGCTACAAATATGGCTCTTTAGATATATCTCTCGCTACACTCTCAGATTCTTGCATCTCTTGATGTTGACCTTGATGCTAACCTTGAGAAGAAATAAAAGGTGGTGGTTCTTTATGGGGACGTACTTTCTTGAAGATTCTTTCTATGTGGAAAGTTTAAGTCCTTTGATTGGTTGATCATCCTGTTGCAACTGTGGTTCCTTAGATATACCTCTCGGTACAATCTCAGATTCCTGCATCGCTTAATGCTGACCTTGATGCTGACCTTGAGAGGAAATGTCAAGTGGTTGTTCTTTATGCGATGTGCTTTCTTGACGATTTTTTTTGAGTGTTTGGTTTACATCTTTGGATCAGTTGATCATCCTACTGCAACTATGGTTCTTTAGATATATCTCTCGGTACACTCTCAGATTCTTGCATCCCTTGATTCTAACCTTGATGCTGACCTTGAGAAGAACTGTCAGGTGGTGGTTCTTTATGGGGACGACCTTTCTTGATGATTCTTTCTATTTTTAAGGTTTACATTCTTGGATCGGTTGATCATCCTGCTGCAACTGTGGTTCTTTATATATACCTCTTGATACACGCTTAGGTCGCTGCATCCCTTCATGCTGACATTGATGCTAACCTTCAGAAGAAATGTCAGGTGGTGGTTCCTTATGGGGACATCCTTTCTTCACGATTCTTTCTATGTGGAAGGTTTACATCCTTCGATTGGTTGATCATCCTACTGCAACTGTGGTTCTTTAGATTTACCTCTCGGTACACTCTTAGATTCCTGCATCCCTTTATGTTGAACTTGATGGTGACGTTGAGAAGAAATGTCAGGTGGTGGATCTTTATGGGAACGTCATTTCTTGACGGCTCTTTCTGTGTGGAAGGTTTACATTGTTGGATCGGTTGATCATCCTATTGCAACTATGGTTCTTTAGATGTACCACTTGATACACTCTCAGATTCCTGCATCCCTTGATGCTGACCTTGAGTATAAATATCAGGTGGTGGTTCTTTATGGGGACGTCCTTTCTTGATGATTCTTTCTTTATGGAAGGTTTACATCCCTGGATCGGTTGATCATCCTGTTGCAACTGTGGTTCTTTAGATATACCTCTTAGTACACTCTCATATTTTTGCATCCCTTCATGCTGACCTTGATGCTGACCTTGAGAAGAAATGTAACGTGGTGGTCCTTTATGAGGAAATATTTCCATGATGATTCTTTCTGTGTCGTTGATCAACCGACCAAGAATATAAACCTTCCACACAGAAAGAATCGACAAGAAAGTGTGTGCCCATAAAGAACCACCACCTGATATTTCTTCTCAAGGTGAGCATCAAGGGATGCAGGAATCTGAGAGTGTACCGAGAGGTATATCTAAAGAACCACAGTTGCAGTAGGATGATCAACCAATCCAAGGATGTAAACCTTCCACACAGAAAGAATCGTTAAGAAAGTACATCCGAATAAAGAACCACCCCCTGACATTTCTTCTCAAGGTCAGCATCAAGTTGAGCATCAAGGGATGCAGGAATCTAAGAGTGTACCGAGAGGAATATCTAAAGAACCACTGTTGTAGCATGATGATCAACCAATCCGAGGATGTAAACCTTCCACACAAAAGAATCGTCAAGAAAGGACGTCCCCATAAAGAACCACCACCTGACATTTCTTCTCAAGGTTACCATCAAGGGATGCAGGAATCTGAGAGTGTACCAAGAGGTATATCTAAAGAACCACAGTTACAGTAGGATGATCAACCGATCCAAGGATGTAAATGTTCCACATAGAAACAATCGTCAAGAAAGGATTTCCCCATAAAGAACCACCACCTGACATTTCTTCTCAAGGTCAGCGTCATGGTGAGCATCAAGGGATGTAGGAATTTGAGAGTGTACCGAGAGGTATATATAAAGAACCATAATTGTAGTAGGATGATCAACCGATCTAAGGATGTAAACCTTCAACATAGAAAGAATCATCAAGAAAGGACATCCCCATAAAGAACCAGCTCCTGACATTTCTTCTCAATATTAGCATCAAGGTCAGCATCAAGGGATGCAGGAATCTGAGATTTTACTGAGAGGTATAGCTTAAGAACCACAATTGCAGCAAGATGATCAACTGATCCAAGGATGTAAACCTTCCACATAGAAAGTATCATCAAGAAAGGACGTCCGCATAAAGAGTCACCACTTGACATTTTTTCTCAATGTCAGCATCAAGGTCAGCATCAAGGGATGCAGGAACCTGAAAGTGTACTGAGAGGTATATCTAAAAAACGATAGTTATAGCATAATGATCAGCCGATCCAAGGATCTAAACCTTCCACACAGAAAGAATCGTCAAGAAAGGATGTCCCCACAAAGAACCACCACCTGAAATTTCTTCTGAAGGTCAGCATTAAGGTCAGTATCAAGGGATGCAGGAAAATGAGAGGGTACTGAGAGGTATATCTAAAGACCTCAATTTCAGCAGGATGATCAACTGATCCAAGGATGTAAACCTTCCAAATAGAAAGAATCGTCAAGTAAAGATGTCCCCATAAAGAACCACCACCTGACATTTCTTCTAAATGTCAACATCAAGGTCAGCATCAAGGGATGCAGGAATCTAAGAGTGTACTGAGAAGTATATCTAAAGAATCACAGTTGCAGCAGGATGATGAACCGATCCAAGGATGTAAAACTTCCACATAGAAAGAATCGTCAAGAATGCATGTCCCGATAAAGAACCACCACCTGACATTTCTTCTCAAGGTCAGCATCAAGGTCAGCATCAAGGGATGCAGGAATTTGAGAGTGTAACAAGAGGTATATCTAAAGAAACACTGTTGCAGTAGGGTGATCAACCAATCCAAGGATGCCCTTCCACACAGAATGAATAATCAAGAAAGGATGTTCTCATAAAGAACCACCACTTGAGATTTCTTCTCAAGGTTAGCATCAAGGTGAGCATCAAGGGATGCAGGAATTTGAGAGTGTACCAAGAGGTATATCTAAAGAACCACAGTTGCAGTAGGATGATCACCTGATCCAAGGATGTAAACCTTCCACCCAGAAAGGATCATCAAGAAAGGACGTCCCCATAAAGAACCACCAGCTGACATTTCTTCTCAATGTCACCATCAAGGTTAGAATCAAGGGATGCAGGAATCTGAGAGTGTACCAAGAGGCATATCTAAAGAACCACAATTGCAGCAAGATGATCAACCGATCCAAGGATGTAAACCTTTCACATAGAAAGAATCGTCAAGAAAGAACATCCCCATAAGGAACCACCACCTGACATTTCTTCTCAAGGTCAGCATCAAGGGATGTAGGAATCTAAGCGTGTACCGAGAGGTATATCTAAAAGAACCACAGTTGTATCAGGATGATCAACCGATCCAAGGATGTAAACCTTCCACACAAAAAGAATCATCAAGAAAGGACGTCCCCATAAAGAAACACCACCTAACATATCTTCTCAAGGTCACCATCAAGGTCAGCATCAAGGGATGTAGGAATCTGAGAGTGTACCAAGAGTTATATCTAAAGAACCACAGTTGTAGCAGGATGATCAACCTATCCAAGGATGCAAACCTTCCACACAGAAAGAATCATCAAGAAAGGACATCCCCATAAGGAACCACCACCTAACATTTCTTCTCAAGGTCAGCATCAAGGTCAGCATCAAGGGATGCAGGAATCTGAGAGTGTACCGAGAGGTATATCTAAAGAACCACAGTTGTAGTAGGATGATCAACTGATCCAAGGATGTAAACCTTCCACACAGAAAGAATCGTCAGGAAAGGACGTCCCCATAAAGAACCACCACCTGACATTTCTTCTCGAGGTCACCATCAAGGTCAACATCAAGGGATGCAGGAATCTGAGAGTGTACCAAAGGTATATCTAAAGAACCATAGTTGCAGCAGGATGATCAAATGATCCAATGATGTAAACCTTCCACACAGTACATGTTTGCCGACACGATGAACTATAATGAATGAAAGCCCTCCAACCATGATGTAGTATAGGATGGCATATGCCTAACACTTAGTGAAGCCCAATCCTCAAAGGTACGTGTCAATCCAAGTGTACCATGCTCTCGAAGCTTGCATGAGCCGATAAAGAGCTCTCTTCAGCTTGCACATGTGTGTCTCTATTGAACTGCTCAAACCCCTCTAGCTACTCTATATAGATCTCCTCCTTAACAACTCCATTGAGGAAGGTTGTCTTCACGTCCATCTGGTGGATCTTCCACCCCATCTATGTTGCAAGTGCTGAAACAATCTTGATTGATGAATATTGTGCTACTGGGGCAAAAATATCCTCATAGTCTATGCCCTCAATCTATGAGAATCCCTTGACCACAAACCTAACCTTGAACTTCTTCACACTCCCATATTCTCCATGCTTCAACTTCTACACCCATCTAGATCCAACTATTGATTCCCCCCCTAAGTTGTGGAACAATTTCCGAGACATCATTCTTCATGATAGAGGAATATTCCTCCACCATGGCATCCTACCAAACCTGCTGAGAAGTTGCCTCATCATAAGAAGAAGTCTCAACATCCACCAACTCTATCATCAGTGTCGTATAACCTGTGTACATATATGGTTGTTTACTCCTTTTTTCTTAGAGAACTTAATGCAACTCTGATTATCACATGTATCATGGTAGGCTCCATCATCTATCTAAAAAGTCCCATAAGAAATTCCTCATCCAAATATCTCCAAAAGTTGCTTGACTAGCAACCATGTACTCAACCTCTGTTGAACTAAGTGCAACTGATCTGTACTTCCTATTGTACTAAGAGAGTTAGAAATAATTGTTGACCCAATTTTGAAGATGCTACCTAAAGTGTTATTCATGTTTACGGATCTCCCTACCCAATCTGCATTTGTGAAGCCCTCAAGCGTCACTCCATCAACCAGTTTGTACCAAAATCCATAGTTTGTTGTGCCTCTAAGATATACCAACACATGATTTTCAACAACCCACTGCACTCGAGTCAGTTCCACCATAAACAGACTCAGTTGGTTGATTGAAAAAAAAATTATCAAGTCATGTGTTAACCAAGTACATCAACAACCCAATGTGTCTTTTGTATATTGTAGGATCCGCCGGCTCTCCTCTAGCATCCACCTTCCTCCAATTTGTGACTAGATGCATGACCATGGGCCTGCAATCCTACATATGAAATCTCTAGAGAATATGAGTAGTGTACTTGCCCTATCCCACAAATATCTCACCATCACCCCACCAAACCTCCAAGCCAAGGAAATAGTGCATAAGACCCATATTCTTCATCTGAAACTCCTTTGCAAGTTCCTTCTTGAAATCTTGGATTAAGCTCTTACCTCCAATCAGTATAAGGTCGTCGACATAGAGAACTAGAATGAACATAAGCCCTCCAACCATGATGTAGTATAGGTTTGCATTTGCCTCACTTTTAGTGAAGCCCAATCCTCAAATGTAGGTGTCAATCTGAGTGTACCATGCTCTCAGATCTTGCTTGAGCCCATAAAGAGCTCTCTTTATCCTGCACACACATGTATCTTTTGAACTGCTCAAACCCCTCTAGTTGCTATATATATATATATATATATATATATCCCCCTCAACGACTCCATTGGGGAAGGTGGTCTTCACATCCATTTGGTGGATCTTCCAGCCCATCTGTGTTGCAAGTGCCAAAACAGTATATATATATATATATATATATATATATATATATATATATATATATATATATATATATATATATATATATCCCCCTCAACGACTCCATTGGGGAAGGTGGTCTTCACATCCATTTGGTGGATCTTCCAGCCCATCTGTGTTGCAAGTGCCAAAACAGTCTTGATGGATGAATACTGTGCTACTAGGGAAAAATTATCCTCATAGTCTATGCCCTAAATCTGTGAGAATCCCTTGACCAAAAACCTGCCTTGAACTTCCCCACACTCCCATGTTTTCCATGCGTCAAGTTGTACACCCATTTAGATCCAACTATTAATTCCCCCTCAAGTCCTAGAAAAATATCCCATACATCATTCTTCATGGTAGAGGCATATTCCTCCACCATGGCATGCTACCATACCTGCTAATAAGTTGCCTCCTCATAAGAAGAAGGCTCAATGTCCACCAAATTTGTCATCAGTGCCATATAACCTGTGTACCTCTATAGTTGTTTAATCCACCTAAACACAGTTCTAGGAGTTTCAACCTACTCCTGAGCCTCTTGAATTAACCTCTTAGCCCACTTGGCCTTCTTCCTCCCTCTGGTGGGTGGATCTATCTGATCTATCTACTGTCAGCCTAGTTTCTGCTCCTCATCCTACTACAGATCCCACTACGCTACTCTCTTGCCACTAGACTGTGATTATGGCTGACTCTGAGGTGTTGGTTGTGACTTTTGTTTGGGAGCGAGTAACTCCTCCTCAGGTATTGTAATCTGCTCACACTCTATGGAAACTCTCAGAGCCTAATCCTCCTCGAATCTCACAACCCACCTAAGAGTTGTCTTCCTGAGTATTGGAAGATACACCCTGTATGCTTGATCTATCTCACTATATCCAACAAAAATTCCCTTTTTTGTTATGGGATCCAACTTCTTTCTACTATCCTTGGACACATGAATATAGACCTTTGTGTGAGAGATCCAAAAGTGTCAAACATCACGCTTCTTTCATGTGAAAGCCTCCTTTGGTGTAATTCATCGAAGCACCCTATGTGACTCATGTTCTGTAAAAATACCGCAGTGTTTCATGCTTCTTCCCACAAGAACCTAGGCAACTCCTGATCATGCAACATAGCCCTAGTTGCTCCAGCAATACTCTTTTTCTTCCTCTCAACCACCCCATTTTGTTGAGGGCTATGAGGTGCTATCAACTCTCTCCTAATACCTTCTTTTACACAAAACTCATTGAAGGCATTGGAGATATATTCTCCACTATTGTCACTTCTCATTGCCTTCATTTTATTTCTGGTCTGCTTCTCTACCAAGGCCTTAAAATCCATGAACCTGTCTAAGACCTCATCTTTCTTTTTCATAAAATAAATCCAAGTTTTCCGAGAAAAATCATTAATGAAAGTAGCATAATACTTGTGCCTCATCAATGATGGAGAGGAAAAGGGCCCACACACATCTAAATGCACCAACTCCAAAATCCCTTTGGCTATACTACCTTGACCATGGAACTAAGACTTGAAACACTTGTCAAGCGTGCACCCCCTGCACACTCCACTCTTGTCAAGACCGTTTGTTGCTAATCCTATGGAAATTTAATGAACAATCTTTAGCGCCCCATGATATAAGTGTCACATATGCCTGTGCCAAAGCTCACCAACATCTGCACATCCTACCTTGCTGCTCAAGATTGCATCTCTCCCTACCTGTAACTTGTAAAGATTCTTCACCCTCATACCTATCTACTTCTGACATCCAGAGGCCAAGTGCTAAAGGTAAGCCTTACCTCTATTGAAGATGACATCATATCCTTTTATCCTCAATGATAGCTACTTAAAAAAAAATCTTCTTCAACCTTGGAACATAGCGAACATCTTTGAGATTATGAGTATTACCTAACTCCCTCTCAACGTTGATAGTATCAACTCCCTTGGTAGCATTCTTGCCGTGATCTCTGATATCGATATTCACCTACATATCCTTCTCATATAGCTAGCTGAAATACTCCTAATTCCTAGTCATATGGAAAGAGGCTCCTAAATCAATGTACCATGTACTACTCCCTACTTAGCTTGTCATGCAAGCTATAAATGAGAAGTCCTTCTCAAACTGAGAGGCAAACACATCTACCTCAGCTAATGCAACAACATGCTCCTTATTCGACCCCTTCTTCTTCTGGTTAGGACATTTAAAAGCATAGTATCCAAAAAAATGGCAATGGAATCATTTGATCTTACTTAGATTTGTCTTCTTCTTATCACCCTTTTGGTTGTTCTCGCTCTTCCCTTTCCTTTCTTTCCATTGAATTTACACACAAGAGCAAGATTCTCCTCCTTCTCAACCTTGGAACCCTTTCTATTGTTGCTAGAAGTCTCAACTAATCTAAGCCTTAGCTCCTCCTGAATGAAGTCACTCGATATTCATTCCCAATCTGGTAACTTATCTTGCCCAGTAATACTTTGAATGAAAGTATTTCAATTGTTGGTAAACCTATTTAAATCCACACAAACTAGCTTTATGTCCATGGGTTGCTCTCCAACAATTGCTAACTCATCACGGGTTTCCTGAATTCTGGTGAGATAGGTAGTTAAACACTCACCCTTCTGCATCTTGATTGTCCTCATCTTCTCTTTGAGGACCATCTTCCAATCCTTGGAATAATTATAGTAGAGCTACACTAAGGCATCCCACATTTCCTTAGTTGTATTTTTACCTTCAACATGAAGGACTACATGATCTTGAAGTCCATCCAGGATCATCCTCTCAGTGTTGGCCATCTTCCTTTGGAAAAGACTTAACTCATATGGGTCTAAAGGTTCTACACCAAATTCAACCCAAATTCATCCAACAAGAAAAATATTCAGACCTTCCAAACACCAAAATTTGAGGATCCATATAGCCTATCTTGCTCTCTCAATCCTAATCTTATGTGATTTGTCATCATTCAAACTTGAAGACTATATGTTGATCGATTTATGTTAACAACTCTAATACCATGTAGAAAATACACAAAATTTCTCTACTAGATACAACTGAATAGGAACATAAATAAAAACACCATTCACACAATAGAATGGCACAATTTTCCTAGGGAACCCAACTAAGAAAACCCTCGCTTGCTTAAGTATATTATTGAAGAAGAATAAGCTATAGATCTCTTACAAATAACCATTTTCCAATAGAGAATACAAATAGGTCTCTCATCCTTAAACTAGGCCTAAAACTACCCTGCAAGAACATTGATCTGCATCCCTCAACCAACCCACATTAAAGCCAAAAATCCTTGTGCATTCCTTAGGAAATAGGCCCCTATTTCCTAGTGCATTCAACCTCCTGAATAATATGAATTTCTCCTATTTTCGTGCGCACTTCAATAATTCGCCTCTAATAATTTTCACAAGAAAAGACTTCTTGGCTTGTTCCTCTCACAAGCTCAAAAACTCTTGCTCGAGAATGAATACAAAGTGTGCCTTCAATATCACTTTGAATGGGTTATTGTTGGTAATTTCTATGTTTGGAAAGTTGAACTGGTAGTTTTCTAGTTAACACAATCTGTTAACTAGTCTATCCTAAAATTTAGGAGGCTAACTCCACAAATTCTTCGAGTTACCAAACGAGCTCACACTAGACGACAAATAACTCAGTCTTCCACAAACTTGTACTAGTCAAACTACTTCTTGAAGTCGTCCACCTCACTAGAACGTTTACATGACTAAGGAGAACACAAATTCGATTCCTTGAATTAATGCACAAGTCAAGGAATCCATTCCTTCACTACTTTTCAACATATGTTGACAAAGGTAAGTCTCTAGAGAACCATATTTCAAGATCTCCAATAGGAGTAAATGCCTTATTGTAGGGTAGTGGACTAATTACACATAGGATGTGAAGTCAATTGAGCTTATCTTTCAAATATTTTTCTTCTTGAGTGATTTTCAAATGCAATACTAAAATTACCCAAATTAACTTATTTCACTTTAAAAGGCGTATATCTTACTTTGCATCCCCATTAGCAAACAACAACAAACAAAAATGCATAAGCACAAATGCCTTGGTGAGTGGATGTACATCCAGAGTAGATGTGCCATCCAAGTTCCCAAAGTTGTATCATTCTCCAACATTGTTTGTTTTGGCAATGATAAACGAAAAAAAAGAAACAACAACACAAAAAGACCTAACAAGGTGAATCACTAACAATGGAAACATTGAAGGTCAAGGATTGACCTTCACGACAATTCCATGCACCAAATCTATAGCAAGAATAAAGATCACACCATCATGCTCATTTGAATGTTTATGAGAACGAAAGATAATGCATATGTTACTCTGAAAAGAATAAAAAAGATTCACACCTATATTATTTATCACTTGCACAAACAAAATTTACAATGTTGAGAATCTTGTTTTTTCCAATATATTTTCTCGAATAATATACACACTTGCAATTAATAGTGCATCATATTTAGACACAAAAGTGCTCGATATAGATTCACCCTAAAAACAAAATCACCTAAATTATTTGTAACCTCATAATAAAATGTTCCTTGTATATTGGGATTTAGAGTGTAAACTTGTAACGAACTTTTTCATAGCTTATAAAAGAAATAGACACAATTAAAAAGACAAGCATGCCTTCAACAACCCTTTCTGATCTGTGCAACCAGCACAGTTTCAACTTTTGTTCCTTTCAATTCAACAACCCCCTCAAAAAGCATTATTAAAAAAATGCAATGGCTTCTTTTCAAGAACCGAAACATATCCGACATAACCCAACACCAAATAAATGCATCCCCTCCCTTATGCAATGTATCGAATTTAGCCATTTCTAAATAACTTCGTCGTCTAAATGCAGATAAACCCTAGAAAACCTAACTCTTAATAATGCAGATAAACCCTAGAAAACCTAACTCTTAATAAGAGTATATCTTACTGTCAAGTCTCATTAGCTCTTTTGCACGGTTGGATAAGAGCAAGGGTTTTATTTTGTGAGGTCAAGGGTTTCATTTTGTAATGAGATGAAGAGGAGTAACAGAAAAAAAAGTCAGCCATGTTAAAGATTGATGTGTAACCCACAGGTGATTTTGACCGATGCACATGGACCACCGTTTCTTACACAGCAGACTAGCTTCAAGTCACAGACAGTAAAAATAAAGATAAAAGGGGATTTTTTTACAACATGCTTCATGTTTTCACTTTGCGGCAGGAATACTACACTCTGAAAGTATTGGGATCGAAGGTAGCTTATTTACAGCACTTAGGTGGGCGCATCTACTCCCGACTCCCCGAGACTCGTTTGACAGTAAACAATATTTTGTCAATCATTTAATTACCTTACAAATAATAATATCGCCATTGTCGTGGATGGTAGCCTCCTGCACCTCGCCGGCTTGTGAAGCTTTCTTGGAAGCTTCTGTCTTCTTCTTTTTATTCTTCTTCTGTTTCTTCACAGGCGACTCCTCTTCCTCCTCCTCTTAGGCCTCGACTTCGACCTCCACTTTTTGTTCGGCTTCTTCGGCTTCTTCAGCGGCCTGCTGCTACTCTTCTTCATCTTGCCTGGACTTGAGAAAATTTTCAACGATGTTCCTCACAAATTTCTTACAGTGGGTTTCCGAAACGTTAATATTCAATTTCTCCCCGGCAAGTTTTCGGACTTCGTATTCGGTCATGGCAGCCATGTCTGCGGTCTCTAAAATACCCACCACCGTTTTCTCAAATTTCAATTGAGTGTTGCGGTCCACGGCTCTCTGTGATTCACAGGAATCAGGGTTTGAAGGCCGTGAAGTTAAGCTCTAAGCTTTAAATAGCTGAAACGTCCCCAATCGTCTAAATTCTGGTCAGCTGAAACGTTCCTGACCGTCTAAATTCTTGTCAGCTGAAACGTCCCTGATAGTATATTCTTTTGAGGATTTCTCTTTACAGTTTATGGTGGAGAGCGCAGCAAATTGGCGCACAATTTAGTTTTCCAATGGAAACCTCGACTTCATTTTATAGGCATGGTATATATCTATAGTAAATATCAAAATTTGAGTGGCAACTCTTGAATAGGGAATTTATTTGGGTTGGAGTATGTTTTAATATTGAGTTTGTTTGGTTAAGAGCTAGTTTTTTGGGGAAACAAATTAACAATTTAAGATCTAGAAGTATGTGGCATCCATAAAATTTCACATTTTATGGACTAATCTGTAATTCCAAGTGGTGTGGTTTCTTTTGAATAATGATGATGAGTCAAGTGATGTGGTTTTCTTTGAATAATGATGATAAGTCAATCTGCTTTGGTTGATTGCACTTAGCAATGGTTGTTTTCACTACTAGTTTGATTGATAGATTTTCTTATTGTGTGAGTAAATAAAGATTTATCCTAATATTTATTATACAAAAGTTATTTAGAATTTATTTAAATATCTTAAAATAATAGTGGAAATTTGAAAATGTATAATGAATAATCAATTTAATATAATATTATAGGTAATGAGTAATTAAGTATAGATACAAGGTTTTGTAATGAGAGTTAGGGTTTTTATTTGGTTGCAAGTGTGATGCTATAAAGTTGATTGACTTGCAACTTAACTTTACTCAACCTCACAATCTATTCATATTCTCATAACCACAAACATGTATGATGAATTTGTAGATTTCTATGATGATCCGACTCTTCTAGTTGATATTCTCAGAACCACAAACATGTATGATAAATTTGTAGATTTCTATGATGATCCGACTCTTCGAGTTGATATCTAGGCTTCTACACGCACACCTCACTTATGTCAATCTCTCGCAGGTGTTGCATCATATCTCCCCTTGTTGTCAAAGGTACGAGTTTCTCCTCGTTTCACTTCAACATTTGCAGGTCTCAAGCAAAGGTTCACCTTAAGTCATTATGCTTAGCATTCCATCTAACACATCTCCCACTTCAAGGCCCTCTCCAGCTCCCCCTTTCTAGTTTTCAGGTCCTTCTCCCATCCCTCTCGGTGTAGTCTTATCCCCATGCTCTCTGCTAAACATACCTTCCTTGGTGTTGGAAATAATAATCCCAACCACAGTAATAAATAGCCTGAAAGTAGCCATACTTGTCAAAGGTATTTTTGCATGTTGTGTTTGAAGATTGAAAGATTGAACCCAGACCTCAACCATGCTGAAACGCAACAAGGAATTTAAAGCAGTCAATGTACTTTGATAAATCGATATGGGCAAGCATTCATTCAGCGACTATAGCCCACACTCCAGAAATACCTGGGAGATTCTGATCACACTCAACAAAAACATCATATTAATTTTTGTCATGAATTAAATGTAAAATTGTATGTTGAGTTATATATGAAAGTAAAAGTAATTGTGTAATGAGTTAGAGAGTAAGAGGTAAGACAAAAAGAGCACGCAAGTCTCTTGGGAGAAAATGGTGGAGCAAGTGGAGCAAGTTTTGGTGGGCGGTTGAAAACAATAGTTTTTGTATTTTACTGTGTTCCTTTGCATTAATGTAAATTAGTACAAACCTTAGTTTTTACCCGACAAATGACCGGCAGTCTCATGTTAATGTATTTTCATGTTTTAGAATTCAATACTAAATTTTTATTGTGTTTCTCCAACCTTATGTTGTTTATCTTTGAGTATATGTAATAGCTCCCTCAAATCCAAGTTCACTAAACCCAAGTTCACGAAATCCAAGTCTGTGAAATAGGTTGGCTGTGCGCAAAGGTAGCTACCCGAAATCGGCTCCGTAGTGCACAAAATTAGCTTCGTGAAAATCATAATTCTCTGCCCCTCCATGAAAATTAAAATTTTCTAAATATTTTTTAACATGGTATCAGAGGTAGCTGCACGAAATCGGCTCCGCAGTGTGCGAAAGTAACTTCGCGAAAATAATAACTCGTGCTCCCCAGTGTGCGAAAGTAACTTCGCGAAAATAATAACTCTCTACCCCTCCACGAAAATTAAAATTTTCTAAATATTTTTTAACATGGTATCAGAGCACGTTAAACTCTGTCAGTGTAAAAACAAGTGTTTTTACTAACAGTGAAAATTGTTTTGAGCGTGGATTGTTTTAGTGTTTTTACTAACAACGAAAATTGTTTTGAGCGTGGATTGCTTTTTAGCATATACGAAATCGGCTCCGCAGCGTGCGAAAGTAGCTTCCCGAAAATCATAACTCTCTACCCCTCCACGAAAATTAAAATTTTCTAAATATTTTTTAACATGGTATCAGAGCACGTTAAACTCTGTCAGTGTAAAAACAAGTGTTTTTACTAACAGTGAAAATTGTTTTGAGCGTGGATTGTTTTAGTGTTTTTACTAACAACGAAAATTGTTTTAGTGTTTTTACTAACAACGAAAATTGTTTTGAGCGTGGATTGTTTTTTAGCATATTTACCACAAGGTAGAAAGTTTTTTATGCTCAGAAATGGAAACATCAAGCAAAAGCTTGACTAATCCTCAAATACCTAAGTTGACTGGCAAAAATTATGATTATTGGGATATTACAATGAAGGCTCGAGCATGGATTGTTTTTTAGCATATTTACCACAAGGTAGAAAGTTTTTTACCCTCAGAAATGGAAACATCAAGCACAAGCTTGACTAATCCTCAAATACCTAAGTTTACTAGCAAAAATTATGATTATTGGGATATTACAATGAAGGCTTTGTTTTCTTCTCAAGACTTTTGGGATTTGGTGGAGAATGGCTTTGAAGAACCAGCAGATGTAGCAACATACAATGCCTTATCACAACAAGAAAAGAATTTGTTAAGGGACAACAAGAAGAAGGATTCAAAAGCCATGTTTTATATTTTCCAAGCAGTTCATGAAAGTATTTTCCCAAGGGTTGCAGTAGCAACAAAGTCCAAGCAAGCATGGGACACCCTCCAGACAGCTTACCAAGCCATGGCCAAAGTCAAGACAACAAAGCTGTAAATGTTGAGGAGAGATTTTGAAACACTTTGTATGAAAGAGTATGAGAATATAGACTCATTTTTTACACATGTGAGTGGGTTGGTTACTCAAATCAGGTCTCATGTGAGACACTTGAGGAAAGAAGAATAGTTGAGAAAGTTTTGAGAAGTTTGCTAGCAACGTTTGAGGTTATTGTTGTGGCCATAGAAGAGATAAAGGATCTCTCACGGTTCTTAGTGGATGAGCATAATACATCACTTATTTGTCATGAACATAGACTGAATAGAGTAGCAAGCTCCTCATTGGAGCATGCCTTCAAGACACAAGTATCATTTGGTGAAGGTCGAGGCAGAGGAAGATCATATGCTAGAGGAAGAGGAAGAAGTCCGCATAGAGGTGGAAGAAGAAGTTGTTAAAATTGGCACCCGGGCAAAACTTCATGTGGGTCATCTTATTCATGGCTAATAATATTTTTATTAGATTCCTCTCGTCGAGAGGTGTAGGATTGATATAAAGATCATCCAATTCCGATAATTATTCATGGAGATATGAATTTATTTTGGTTATGGAATTATTATCAAGCCGACCTACAACTCATGTAGGCTCAGAAGCCCAACAGTCGCATCTATTCACCCACAAACGTTGTGTATAAATATAAGAAGACTTTTCCTCATTTAGACTCACTCATCTCATCACATCTCTCTCTCTCTAATGCGCAAATATGAGTCTCTTCTCTACTGCGCTGAAATGGGTCTCTCTCTCTCACCCTAGTTTGAAGCTGGAAACTGCTGAAACTGAAGCTGCAACTGCAGAAGTAAAGATTGACTTGCATGGCCTAGAATATCTCCTCTTTGGAGCTGCGTTGTAGGTTCATCTGAACCTCCTTTGAAAGCCACAAATTTTGGTGGTGGAATGAAGTCAATCCGATGAACGGTTTGCAAGATATCGACTGCCCTAGTTTGAAGCCGGAAAGTGCTGAAACTGAAGCTGCAACTGCAGAAGTAAAGATTGACTTGCGTGGCCTAGAATATCTCCTCTTTGGAACTGCGCTGTAGGTTCATCTGAACCTCCTTTGAAAGCCACAACTTTTGGTGGTGGAATGAAGTCAATCCGACGAATGGTTTGCAAGATATTGACTGCCGTAGTTTGAAGCCGGAAACTGCTGAAACTAAAGCTGCAACTGCAGAAGTAAAGATTGACTTGCGTGGCCTAGAAGATCTCCTCATCTGAACTGGGTTGTAGGTTCATCTGAACCTCCTCTGGAAGCCGAAATTTTTTGTGGTGGAATGAAGTCAATCCGACTGTCGGTTTGTGAGATATGGTCTGCCCTAGTTTGATAATGAAGCCGCTAATGCTGATGCTACTGATCTAGGGTTTGCTACTGCTCATATGAATCAGATTTATTGTACTATTTCTCTCTGCTGAATTATTGAAGATAAAAGAAGATTTGATCAAAGGGTTTCCCCACACATTGTGGGGTTTGTCCCTGGCTAGCCGCCACATCTTGTGTCTCTTGTCTTGGCTTGTTTTTTGTCGATCGTTTAATGTTCTATCTGCACTTTACTTTATGTACATGTGATTGCTAATCGGTGGAATATAATAAGAAAAAGAAGTAAAGTGTTATAAGCATAGAACATACCATAACTTAACATGGTATCAGAGCTGAGGTGAAGACAAAGCCCGAGCAAGAGCAAGAGCAATCATTGAAGAGAAGATTGGCAAGGCTATCCTAAAAGAACTATGGGGTCCTCAACACTCTTTCCTGCCGAAGACAAGCTCGGTGAGAAAGCTGACTATCACAGATGAAAGATCCCTTGAAGATCAAGGATTGTTGGACCATGTAAGAGGCAATATTGTTGAGCCTTCATCAAATGCATCTGCTGCTACCTGGAACAAATGGAAAAATGGAGAAGTCAATACAAAGAAGATCATCCGGGACTCTATCGACAAGCGCTTGGTGGCCTACATCTATGATCTAGACACCTCCAAGGAAATCTACAATAGACTGGTGAGTTTATTTAAAGTTAATGATGCAAATCAAGTTTTGTTTCTTAGAAATAAGCTGAGGGAAATCAAGAAGGGTAAAGATGAAAGTATGCAAGCATACTTCTTAAGAATCACCGAGATCAAGAACGATCTGCTATCTATTGGGGAAACTCTTATTGACAGAGAAATGGCACTCACAACTCTTGAAGGATTACCATCTGAATGGTATGTGTTCAGGACTACTCTTCTGAACTATAATGTAATTCCTAGTGTCGAGGAATTAATGGCTAGATGCATTCAAGAAGAAACAAGGGAAGAAGTGTAAGAAATGCCCATGCCTAAAGGTCCTCCTGCTGCCTTTTCTTTTCATGCAAAGAAAAGAAATAATTCCGAGACTAAATCAAAAGGAAAGGCTGGACCTAAGGCTAGAAGAAAATGACGATGTTACATTTGCGATAAAGCAAGTCACTATGCAAGGGAGTGCCCTGATAGAAAGGACTCACTCTAGGACGATGATCAAAATCCCTCTGATGGCAATCAAAGGAATGACAAATTCAACAGCAAAGGTAAGAGGAGAGCTGGGAATCAAGGAAGAGGACAAGCATTCAAGAAGGCCAGAAATTCCAGGATGTATTAAATGCACCTGACCTCAATAAGAACCTAGTGTCCATCTTGGGAACAGAAGACAAAGGCTACAAGGTAACCTTCAGCGATGGCAAGGTATGTATATGGAAAAATAATGTTAAAGATGCCTTTACTCTTGGGTTTAGTGTTGATTCATTATATCAGGTCAATGGAAGTCTGCTAGGTGTCATGTCTTATGACACATCTCTTCAGTCCGAACTTTGGCATTAGAGGTTTTCCCCCCTTCATTATAAAGCTATACTTGGTGTAAGAAAAATGGTGATAGGGATGCGCGAATTCTGAATAGAGAATGAAGGTGTATGTCCAGGATGTACTGAAGGAAAGCTCAAAAGGGGACCATTCCCCTCAAGCCAAAGCAAGACCTCTGATATATTACAATTGGTTCACTCAGGCATACCTGAGGTTGGCATTAAGAGGGAGACTACTACACCACATACTCCTGAGCAGAATGGTGTGGTGGGAAGGAAGAACCGCAAAATGATGGAAGCTGTCTGGGCCATGCTACATCATCAAAGACTTCTGATGTTTCTATGGGCTGAAACTACAATCACCATCGTATATGTACAAAATTGATGCCCTCATCAAGCATTGGGTTCCAAGACTCCTAAATAAAAGTTCACCGCAAGGTGAACAATCTTTCGACTTTGAGGAGCTCTCAAGAAGCCAACACCAGGGAACCGAAAGAAAGGGATGATGAATCAATGCCTGATGTAGAAGAACCCATGGATCTAATAGATTCTCATCCACATGAGCCTTCCTCTTCTAGGAAGAGGCCTTCATGGCTTAGGGGGATACTTGATGATGCTAAAGGACATGCTCCACCCTGAGGAACCTTCCGTCAAAGTAAGAAACTTAATAGGTATCAAGGATACCTGACCATCATGAGCACGATCATACAAAATGGGCCTTCGTCATTCTCAGATGCCGTCAAGCATCAAGTATGGAAGGATGCTATGACCGTAGAATATGAGTCTATTATGGAGAATGATGTCTGGGAAGTAGTTCCCAGACCTTGGACAAGACAATTGTTACTTCAAAATGGCTTTACAAGATAAAGCATGCAGCAGATGGAAGCACGGAAAAGTATAAGGCTCGTTTTGTTGCTCGAGGTTTCTCCCAAAAGGAAGGTATAGACTATGATGAGATATTTGCACCTGTTGCCAAATATACGACCATCCGCTCAATCATAGCCCTTGCCGCTTCACAAGGATGGAACCTACATCAGATGGATGTCAAGATTGTGTTCTTGCATGGCTCGATCAAAGAAGAGGTCTACGTGGAGCAACTCGAAGGATTTGAGATTTATGATCGAAAATCTCATGTATGCAGGTTGAAGAAAGCTCTCTATGGGCTGAAGCAAGCACCCCGAGCATGGTATGAGAGGATCGATAGCTACTTGATGAAGCTGGGATTCACTAGGAGTGAAGCCGATCCTAACCTTTACTTTAAGGTTGAAGATGACAAGCCTCTCATACTGGTATTGTATGTGGATAACCTCTTTCTAATAGGTGCAGACCCTCTCATTCACAAATGTAAGAGGGAGCTGGCCTCTGAATTTGAAATGAAAGACCTAGGACTGATGCACTACTTCCTAGGACTTGAAGTATGGCAGAAGCCAAGGGAAATTTTCCTATCTCAAGGGAAATATGTGGTAAAGATATTGGAAATATTTGGTATGATGGACTGCAAGCCTGTGACTACCTCAAGGATCTTAACTTTTAGAAGTTATATGGTATTGATGTCGGACCAGATTTGGGAAATGCCTCTGAGTTTCATAAACTCATTCGCATTGATGTTCTCGGTGAACCTCCGTCCGAACATATTTTTTGCAGTTAGCATTGTGAGCTCATATTTGGTTGAGCCTCACTGGATTGATGCCAGGAATCTTCTGAGATGTCTTCAGGACATAATCTCTCATGGATTAAGATACACTTCCGGAGATGTGAGACTACTTGGATATACTAATGTTGATTGGGCAGGCAGTGTGGTGGATCGTAAGAGCACTTCCGGGTGCTGTTTCACCTTGGGATCTGCTTCGATATCCTGGATGAGCAGGAAGCAAAAGTCGGTGGCTTTGAGCACCGCCGAAGCAGGATATATTGTTGCTAGCATAACCTCGTGTGAGGTAGTCTAGTTGCGAAAGCTCTTCAGTGAGCTGTTTGGATTTACATTGGATACCACTGTGATTCTCTATAACAACCAGAGGTGGGATTCGATTATTGAGGAATCCCGTATTCGTCGATTGCTCCAGTAGATAGACATCATCTTGGATATGGTAAGTTGATGAGAAAGGAGGCTCCATTGCATTAAGATGATGTACAGGTTGATACACCTTGTCAAAGCCTCGAGGAAAGATCTAATCTGTGATTTTCACAAACGACTTGGAGTCAGTAAGAAACCCTTGTACAAGGGTCCTGCATGTTGCATACATTGAGCTCTGGGAGCTCTGAGGGCTTGTGGTTATTACTGGAGCAACATACGACCACAGGGTGACTCACCCTCCACTGGTGGTGCACACTGGAACAAGATGATCCTTTCTATTGTGGGACAAGATGATTCGCTCTCTTGTGGAACAGGATGATTCACTCTCCTGTGTAGCGGGATGATTAGTTCTCCTGTGAGGCCTAGATTGATGTGTTCTCCATGGCGATTGTAGCAGGATTGATGTGTTCTCGTGTGAGGCCTAGATTGATGTGTTCTCCATGGCAATTGTAGCAGGATTGATGTGTTCTCCTGTGAGGGCATGATTGATTAGTTCTCTTATCGAGGCATCCTACCCATGTAGTCTGGGACTCATGGGAAGTACCTCTCATCTAATCAATGAGTAGGGAAATGAAGTTAGGGACCATAGTAGTACCGATGGACGCATCGTTGTAACTACCGTACTCCCTACGCTAGGATGACCTCCATTGATCTGGGATCAATGATACTGGTCTGGGACCAGTGGTAGGAGTTGTACCATACTATGACGCTGACTTCGAGTCGGTTGAGACTGGTCTGGGATCAGTAGTACATACTCTGAGACTCACTTTGAGCCAGTGGAGGATGATATTGGTCTGGGACCATTGGAGTTGTACTCACTATGGCGCTGACTTTGGGTTGGTTGAGACTGGTCTGGGACCAGTGGTACATACTCTGAGATTGACTTTGAGTCAATATGATACATCCTCGATCATTTCTTCTTCTTCATAATTCAGACAAAAGCAGAGTAGAACAGAACAATGCAAGAGCAGAGCAGAACAGAACAAAACAGTACAGATCAGTGCAGGGCAGAACAAGACAAAGCAGAAAGGAAAAATAGAGCAGAGCAGGGCAAGGGTCAGGCTGTACAAGGCAGTGCATTTGATGGATGAATAGTAATGACCGATAGACAGATTGCAGATGAAGTTCTCTATGGTTGAGAGAGAGTGTTAAAATTGGCAACCAGGGCAAAACTTCATGTGGGTCATCTTATTCATGGCTAATAATATTTTTATTAGATTCCTCTCATTGAGAGGTGTAGGATTGATATAAATATCATCTAATTCCGATAAGTATTCATGGAGATATGAATTTATTTTGATTATGGAATTATTATCAAGCCGACCTACAACTCATGTAGGCTCAGAAGCCCAACAGTGGCATCTATTCACCCACCAACGTTGTGTATAAATATAAGAAGACTTTTCCTCATTTATACTCACTCATCTCATCACATCTCTCTCTCTCTACTGCGGAGATATGAGTCTCTTCTCTACTGCGCTGAAATGGGTCTCTCTCTCTCACCCTAGTTTGAAGCCGGAAACTGCTGAAACTGAAGCTGCAACTGCAGAAGTAAAGATTGACTTGCATGTCCTAGAAGATCTCCTCTTTGGAACTGCGTTGTAGGTTCATCTGAACCTCCTTTGAAAGCTGCAACTTTTGGTGGTGGAATGAAGTCAATCCGACGAACGGTTTGCAAGATATCGACTGCCCTAGTTTGAAGCCGGAAACTGTTGAAACTGAAGCTGCAACTGCAGAAGTAAAGATTGACTTGCGTGGCCTAGAAGATCTCCTCTTTGGAACTACACTGTAGTTTCATCTGAACCTCCTTTGAAAGCCGCAACTTTTGGTGGTGGAATGAAGTCAATCCGACGAACGGTTTGCAAGATATCGATTGCCCTAGTTTGAAGCCGGAAACTACTGAAACTGAAGCTGCAACTGCAGAAGTAAAGATTGAATTGCGTGGCCTAGAAGATATCCTCATCTGAATGGCGTTGTAGGTTCATCTGAACCTCCTCTGGAAGCCGAAACTTTTGGTGGTTGAATGAAGTCAATCCGACTGTCGGTTTGTGAGATATGGTCTGCCCTAGTTTGATAATGAAGCCGCTAATGCTGATGCTACTGATCTAGGGTTTGCTACTGCTGATATGAATCAGATTTATTGTACTATTTCTCTCTGCTGAATTATTGAAGATAAATGAAGATTTGATCAAAGGGTTTCCCCACACATTGTGGGGTTTGTCCCTCGCTAGCCGCCACATCTTGTGTCTCTTGTCTTGGCTTGTTTTCTGTCGATCGTTTAATGTTGTATCTGCACTTTACTTTATGTACATGTGATTGCTAATCGGTGGAATATAATAAGAAAAAGAAGTAAACTGTTATAAGCATAGAACATACCATAAATTAATAGAAGCCCTTCAAGCTCAAATGGTATGGAACAATATGTTGCATTTGAATTCCATTCTTAGTGCAAAAGTTGATGAATTTGTTGTTAACATATTCTCTGCCATTATCAGATCTTAGCTTAAGAATTTGATGTCTAGATTGTCTTTCAACAAAGGTCTTAAAAGCCAAGAACATGTTAAATACTTCACTCTTGAGTTTTAAGAAGTATACCCAAGTGCGTCTGGAGAAATCATCAAGGAAAGTTAAGAAATACTTGTAGATAGAGAATGAAACAACTGGAAGTGGACCACATAAATCACTATGCACAAGCTGTAAAGGGGTTGACGCATGCCAAGAGGCATGTTTTTCAAAACTATCCCAATGATGTTTTTTGAGTACACATATGAAACAAATACCATCTCTACAAGATACCATTAAAATACCTATCACCATGTTTTCTTTACATAGATTCTGAATGGAGTGATAGTTTAAGCGACCAAATCGCTCATGCCAAAGCTTGCTCACTTCATCATTATCAGTAACAATTACCGAGGGAAGATTTGATGACCCGAAGTTGTTAAACTTATACAACCTTGTAGAATCATTAGCAATGCCAGTAGCTAAAATCTGTCTAAGATCTCTTAAGTCCTTAATTACAACATCGTGAGGTGAAAATTCAACGATTTTACCTTCACTTGAATGAGTTATTTGATATACAGATAGAAGGCTACAGGATAAGCTTGGAACACATAATACATCATTAAATTGACCATTGTCTAGATGAATAGTTCTAGTCCGTACAACACTAAGAGATCTATCATCACCAACATATATATTTTTTGTGTTACAATCATTTAAAGAAGAAAACATGGCTTTGCTTTTGGCCATGTGATAAGAAGCTCCGGAATCAATGAGCCACTCATGAGAATGAGAAGAATAAGATACATTTAGTGCATAACCAAATCGAGATGGTTGACAACCACATGCAAAAGGTGTTATTCTTGAAGATGAAGTTGAAGTTGAAGAGTGCTCCAAATGGATGTTATGCTTCTTCATTGCTGCTTCCAAGGCTTCCATATTATTAAAGCATTTGGATTCTAAGTGGCCATCTCAATTACAAAAGTGGCAATGTCTATCATCCTTCTTCCATTTGTTTTTATTTGCCTTATCATTTTCTTCAAATGATTTTTCATTTTGAGACTGAAATTGCTTAGGAACCTTATTTGCTTTAGGACCATTCTTTTTAGGATACTTCTTCTTAGGATTCTTTTAATTTGGTTGCTGTTGAGCGGCTAAGGATTTCTTAGAAAATTTTCCAAGATTATGAAGACCAAGATATAAGAGTTTTTCTTGTTCTCTTATTAAAGAATGACAAAAGGCATCAAAAGAGGGGGACCTGTAGTCTTGTCCTTGAGAAATAAAGGCTTCTCTAGTAGAATGGAAGGTGGAAACAAACACAGAGTAGGCTGGTCCCAACTTAGTAAGAATGGAATAGTTAAGGCTACCATCTTCTTTCTTAACCTTAACACCTTCTAAGACAAGTCTAAGAGTCTTGAGCTTGGACAAAAAATCTTCAATGGAAGAAAAGTTATTGGGGTCGCATGTAAGCAGCTCATTTCGAGTTGATGGGCTCTAATTTCATTTTTAATTCCAAAAAATTTAGTGATATGTTTCATTGCTTCATTAGGAGTATCAAGTTCTTCGATATGTAATTTAAGGTCTAGAGAAATAGATATCCTTATCAACCCATGTGCTTGATCTTGCGTATTTTCCCATTTGGCTTCCTTATTTCATCTTGAGGTTTGGTTTCTTGGCCTGAGGCTATTCTATAAAGACCTTTACTTCTCAGTAAATCCACAATGTAGGACCACCATTGGAAGTAGTTGGTGCCATTAAGAATAACTTGGCATGAACTTTCAATTTTAACAACAGATGAAGCTGTAGATGTTGAAATTAAGTGTTCCAATGGAAAGATCTCGAAAAATTAGGCTGATTAAAAAAACAGCTCTGAAAACGGCTTCCGGATGAAGAAGTTATGGCTTTTTGAAAAAGGTTATTGAAGATGCTAATGAAGTGCGTGAATGTGCGGAAATGAATGATAATGTTATATTAAAAAAAAAATTCCCTCCCCGTTTCCAACTTAATCTAATTAGCTCACTTAAAAAAAAAAATTATGTGACTCACTTTTATGAATAAGTGAAAGTCACTTTTACAATGGTACTTTATGAGCTACCCACTAAATTGTAACTTAAAAAAAAGATAAAGAGACATTAGAATTATAAGTGACTCACCTTTTATAATGGGTGAGAACACTTCTACATAAAGTAACTTTAAAACATAAGCTACATGTGCTTTCTAAAAAGTAACTCAACAAAAAGAAAGACTTGAACTCAAGACCTCTATTCTCATAAAGTAACTTTGGACCAAGTGAGCTACTTTAAAAGGTTAGTGATTTTTGGAAAAGAGGAAGGGGTTTTTTTTCTTTTCAGTCGTTGAAGCTTTGCAGTGCATCCTTACTTGAAAAATCTCTTTTTTCCTACAAAACAAAAACCACAAAACCTAACACAAACATACAAAAAAAACAAACCTTACGGCTTGAGGTTAGATTTAGATGGAAACTAAATATTTTCCTCAATGTTTCTGATTTTCCGAGATCACACTAAGGCGTGGCAGAAAAGAGCATACACATGAGAAAAATCCTTCCTTTATGTTTCTAATTTTCCCAGATTGCACAGAGCCGCGGGGCAAAGAGCATACACATAAATGAAAGGTATAGATCTAATAATAAAAAACAAAGAGCTAAATAAACTGAAATAAATAGAGAGATGAATAGATACAACTACAAATAAAGACTGTATACCTCCAGATCTTAAAAATGACATAGCTAGGGCAACTAGAAACCTTTTCGTGTGAAACAAAAGGGGTTCCTCACTGGAACAGATGCTCTTAACACAATAGAGCAGTCCTCTCAGCCCAAAAGTAGTAAAAAACAATAGATCTGGGAAACCATAGTCAGATGCAGTTGTACCGGCTTCAGATTTGGATCACCAACTGATGTGGCCCTAAAATAGATCTCATATCGTGTAGGAATTTACAAGGTAAGTTCCTCAAACAGGACACCAAAGGACACTGCTCACAAACAGATCATAGATCAATACACCAGTATTCTTCACATGGTTGAAACCCTCAAAGAGGGAAGCAATCCATGGCTTGAGCCAATGCGGCCACTTCAGGCAATTTATTAATAAAAGAATGAAAATTTACATAAGCTTCTCTCATGAACGATTACCCTAAAAATGACCCTCCATGCTCTTTAAATAGAGATCATGGACCAATCGAGTGTTAAGCCATAGATCAAGTGTTGGTAATAACGAGGAGAGAATGAACTATCGGATCACTCAATGTCTAGAACATATCGTGACTATCAGATTGCAAGTTACAAAAGTACATGGTAAAGAAACACACTTTACCTAACTATACACTAGACCAAGCTATACTTAACTATTTCCTATGTGTCAGAATATCCTAACATAGTGTCGACGACATGTTCAAGAGAAGTCACTCAGTTAAAATTCATCCTTTGCAATACTAATAAACCTTCATTTTCATGACCACCATTCTTGAAACTTGCATCATCAGTCACATTTTGTATCCAAAAATTATTACACTTGTTTCGTGTCGTTGATGTGGGATACATCAAGGCCCTCCTGCGAGAGTCGTTTCTTGTCAACATCAGTACATTATCCAAGAAGTTGACTTAGAAACACCCTTTCAATACCTTGAGGCTTATATACATCAATGACAGGTTTCTCACTTCCAGCAATAGGTTGACATCACTGGCCTTTGACCGAAAGACTTTGTATGGTGTTCGACATCAAAACATCCATTCACACCATGCAGAATGCACTACAGTACCTTGAGGATCATTATCATTATTAGTTATTCTCTTGCTTTCGTTAACGACCTACATCATTGGATGGCAATCATATGGTGTCTTCCCATGTTCGACCTCATAACACATATTCGCATGGTTAGACTCGTACTTGAGCAAATGATTGAACAAGATAGAAGACCCCAGATCTAGTTTCATCCACCCAGGTTGCGATTTCAGGAAAGTACCAAATCATCCGTACAATGGCTTTACACTGATGGTCATACCATCATGTGTCTATATCTATAGATGACTATCGATGTACTTGTAATGAAAGTTTATATGCTGAACATGGGTATTGTTATAGCTCCAAATCTCACTCTTATGGTTTGTGATGCTGCACTTATGGCCTAGGGCAACCCCTCCTTCCAGACCTGGTCCAAAAATTTAAAAAAACAGTGTTTTATTCCCTATACGCGACTTTGCCCTGTGTTAAACGCGTGTACACGCGGGTCTGTCATACCCAACCCGCGTGTATCTATTAAAACACTTAAAAAAATAATAAATTCCTCTTTTTCGGGCGGTGATCGCGGGTTTACCTGCTGGATCACCTGTTAGTGCCCGTGGCCTAACTGTTCCCAACCAACTCCTAACTAAAAAACTACTTTGGAGAGGGTATAAAAAGACATCAAAGGGAAGGCCAAGGGGGGAGAGAGAAAGGAGAGCAAGATTATTATGCTGAGATTTTTCCCTTAGACTAGGTCTGAAGTCCTTGGTGCATTCTGCACTTCCCCCATTTTGCATAGGAAACCCTTGTTTCCATGTGTATTGGTGATCATTCATCCTTGACATCATCATTGAGTAAGACTTGGAAGGAGCTCTTGTTGGAGGCTGGAGGCTGGAACGAATCCGGGAGGAAGCTTGCTTGGAGCCTGCTGAAGGTGTTCAGGTGATATCTTTCCGATATATGTACTTTATTTGCCTTTATATATAAAGAAACACGTCTTTGTTCCCGAATAATCTTTCTTTATGCTTATGAGATTCTTGTGTTGAATTCTTATGAAAGTGGTTACTTAAAGATTTTTTATAACTAACTTTATAGCATAAAGATGATTTATATATAAACTTCTATACATGTACTGTTGTGTTCTTTGATTTGTTTGTCGTGCAGGTCAAAGAAAGAAGAAGGGAACTCCAAGAAGGGTTTGCACCCTAACGGTCTTCTCGAACGTAGGACCTTAGGTATGTACCCTAAACATTAGAATTTGCTTAAAAGTAAAATGATGGCTGTGTGTGTGTGTTTCTTTGAATAAGCAATTTTCAGTCTGGTAGAGTCTTAGCCCAAAGGACCCTAGGGGTACTTTCCCTTCAACCAGAATTGGCGACTCCGCTGGGGACAACACTCTTGTTGTTCCTAGTTTGGGTAGTCCTCAAGCCAATCAAGGCTCAGTCCCTCTGTTTGTTGGTTCTGACTGTCTGATATTTTCTTGAACTCCAAGCTTTTCCAGTTTTTCAGTTTGTGTTTTTTTATTTTTCTTGAAAGACTTCAGATACGCACTTTTTCTGGATTACAGAAGCGTATATACGCAAGTTGCACTAAGTAAACCCGCGTATACGCAGGTTTCCTTAGTTACAGTCGCGTATACACGCATTCTGCAAATAATTGCAGGCGCGTATATCACATAATTTTCAAGATTTATAATTTTTCTTTTGCTGAATGTCTGTCTGGTGGTTTGGGTCAGTTTAAAACAGTCAATTCCCAGTGACAGTTCTCTGTTGAACAGGGGGCATCTTGTTTCGAACTCTCTCTAGTTATAAGGAGTGCTAGTCTTGTTTTTCGTTGATTGCAAGCGTCATTGATTTTTGACACACAAGATTTCTGTTTAAGAATCTTGATTGCTCTGTTTCGGCAGAGTGGGAAGATTGTGTTCAATCTTTGTGTCCATTTTGTTTTCATGACATTTTTGTTTGCTTAACGAAATCATTTTTATGACCATTTGCTCCTTCGTTTCGGGAAAGTTGTTTGTTACCATTTTCTTGAAACTTGTCTTTTGATTTCTTGGACTTTCATTGCTGCTTTTGATTGTCAAAAGCGATTTCGAACACATTTTATTTTTGTTGAGTTCTCATCATTTGAAAGGTGTCAATTCACAAAAGTGTTTGGTTGCTTGTTTATCAATCATTGGTGTCAGTATTTTTTAGAGTTTTCCTTTGAAAAAGACTTCTTGGTTTGATTGAAAGAAAATCTTTTGAAAGTTTTGAGTTTCGCTTTCTTAAACTTGCTTTTCATTTGATTTCCTTTTTAGCGAAGTGAAAGTGCTTTGTCTTTATCTTCGAACTTGTTTTTATTGTTTGGACGAAATGATTGGTAACACATCATCTTCTATCTAAGCATCTTAGTGGCAAGACAAATTTGGTAAGAAAGCAACTTTCCTTCTTTTGTTTTTAGAGTAGTCTTAAAATCTTGCATTCACATATAGTTCTTGCATTAGCATAGCTTTGCATCCTCTTTTAGGCATGCATAGTTTTGTTAGCTTTTGTGAGTGTGGAGTTTGAAAAGAAAGCAAAAAACTTTGTTTAATTTGAAGTACATCTGAACCTCATAGAAATTGCTCTTCATCGAAACGAAAAAGTGCATGTGCATGTAGTTAGGATAGTTTCTTTTTGCGTCCTAAAAACACCACAAGTTTCACTTCCGTTACCTTTGACTTAAAGAACAGCCTAATAAAATCAAGCGCTTAATTAAAATCCACTAGAACTTTTTGTTTTAGTTATTACACCAACAAGTTTAGGATTTTAGGGCCTTGGATTAGGCGAGTGGAGAGTTAACTCTCCAAGGCCACACAAAACGTCAAACATAAGAGTCTGATTAAAGAGAGTACATCCAATAGCGTTAGGAAGACCAGGAAAGCTCCGGATCTGGGAGTTAAGCACGAGGGTCTGTGAAGACAGGGAAGAGAGATACCCCCTCTCCTACTTGTCCGAACTTACCTCACGACTGTTCCGCCTGGCTTCTGTGACGAGTTGGTACCCATAGTTGCCTCTACTAGGGATCTGCATAGGTGGCTGCGGAGGGGAATCCCGTGGCACCTGAGGTCGACGTTGTATCACTCTCGACAGTACTACTGGAGGGCACCCTTGCGAAGCTTGGGGGCTTGCACCGGCGCAGACTGTTGTTAGGAGGTCAGCGTAACTTCCTCTGATACCTTCGCTGATAGGACTGGGCCGTCATTATCCCAGACTATCTTCGGAAGGCCCCTGACTCCACTTTCTCATATTTTGGTGTCCGGTCCTAATCACCCGGAGCGGAAATACTTGAAAGTTGTTTGACTGGCTGTATCTTTAGGGACTTTATAGTGAGTGCTCTTTGCTCCTTGTATATAGTTGGCTTTAGGTATTTTTGTCTGGTCACGTTTGGACTTTGTGTTCTGAATGACCGGTTTACCACTCTACCGATCTTGAAAGGCTTTTGGTTGTTCTTTCAGAAGTTGTGGAGTTGCCTCCTCAAGGGCAAAGGTTTTGATTGCTTATCCATATTCTTTGAAGAGTTATTTCTATATTCCCGCAAGGGAAAGGGTCTTTGGGTCAGTTAAATATGGCTAATATTCCTGTGGAAACCAACCAAGGTACCCTCCCAAAAGGGGATCCTTGTGCTTTTCCTTTCTTTGGAAACGTTGGTACTCCCTTGATGGCCACTTTGAATATTCCTGGGTTGAATGTTGGACTACCCGTTTGGCTGTGGTCCACTCCGAATATTCCGAATGCTCTTGAAGCTTCTCAGTTGGATGCTTTATTTCAGGGGCATCATATGGGTGCTAATTGTTCATCTTCTCTCAAAGAGAAATCTGGGATTCCTTCTTCTCCTCCTTCTTGTAACAAGAAATCTAAAAAGAGGAGAAAAAGGAAGTCAAAGAAGAAGAATAATTTTAGCACTTCATCTTCAACCTCTGCGAGTCATGTTGGAGATGAGTCTTCAACCTCTGCAAGTCATGTTGGAGATGAGCCTTCAGCCGCTGCAAGTCATGCTGGGGGCACAAGTCTAGTCACTGCAAGTCATACTAGCACTTCATCTTCAACCTCTGCCAGTCATGTTGGAGATGAGCCTTCAGCCGCTGCAAGTCATGCTGGGGGCACAAGTCTAGTCACTGCAAGTCATACTAGCACTTCATCTTCAACCTCTGCCAGTCATGTTGGAGATGAGTCTTCAGCCGCTGCAAGTCATGCTGGAGGCATGAGTCTAGTCACTGCGAGTCATACTAGCAAAGAGTCACCGACCTCTGCAAGTCATGTTCAGGACTCTCCGCAAACCACTGCTAGTCATGTTGGCGGAATGGAGGTTGATAAGAAACCTGGACGTAGAAGTTTTAAACCTAAGTTCCCTTGTAAGATATGCAAGGGAGACCATCTTACTCATTTATGCCCTGGTATTCCAGAGGTTCAAAGGATATGGTCCGAGTCTGAAAGTACTTCTACTCCTAGCTCTGATTTGGTTTCTCATCAATCCCATCAACCATTGGTTGATAATGTGGTAAAGCCAGTGCAATCGCTGGCCGATTACACTCCTCTTTTGGGGGGTGAAGTGCTTAACAAAAGAGTCTGTTTGATCTCTAGTACAGAGTCTTCTGGTATAGGGGGCACTCCGGTTTCTTCGAATGTTCCCCCTCCAAGTTCTAAGAGTGTTTCCTTTGATTGGAATAGTCTTGTTGAGCCTCGTCTTCCTTCCGCTGCACCTTTCCAAATAAAGGTCAGAGTCAATTCCACAAATGTCTATCGATGTATGGTGGATGAAGGATCCTCTACAAGTATTATATCCTCTTCGACTTGGAAAGCTTTGGGTTCCCCAAAGTTGTTGACAGCTCAGAGTCAGTTGTTAGCCTATGATAGAAGGCCTGGTGAATCTATGGGTGTTCTTCCTCAAGTGCCTATCACTTTAGGTGGGAAGACTGTCTTAATCGATATGATGGTGGTTGATAGCCCTTTAGACTTTAATATGCTACTTGGGCGTGATTATGTCTATGCTATGAATGCTGTGGTGTCTTCACTCTTTCGAGTAATGTGCTTTCCTCATAACGGGAATATTGTCACTATTGATCAGCTTGCATTTGATAATCACCACCCTAATTCGACTTTACTGCAGAATGCCCCTTGGTTTGTTCCAAGTGTGCAAGTAGACTCTACCCCGCCACGGGTCAATTATGTGGCATTGAAGCCTCAATGTTCAATTGCTTCTAAGAAGGATCCTTTGACTTATTATTCTCCTTCTTGGGACTTGGTCCCGGCAGTTGACCGAGAGATTCTTCCTATAGGGACATGGGACCCTTTAATTCCCTCTTTTGATCCTTGTAGTTCTCATGATTTCTCAGATCTTGTTTTGCCTTCACAGGAGGAATTCTTTGAAGCCATGAGTTATGACTACCAAAGGAGTCCTTGGTCCGATCCCTGCAAAGGGGTTGTTCAGCAGAACTATTATGCATAAGCCGCAAGGCTGCGTTGTTCCCTGTACCATATTGTATATATGAGGTACGCATTTTCAAGTTTTGTATCCTATAACACAAAGATTTTATATGGAGTTTATATGTGGGATGTATTAACTTCGTGTCTAGTGTTCCTATTTATGTTTACAGAACTTGGAAGATTTCTCCTTTGGAAGTTTATGATTGGTCCGTTCTGACAGGTATTGGTTCTCGAAACTGGCATATAGGTTAGGTTCTTCCGCCTGCATTGTGCACTTATCAGTTTCCTTTTCCATTTGGCCTTAGGATCGACCCCACCAAGGTCTGGTGCGGAACCTTCTCATTGCTTAGAAGTATCATGACTTGTGTGGTAGAGCCTACCTTATCATGGGTGCCCTAGTTAGTACCTTATTGTCGCTTGGCACTCATGCAGATTTTTCATCCCTAGGCTCGGGAGTCCTCTGTAGTCCCGCCATGACTTATGCGTTGAAGACTCATTCTTCTTTGCTTCTTCGTTTCGTTCTGGCCTTATACCCCAGAGGCTCCTATGTGTGTTGAGTTGTACTTCTGCATTGCATGTTGACCATTTGCACCTTTTGGCCTATAGCCGGCTTCACTTGGACTCGTGTTAAACCCACTTTTGACCATGACGTCTGCAAAATCAACCTTGCATACCTTTGACTTCTGCAGCTTGACATACCTTGATCCGTGGAAGGAACATACCTTTGAGTGTCACTGACCAGTTTTTCACCTCCCTGCATTGAGCATAGGAACGTTCCTTTCCCAGGAACTAGATCATCTGTTTCACCGACACTCGTTCTTTCCACTGTACCATAGCATTCTTTTATTCTTTTTCCGGCTTATCAGAAAAAGACAAAAAAATTAAATATTCCAAAAAGAGCGGGAACAGGGACATTATTTCCATTTATTGTTGGCAGCTAGAGTCAGTCGTGTCGCCCTTGAACAAAGCACTCAAAACAAAGTCTCCTCCACATGGGTGGGATTTAGTTTGACTTAGGTAAGCCATAACCTTGTTATCGAGTCAGTTCTCCCCCGATTGGTTATCTCTTCCAATCATATGGAGGGTTCGTTCGTGCCTCCTGCATGACGAACTTATACAGATTCATTATATGCTGCCACATAGTCACATTGAGTCGTGCTTTTGTTCAAGGGAAGTTAGCCTGAGTCGGCCTTTCTGCGGTGTCTCTTGACTCATTTTTCAGTCGGCCATCCCTGGTTGTCAGTGTCATGTCTATCATCACATCAGTTATATTGGTCCTTCACTCGTGCCGGTTTGAGAAGGTCCCCATTGACTTCTTGCTGGCGGGTCTTGTCCTTATCGACGACGACACATTGCTCTGAGGGCAGACCTAGAGACCGCACCCTGGCCCTATTTTCATTATTGATAGGTCACCTTGTGCTCAGCATCGATCAGTATCATGGGTCTTTGACTGAGTGGTTTCCCTTGTGTTCGACATCAGCATACATTATCACACATTGAGATTCGTGCAGTACCTTGGTTTCCATTTGACCCTATTGGTGGATACCTCGCCTCTGTGTCAGCTTTCATTATTGGTTGGTTCAGAGGGTTTCTGCCGTGCGCTAGCCACATCTTGTGTACGCCGGAAACGTACTTCGGTTGGGTTACTACATCTTTTTCGTCCGATTCCTTCCACATTATTGGCCTACGGGTTACACTCGCGCTAGATTGATGGAGGATGCCTTAATGCCTTCCTTCTAGCGGATCTTTCCCTATCGACTCCGACTCATTGCTCTGGGGCAAAGATCTAGAGTCCATTTGGCAGTACCTTGGGGTTTGCAGTCATTAGTGGCAGATTCCTCGCTATCGACAGTGGGAAACCATCATTGTCTCCTGATTGATAGATTCTTACAGGTGTTCGACTTCAACTCATCTATTCACACTTGTTAGATTGTACTGGGTACCTTGACGCTCATTATCATTATCGGTGAGTAGTCTCGCGTTTGTTAACGGTATACATCAATGACCGGTAATCAAACGATTTCTCACATGGTCGACTTCAGATCATTTATTCCCATGGTGTAGAAATGTACCACGGCAGTCGGTGAAGACCTCAGGTTGTATCAGCATTCATTGGTTCACTTGACAGTTGCTCCTGTTGCTGCTAGTTGATACCACTCCACCTTATATGTTGCAGTCAGTCATGGCGACATTCTATATGCTGGCACCTGAGTTTGCAGTGTAGTACCATCCTATTCCATCATGTTCAGTTGGTACCTTATGGGATCAGTCTTTGATTTCAGTGATCCGTTGCATCTTTCAGCATCATTGACAGTTTGATATGTGATATTCAGACATGTACTTACTCATTATGATCAGATGATCCATTATGTATTTTACAGTCATTTATACTTGTATACTTAGTGGATCCACTCGTACTTGATATGCGGACATGCTTTACTTTTCCTGAGCATGGGTATGCCCGCCTCAGACAGTGTTTCTTTCTGATCTCCTTTCGGTGGCTTGGCAGGCTGAATTTTGGTGAAGTCCTCCTCGGTTTTTCGGCAGAGTTCTTTTCCTTGTACTTACTTAATATATTTCGGCCATCATGTTCCCCTTCTGACCTCATACATTAGGGGGCATCTGTTATAGCTCCAAATCTCACTCTTATGGTTTGTGATGCTGCACTTATGGCCTAGGGCAACCCCTCCTTCCAGACCTGGTCCAAAAATTTAAAAAAACAGTGTTTTATTCCCTATACGTGACTTTGCCCTGTGTTAAACGCGTGTACACACGGGTCTGTCATACCCAACCCGCGTGTATCTATTAAAACACTTAAAAAAATAATAAATTCCTCTTTTTCGGGCGGTGATCGCGGGTTTACCTGCTGGATCACCTGTTAGTGCCCGTGGCCTAACTGTTCCCAACCAACTCCTAACTAAAAAACTACTTTGGAGAGGGTATAAAAAGACATCAAAGGGAAGGCCAAGGGGGGAGAGAGAAAGGAGAGCAAGATTATTATGCTGAGATTTTTCCCTTAGACCAGGTCTGAAGTCCTTGGTGCATTCTGCACTTCCCCCATTTTGCATAGGAAACCCTTGTTTCCATGTGTATTGGTGATCATTCATCCTTGACATCATCATTGAGTAAGACTTGGAAGGAGCTCTTGTTGGAGGCTGGAGGCTGGAACGAATCCGGGAGGAAGCTTGCTTGGAGCCTGCTGAAGGTGTTCAGGTGATATCTTTCCGATATATGTACTTTATTTGCCTTTATATATAAAGAAACACGTCTTTGTTCCCGAATAATCTTTCTTTATGCTTATGAGATTCTTGTGTTGAATTCTTATGAAAGTGGTTACTTAAAGATTTTTTATAACTAACTTTATAGCATAAAGATGATTTATATATAAACTTCTATACATGTACTGTTGTGTTCTTTGATTTGTTTGTCGTGCAGGTCAAAGAAAGAAGAAGGGAACTCCAAGAAGGGTTTGCACCCTAACGGTCTTCTCGAACGTAGGACCTTAGGTATGTACCCTAAACATTAGAATTTGCTTAAAAGTAAAATGATGGCTGTGTGTGTGTGTTTCTTTGAATAAGCAATTTTCAGTCTGGTAGAGTCTTAGCCCAAAGGACCCTAGGGGTACTTTCCCTTCAACCAGGTATGCATTCCATCAGTGATTCATGAAAAAAAATCAAAATATCATGATATTATGTATTGTAATTGATGCAGGTCACCATCCACTTTGGAACCTCCTCATCACATCGTAAAGCATATCACTCAACATTAACATTTTCGACTTCATTTGTTAGGGGGCAACTGTTACAGGTCTATTTTGGCACATCACTCCCATCATTTAGATCAGTACTTTTAGGGTTCATCAAACCCTAATTCATTTGCTACATGCCCTAGACAAGTCATCACTTTGAATGCCTCCCTCCCTGAGAGTTTCTTGGCCTGAATCCCTCCAGAAATGCCTCCTTGAGGGACCAACGTAGCCTTGCTCAGGGGTAAGTGCGCTTCAGTGCAGGTAGGCCCATGTCACGGTGCATTTAGTTGAAAATAATTATATTATTTTGTATTAATGGAGAAAATGATTACATAGTTGTAACGTTCTCCCTAGTTTAGGGTTAGTTCCTAGAGTTTAGGGGTTCGGTTTCAACTTCCTAATTCCTAGTATTATACTTAAATGATGTAATATTTCATTGATGTGTCATAGAGTGTATGAGAGTGATCTCTCTGTTCTGAGTGTAGTCTCCAGGTGCAGGCCTGACGTGTGAGCTACATCTCCTTCTTTTTCAACTTTGTTCACATTTTATCTTGGTATCAGAGCTCACATTGGGTGAGCCTGATCTTGTATCAGCTCTTGTGACTGAAGTTCCTTTGTGGCCAGCTTGCCTTGTGGTATAATTGCCCGTGTGGTGTGAGTTGCCTCTGTGGCCGCGTGTACACAAGGAGCTTTGTGCTCAATTGAGCAGGTGGACTGCAGAACACCTGGCTCGGACTGGATGTTTTTTTTTAATTTTCTGAGTAGAAGGGGATTGGCGTGCTTTTCATGTTGACAGTAGCGCCAGGAAGCAGAATTGGCATGACTGTTCGTCTGTTAATCGCGCCAGAGTGGCAAATTACCCGATTGGCGCGGAAAATCACGGAAAAATCGCGCCAACAAATTTTACTCTAACTGATTTCTTCTTGGCACGGATTTTTCACTCAGGAACGCACCAATACGCTCGAGGACACGCCAATCCAACTTCAAAGAGATCTGCGGGAAGCCTCATCTTCGTTTGGCGATTTGCGAAGGGAGCAAATCAGAGAAGTTGTAGATCTATCCGGGAGAGGCAGATTAGATCAGTTTTGATCAGATCGATTTTTTGGCTGTATTGAAAAACAACGAATTTGCTCATCAGAGCGGGATTGATCTTGCTGAGTTGTTAGATATTGCCAAATTTGAATCAGTGGGTAGATCATGAGATCAGCAGATCGGTGACAGATCGATTTGAAAGGTATCGATTTTTTGTTACTATTGGGTAGATTCATTTTTTAAATTTGATCAGAAAGAGTAATACGATGGAATCTTACCTCCACGAGTCTGGGAAACTCGATGGATCTAACTTCACGAACTGGAAGTTTAAGATCCAGAGCTTGCTTGAAGGTGTGAATGCTTGGTGCAGAGTTATAGGTGATGAGCATAGGGTGAATGCGGGGGCGCGGGAGCAAGACTGCGATAAACGAGAGAACAAGGCGAAAGTTTTGCTGAAAATGTTTGTGAAGGACAATGTTATCTCGCACGTCAGAGACTGTAAAATGTCTGCGAAGATCTGGACGACCATCAAAAATCTGTATCAGACCCAGAACACAAGCCGAGTTATGGCACTTAAAAGCAAGCTATTTTCGATGAGGGTGAACGAAAATGAGACTGCTGCTGCATTTGTTGCGTGAATCAAATATGTGAAAGATGCATTGGGGAACATCGGAGAGGCGGAATCTAACTCTGATCTTGTCTCAATGACACTGAACGAGATGCGAGATGAATTTCAAATGTTCATCACTAGATTAGTGGCAGAGGAGAAAGCGCCCACATTTAATGATCTGATAGGGTTCTTGCTGCAAGAGGAGGAGCGGCGGCAGAACTTGAACCCCCAGAGTGATGATCTTGCGCTGATGGCGAAACGACGATCATTCAGAGGGAAGCAACCACAACAGAAATCACAGCAGAAAGGAGGAACATCGCAGAAGCATTCACATAAAGGTATGATTGCAAATTATTCTGTAAAGAAATGTTATTATTGTGGAAAGAAGGGCCATATACAGAGTTTATGCTTTAAGAAGCAGGCTGATGATGCAAAGAGGAAGCAGGCAAAGCACAGAGGATACTTTGTTGAAGATGATGTTGAAGAAGATAAAGATTTCAGTCATGAATTTCGACTGTTCATAGTCGACCATGACCTTTCAGCATCTGATGAGGATGACATATGGTATGTTGATTCCGGAGCATCCTCTCACATGACAGGTAAAAATGAATTTTTTGATAGTCTTGAAGAAAGTACATACGGATCAAAAATCTATTTAGGAGATGATAGTGGATATGAGATTAAAGGTTATGGGGTTATTCCAGTCAAGTTACAAAATGGAAAAATTAGTCATCTTCAGAATGTTTTATATGTACCTGGAATTAAGAAAAATCTGATATCTGTATCCATGATAACTAATCAAGATATGCAAGTCGAGTTCTTCAAGACTCACTGTGTGATAAAGGATTGCAGGAAAGAAATAGTTGCAACAAGCGTGCGTGTTGGAAGCCTATACAGACTAGATGTAAAGAGTATATCAAAGTGAGCCATGGTTGCAAGAGGATCGACAGTCGAACAACTCTAGCATCAGAGATTCGGTCACTTGAATTTGCAAAACGTCATGCTATTGTAGAGAAAAGGTATGGTTGAGGGGCTCCCTATCTTTCGTAATATTCAGTTAAATTGTGATGGATGTGCCTTAGGTAAAATGCATAGAGAACAGTTTCCTATGCATGATAGGAGGAAGGAAACAAATATTTTAGAACTAGTGCACACTGATATATGCGGACCTATGCATACAAGGTCGCTAGGTGGAGCATATTATTTTTGTTATTTACTGATGAATGCACTAGATATTCATGGGTTTATTTTCTGAGTAAGAAAAGTCAGACTTTCTAGTGCTTTAGAGAATTTAAAACCTTGGTGGAAAAACAGTTTGGTAAGAGTATAAAAATTCTCCGATCCGATAAAGGGGGAGAATACAAGCTAGGGGAATTCATGAAATTCTGCAAATCTCATGGGATTGTTCAGCAGTTTACAGTGCCACACACACCATAGTAGAATGGAGTCGCAGAACGCAAAAACAAAACCTTAGTGGAGTGCGCAAGGAGCATGTTACAAGGTATGGATCTATCTAATAGTTTTTGGGCAGAAGCTATTAATACTGCTATATATTTGAAGAATAGAAGGCCTACGAGGTATATTAGCTTCAAAACTCCTTTCGAAGCTCTATATGGATTCAAACTAGCAGTAAATCATCTAAGAGTATTTGGGTCAAAAGCATTTGCCCATATACCCAAAGCAGTTAAATGCATCTTTGTTGGTTATGCCACAGAATTTAAAGCATATAAATTGTTCAATCCTGAGACTCATAAGATATTTGCAAGCAGGGATGTAGTGTTTCATGAACAGGTACAGGAAGGGAAAGATGACATTGGTGATGATTGACACATTCCATTGTTGATGGATGAAAATAGCGAGGATGAAAGAGAGCAAGAGCAGAAAGAAGAGAAAAAAGAAGAACAGGAAGAAGGTGATAAAGCAAGCCCATTTAGAGCTGAAGAAAACAAATTTGAGGTAAGTCCCCTACCAAGGAGATCTGGTAGGAAGACTCAATTACCATTAAAATTGGGAGACTATGCTTTGATGTCAAATGTTTTGAACATTGTAGAGCCCACTAATTACAAAGAAGCTAGTCAATTTAAGGAGTGGAGAGCTGCAATGAATGAAGAGATGGAATCAATTCTTAGAAATGATATTTGGGATTTAGTTGAATTGCCTAAGAATAAAACACCCATAGGATGTAAATGGATGTTTAAACCAAAAATGAATGCAGATGGAAGTATAGAGAAATTAAAAGCTAGGTTGGTTGCAAAAGGATATTCACAGCAGGAAGGTATCGATTTTGATGATATTTTTGCACATGTAGCAAAGTTAAATACAATTAGAATGCTTATTGCTTTAGCTACTAAATATAATTGGGAGCTACACTAGCTTGATGTCAAATCTGCATTTTTAAATCGTGAGTTAAAAGAGGAAATTTACTTAGTACAGCCAGAAGGGTTTGTAAAGCAGGGGCAGGAACATCTTGTTTGCAGATTGAAAAAGGATTTATATGGTTTAAAATAAGCACCCAAGTCTTGGTATGAAAAGGTTGATTCTTTCTTTTTAGAGTATGGATTTCATAGAAGTTTGAATGACCCAAATTTGTATACCAAGTACAATAAGCAAGGGCAGATTATTCTGATTTCTTTGTATGTAGATGACATGACTATAACAGGAGATGCAGATGATTTAATCAGAGGAATCAAAAGGCTTATGGCACAAGTTTTTGAGATGAAAGATCTTGGAAGACTTCATTACTGTCTCGGATTAGAAGTATGTAGAGATATTGGGAAAACTTTTCTTACCCAAGGGAAGTATGCCAGAAATCTGTTAGAAAAGTTTGGTATGGATCAGTGTAGATGAGCAGCGACACCTTTGCAGCAGAATCTGAAGTTGAGCAGTGACGATGGCACTAAAGAGGTTGATGCTACAATGTATAGACAGATGGTTGGCAGCTTGATATATCTTACAACAACCAGACCTGACTTAGCATACTCTGTTAGTGTGTTGAGCCAATTCATGTCAAAACCGCTTGAAAGTCACTCGGTAGTGTCTGACCAGGAAGACTTGGCAGAAAAACTGATTCGATTATTTCATTAGGTAGCTATTGTTATATACATGAATGTGACTGATCAGTTCATCTTCTTGATGATTGTTCACATTCCACATTCACCCAATCGCAGAGGATTAGGTGTCAACATTCCCCCCCTTAATCTGAAGGGATGTTGGTGAGTCTAAGCATCATTCTGAATCTTTCAAGCTTTTCTCTTCCAAGCGCTTTGGTGAAGATGTCTGCAATTTGCTCATTTGTGGAACAATGATGAAGATGGATTGTTTTGGCCTCAACATGATGTCGGATCAGATGATATTTTGTATTGATGTGCTTTGTACGATCATGGAACTTTGGGTTCTTTGCCAACTTTATTGCAGAGGTGTTGTCAATCATGAGTGGAGTTGATTGTACTTGTTTTACCTAAAAATCTTCAAGAATTTTCCTGAGCCACACAATTTCTTTCGTTGCTTCAGCTGCTGCCACGTATTCTGCTTCTGTTGTGGAATCTGCTGGAACTGATTGTTTGCATGATCTCCAAGAGACATCTCCTGATCCAAGACTCATAGCATATCCTGAAGTAGATACTCCAGTTTCCTTGTCTCCATCGAAGTCTGAATCAGAGTATCCAATCAAGCTGAAGTCGTCCACCTGTGTATACTTGATTCCAAGGTCTTGAGTTCCCTTCAAGTACCTTAGAACTCTTTTTGCAGCAGACCAATGTCCCTCGCAAGGCTTTTGCATGAACCTGGAGAGGATTCCAACAGTAAATGAAATGTCTAGTCTGGTAGTAGTGAGGTATATGAGACTTCCTACAAGCTATCTATACTTTGTTGCATCCTCAAATTCCTTTCCTTCAATAGATGTGAGCTTTAAGTTTTGTTCCATTGGAGTAGAAAGAGGATTTCACTTTGTCATGCCAAATCTGTTTAACAAATCTCCAATGTATTTCTTCTGAGAAAGAAATATGGATTTTGGATGTTGGGTTACTTCAATGACAAGATAGTAATGAACATAGCCCAAATCAGTCATTTCAAAACTTTTTCCTAATTCTTTCTTTATGGATGCAATATAGCTTTCATTTCTCCCTGTCATTAAAAGATCATCTACATATACCACAAGATATACAACTATTTTGCCAACTTTCTTGACAAATAAAGTTGCATCATCAAGATCAAAATGATTGAAGTTTAGTTTTAGAAGATGCTCAGTTAGTTTTTCATACCAGGCTCGTGGTGCTTGTTTGAGGCCATACAAGGACTTCACAAGTTTGCATACTTTATGTTCATGTCCTTTCACAACAAATCCTTCAGGCTGGGACATAAAAACATTCTCTTTTAGATCTCCATTCAAGAATGCAGTTTTTACATCCATTTGATGGACTTTCCAACCGCTCTGAGCAGCTAGTGCAAAGAGTGTCCGGATGGTGGCCCATTTTGCTGTGGGGGCAAAAGTTTCCTCATAATCGACCCCTTCCTTCTATGCAAATCCTTTTGCCACAAGCCTAGCTTTGTGCTTGTCAAGTGAGCCATCAGCTTTGTATTTGTTCTTGTAGACCCACTTGCAGCCAATTGGTTTGGTTCCAAATGGAGGATCAACCAGCTTCCAAGTGCCATTATTTATGAGGGCATCATACTCCTTTTTCATCGCTTCTTTCCATTCATCATGAGAAGTAGCTTCTTTGAAGGAATTTGGTTCAAAATCTGTAGACAAGTTCAATTCACAATCATAAGTAACATCCATATCAACAGGTGAATTAGGGTCATCTACATCACCTGCATTTTTTGGGTTTGAATTTCTGGTTCCTGTTTTTCCAATTTCATCAGGATGAACACTTTCAAGTGTCTTTGTCAGCCACTTTGGGGGACCTTTCTGAGATTGTCCAGGCTGCTCTGTTGATTGAGTTGGGACTGAATCAAGATTGAGTCTCCCAATTCTATCAATTACATCACTTAAAGCATCATCCGTTGTTGGAGTTTTATGCAGGGGAGATTGTTCTTCAGAAGAAGATTCCACATGTTGATCTAGTATACGAATCCCCCCTTCAAGATGTGGAATCTGATTATCAAATTCTTGAAATGATTTTGTTTTTGCGAATCTATCCAAGCGATCAAGTTGCCGCTCAACAACATTGTCAGATTTGGATGATTCCAGAAAAATGACATCTCTAGATACAACAAACTTTTTATTTACTTCATCATAGAGGTGGTATGCTTTAGAGGTGTTTGAATACCCCAGGAAGATACACTTACGACTTCTAGCACCAAGTTTGTTTCTATGTACCTTTGGTATCAAAGCATAGCAAGTGGAACCAAAGATCCTGAGATGTTTTACCGAAGGAACATGTCCATACCACAATTCATAAGGAGTCTTGTTTCTTATAGCATTAGATGGACATCTATTCTTTATATATGTAGCACATAGAACATCATCAGCCCAAAACATTATCTTTACATTTTTGAAAAAGAGCATGGATCGTACCATATTCAAGATTGTTCTATTCATTCTTTCAGCTACACCATTCTGTTGGGGATTATAAGGCACAATTGTTTGATGTTTAATCCCATGTTGGCGAAGATAGTGTTCAAATTCATTTGATGTATATTCTTTTCCATTATCAGTGCGAATAGACCCAATATGAGATTGTGCACCATTTTCAATCCATTTATGAAAATTCTTGAATGTTTGAGAAGCATCAGATTTGTTCTTCAATAAATAAACCCAACACATTCTGGTGTAATCATCAATAAATGTCATGATATATTTATTTCCATTTGCAGAAGGAACAGGCATTGGACCACATAAATCTGAATGAATGAGTTCAAGCTTTCTATGTGCCCTTGAATGTGAATCATGAAAAGACTGTTTGCTATGCTTTCCTAGAATGCAAGCATCACATTGCTTATGTTTCCTAGGAATTGTAGGCAAACCAACAACACCATTTTTCTTCAATAAGCGGAGACTGTCATGGTTTAAATTTCCAAATCTAGCATGCCATAATAAACTTGATGGAAATGTACCTTCTTCATGATGAGAAGTATATGAGAAATGTTGTGCATGAGCAGAGGTTCCTTGCAGTTTGAGAAGCCTTTCTTCTTCTATTCCCCTCATGACAAGTGAGTGGTCAGATGCTTTTCTTACCTCAAGCTTGCCATCAAACATATGAATGGGGTGACCTTGCTGGCGGATGTGGACCAAGGACAGCAAGTTTCTCTTGAGTTGTGGGAGATATAGAACATGATCCAGAAGAAAGTCTGGAAGACCAGGAAGTTTAAGCCTGATTGTGCCAAGCCCTGATGGCTTGATTTTTGACTGATCTGCAAAGTATACTGCTCCATCAACATTGTCAGTGAAATCTTCAAAAAAATCTTTCCTATGAGTCATATGAAAGGTTGCTCCTGAATCAAGCAACCAATAATTTTTTGAAGAAGCAAGTGAAGCATTAAACAAATCTTCATTTACTCCAATGTTACATTGTGCCTCAATATAGTGAGTGGATTCAGGTGCTTTACCTTTGTCTGTATCATCAGTTTTACCTTTCTGCTGGTTTCTTTTCTGCTCAATTTTGTCCCATGGTAGCTTGCATGTAGAAGCATCATGTGATCCATTTCATTTGCAGCGAATGCAATGCAGATCTGCTTTTTCTGCTTGAGAATGTCTGCCCCCCCTGCCTCTGAAGTATCTTCCTCTTCCTCTTCGTCCACCTCTTCCTCTTGTAGAATCTTGAGCATGATGCTTTTCTTTATGAGCAAGGAAAATAGTCTCTTCAGAAGATTCAGGGACTGTCTTCTTTCCAAAGGCTTTCTCTCTTTCAGCAATTTTTTTCACAAGAGAGTCAAAGGTTATATCTTTAAGATTTCCATTTGCTTGTAGAGACTCAAGATAATTGGAGTAAGTAGGATAGAGTGCCTTGAGAAAAGCAATAAGAGGGATATCCAGCTCAACCTTAGTGGATTTAATATCATGCATTATAGACTTTACTTCAGATGCAAGAGCAAGAGGATCATTATTTTTCAGTTCAACAGTGAAGAGTTTAATCATGAGCTGAACAACTTCAAGTGCAGAATGTGAGTCATAGAGTTCTTTCAGCTTTTGTAAAGCTTCAAAGGCAGTTGAATATGATGAAATATGGCAACTTACTTCTTCATTTACAGATGCTGCGATTAATGCATAGGCTTTGCTGTTCTTGTTTTCCCAAATGACGAGCTCTTTGTCTGATGTAGGCTGCACTGGGTCATTGTCTCCTTCTCTGACACACACTCTCCACAACTCATTAAAGATGAGGGTGTGTTTTATCATCCGGGACAATTCAAGATAGTTCTCCTTGCCAGTGAGAACTATTCCTACCATAGAGATGATTGAATGCATTCTGTAAAATAATTACTTCTGCTGATATACAGTGAAATTGTATTCAAAAAAATCTCTGTGGGAAATAATCAATCATTCACCGCGAGCTCTACAAAGTTGGAGCAGCAACGGTATCAACCGCGAGCTCTACAAAGTTGGAGCAGCAACGGTATTACAATTTTAAAGTTCAGTGAAGAGACTAAAAAATCACCATAAATCCCTTTGATTCTCTAGACCTTGAAGCCAGTAATAAAAAATATGGCAATGTTACTAAAGTGCTGGACAACTTAAAAAAAAAAACTTCAGCACAACATTAAAAACTTCAGCACAACAATGTTACTAAAGTGCTGGACGACTTTAAACAAAAACTTCAGCACAACAATGTTACTAAAGTGCTGGACGACTTTTAACAAAAAAAGACTTCAGCACAACATTAAAAACTTCAGCACAACAATGTTACTAAAGTGTTGGACGGCCAAGCTCCGGGTTCAGTTTTCTTTCGGTACAATGTCTTCTCTGTCGCATCATATGGCAAGTAGCAGTCATTAGCAGACGACAATAAGGATCGACCTTGGTATCTGAGGTTTTTACAATGATCACTTCACAAAATAATTCGCAATTGATACCAAATTGAAAGGTCCATGGGCATATCTAGAACACTACTAGTTTAAAAACAATGTTGCCTTCTCGATCATTGCAATAGCTGCTCCGTAAGTCGCATATTCAGGTTGGAATATATTCATCCAATTTGAGACAAAGTAACTTGTTGGAGTGACTTCTATCTGTCATTAGCAGACGGCAAAGTTGTGTTTCCCCCTCGCTTGTGTACTCTCAGAGCTTTCGCTGATAGTGGAGATGACAGAATGCCGAGTTTCTTCAATTCTCTCGCCGCCAGTATCGACCATGCAGCCAAATTCAAAGACTGGGAAATTCTGTCGGGTCGTTTGGCAATGGTGAGAAAATCTTCTTGATATTCTGATTCGAATTTTCCGTCAAGCTATTAGCATTCGCATGTTTGGATGCCCTCATGCTGTGAATTTCTCATGGATTTGCAGATTGTGTTTGCGACAACCATCAATGTGGAGCTATTGACGGGAAACTCTCTGTTTCACAAGATGGATATGCAAAAGATCTGCGAGTTTGGGGGAATCTGCATGGCTTCCATTGTAGGTGCTGCTGTATTTTGTCAGAACTGTGAGGTATTTTGCAAGGAAACCGAAGCTCACGGCCCTCTTACCATTACAGGACAGAGGCAGGCACCAACGCATACCATGTCAGGACAGAGGCAGGCACCAACACATACCATGTCAGGACAGAGGCAGGCAGAGGAGTTACAAGGGGCATAAAGGGTAAAAAAAGGGCTGGCTTTGATACCATGTCAGACCAGGAGTAACTCCAGACTTGGCAGAAAAACGGATTCGATTATTTCGTTAGGTAGCTATTGTTATATACATGAATGTGACTGATCAGTTCATCTTCTTGATGACTGTTCACATTCCACATTCACCTAATCGCATAGGATTAGGTGTCAACAGGTAGCAGCAAAAAGTGTGTTGAGGTATCTTTGTGGTACTGTTAATTATGGCATTTTATACGCTGATGCATCCGATGTTATTCTAGCAGGTTTTTCAGATTCAGATTGGGCAGGTAACTTGGATGATCGAATATCCATCACAGGTTACACATTCAGCATAGGATCCGGGGTCATAGCATGGAGCAGCAAGAAGCAGAGTATTGTAGCCTTGTCATCGTGTGAAGCTGAGTATCAAGCATTGTGTGCAGCGATGTGTGAAGCGATCTGGTCGAGAAGGCTTCTCAATGATGCAGGAAAAGAACAGAAGAATTCCACTTCCATCAAAAGCGACAACCAGAGCACCATTAAATTGGCACACAATCAAGTGTTTCACAAAAACACCAAACATATAGACACCCAGTTCCATTTTGTCAGAGAGAAGATACAGTCAAAAGAAATTACTGTTGAATATTGTAAAACTTGTGACAATATGGCTGATATTTTTAGAAAGCCACTTGCACTTGTGAAGTTTGAATTGTTTAGAAGGATGCTAGGATTCCAGGACAACCATTTGTCCATTAAGGGGGTGAGTTGAAAATAATTATATTATTTTGTATTAATGGAGAAAATGGTTACATAGTTGTAACGTTCTCCCTAGTTTAGGATTAGTTCTTAGAGTTTAGGGGTTTGGTTGCAACTTCCTAATTCCTAGTATTGTACTTAAATGATGTAATATTTCATTGATGTGTAATAGAGTGTACGAGAGTGATCTCTCTGTTTCGAGTGTAGTCTCCAGGTGCAGGCCTCACCTGTGAGCTACATCTCCTTCTTTTTCAATTCTGTTCACATTTTATCTCATTTCACAACACTTAGGCCCACTTTGACCTACACTGGGTGAGATTGAGCGAAATCATCATAGGGTTTTGGGAATATTCTTATCTTCTAGAGACATCTATAAGATTCCCACACTTATCATCTCCTATGAGCTCAAAACTGGATAGGGAATGAGTTAAGTGACCTCCTATCCTCTCATCCCTTCCTCCATGGAAACTAACTCTAAGTTTGGAAGACCATTTAATACCCTCATTTATGACCAAACCTCCTTCATTTGCCTATAAATTGAGCACTCATCTAAGTGATCAGGGGCTGGAATTTGAGAATTTGTAAGGAGACATTGTTGGTGTGAGGTTTGAGACATTTTTGGTGTGAGGTTTGTAAGCAAGTATTGTTATGCTGCTAGAGTGTTGTGCTTTTGATGTGATGTTGGTTGGAACCCAAGCTAGAAGAGTGACAATGGATCGAACTTCATGGTTTTAATTCTTCCTTCTACTTAATAAAGTTGTTTACACATTTTCCCATATTCTTGTCTTTATGTATGATGATTATATGTGTAAATTTTTCGATTCCATTTGCTTATAGTAGATAGATTTCTTGCTTTGATTGGTTTTTATCCTTTGTTTATGATTGCAGGTACTTGTTGAGTGGATTAAGTTCGAGAAGGAGCAACAGGAGCCAAACAATGGAGGCAAAGGGAAAGCAAAAGATAACAAATAGGTTCCTTGTCTTATTTATCTTCTATAGAAAAGGTTTAAGTGCTTTAAATTTGTTGTTCTAGGTGTAGCCACCCACCTAGGGAAATTGTGTTTATCTGTAGCTACAAAATTTCACATAACACCATGATAGTCTTAATATTTTCCTGGTCCACCGCTATCCCTTCCTTGGAAATAACATGTCCCAAGTAATTAATCTGAGACTGAAAGAAACTACACTTGCTAAGCTTGGAATACAAGTAATGCTCTATCAACAATGTCAACACTACTTCTAGATGCTCTACATGCTCCTCCTCATTCTTGGAGTATACCAATATATAGCTAATAAACACTATGACAAAATTATCCAGGTAAGGGTTCAACATTGTTCATTAAACAAATGAAAGTGGTTGGAGCATTAGTGAGACCAAAAGGAACAACCACAAACTCATAATGCCCATACCTTGTATGAAATGTTGTGTTGTAGATGTCTTTTTCTTTGGTGCGCACCTGGTGATATCCCGATCTTAGATCAATTTTTGAAAACACTGTTTCTCCCTTTAGCTGATCAAACAAGTCATCAATATGTGGCAATTAATACATGTTCATGATTTTCACCTTCTTCAGTTGCATGTAATCAATGCACAATCTGAGAGTGCCATTCTTATTATTTACAAACAACAACGGTGTACCCCAAGGCAAGACACTTGGCCTTATGTATCCCTTATAAAGAATTTCCTTAAGTTGTAACTTCAATTCAACCAATTTCGAAGTACTCATATTCTAAGGTGCTTTAGATGTTGGTGTTGCTCCTAGTCCTATCTCAATAGAGAAATCCACTTCCTTATGAGTCAGGAACTCTAGAATCTCTACAGGAAACACATCCTGAAATTGCTGCAAAACAAGATATCTCTTTAGTATTTCATAATCCGCAACATCCTTCCCTTTGTCACTGGAAACATGAACTACAAGCAATACACATTTGTTCCTACAATTCTGCTTAGCTTGCATAGTTGTAACCATTCTTATTGATGTAGGATTCTTCTTTCCCTACAAGATTCTCTTTTCTTCGTCATCATCCAAGCACTCAATGGCATTCTCATAACAATATACTTCGGTCCTCTGAGTAAACAACCAATATATACCCAAAAGCATGCTAGAGGAACCCAAAGGAAGCACATTTAGATGCACTAATATAGGCATGGCATTAAGCTCAGATGCATAAGATCTCATCCAATAATGAACTCTTCTCTTGGTCATTATAACCAAATACAACAACTAAGATTATCCATGTAATTCTTTACTCAAATGACACTGATCCACTAGGTCGAAATTACATATCTATAATTATATCTAGGATTAATCAAAATGGAAAAAACTTCATCACAAATATTACCCTCTATCTCAATAATGGATGCATGATGATATTCCTATCTGTTATCAAGTGTTGCATAGATCTAAGGAATTCTTTGACGAACATCCCCAACCATCACTGCTTCCTGAGCACTGTAGATATGAGGCCTACCACCCTGGTACAATGGAAAATCCTTCTTCCAATGGTCTTTATCACAAATCCAACACTACAATGGTTCCCTACCATTACCTTTATTTTTCTACTCTCCGGGTTGAGACCCATGTCCTTTCTCAGTTGCATTAAACTTCTTATAAGGTGCAATATTTTCTTTCTCACCTTCATCCTGAGATATTTTTCGCTTCTTAGGCCATTTTCCTTTAGTATTCTCATTCCCTTTCTAATCATGCTTAAAATCAGGCTTGTGCTTTGACTATTAATAACAATGCTTCAACTTCATGATATATTCCTACAATGACTGGGGCCCGTCAAACTCAATTTGGTTTTTGAATGCTACTGGCAACCCACTAATGAACCTTTGAATACTTTACTTTTCATCCTTGAGATAAGGAACATACCTCAACAACTCCACAAATTTACTCATGTACTCATGATCTATCATAGAACTCATCCTCAACTCATATAATTCCTTGGTGTTTCCATCATAATAACTCTTAGATAGGCAATATTTCAAACACATCCCATGCTTTTCTTCTCTAATGCATTTGACGTTCTTAATATCTTCCCACCAGATATATTATTTTCCTTTGAGGTTGAAGGTGGTTATCTTAGATTTCATTTTCTCTGGGTAGTCATGCAATTTGAAGAACTTCTCCACCCCAAGCAGCCATGCTTCTGCATATTCTAATTTATTCATCTCTCCATCAAAAGTACGAGGCTTGGATTTCTTAAAATCTGTTGGAAAGTACTCACTCCTCCTATGGCACTGGTGGTGATGGTGATAATGTCTCCTGGAAGAAGAACTAGAATATAAAAACCCATACATACTAGTCCTCTTGTTAGGTGCATCCAAGAATCTACCACTCTTCACTGTATCCTCCTTGTCCAACCTGTGTCTCCTCTTAGACCTACTACCATCTGCCCCATTAGTCTTCTCCTACTATTTATCTGCATGGTTGATCTCCATCTGTCCCTACTTCTGTAACTCTAAAAGGCTTTGTATAATCACTGCATTGAATTCAACTTGCTTTTCTTGAGCCCTTAGAAGTCTTTCATGTGCCTCAATCAAACTATTATTATCTTTTTTTCAACTTCTAATCTCTACCCTCACACTCATCAATGTATCTCATATATCAGGAGAATACTCTTCTCCTTGTTGCTCAACTGACTTTTTCCATTCTATGGAATTCACATCATGCATGTAAGGGGAATCATGTGAACTGTAGTCCACCATTATGCTCTTCATCAGTAGCATTCTATTTCTTGAAAATATGTCATGTTAGATAAACAAATAGACGACACAATCGAAATCATACCTTAATGTATCCTAGGGGAGGCTACCACATCTGCACAAGTCAGTTCATATTAGCACGACATAATATCACAAGCATACCATCTCATACATGAATATCATAACCATAACCATAACAATGCATGCAAGTAAACACATAGATAACTAACATGCATGCATAACACATGTACCCTATGTTCCAGTGTTGCAGCCTTGCTTTGGTACCACCTTGTAATGCCTCGTCCCACATTTACCCACTTTTACAAGATCTCTAGGGTAAACATGAGATAGGTGTCTCTATGATATGACTTGACCTCCAAGTTCTAGTTGTGGAAGTGGGCCCTACTAACCGGAAACATACTACCATTCCTCAGTGACCATAGATCACCTAGGTGTCTAACAACCACCACTATTAATCAATCCTTGAGTTAGAACTTCTTTTCCTTAGGTTTGACATCCCAGCCACACCCATGACACATTGTGCATGTAGTTATGAGGCTCCAACTATACCCATAATCTTTCTTGTATGCAGTTATGGCCGAAATATTCTAGTTCTGAGCATGAGGTTCCATGGTCAATGCCATTTTTTCAAGGTTAGTTTACATACCACTGCCCAGAACCACCCACAACTTTCCAAAATAAGGTTTAAGATGGTGAAAAGTCTAAACAAATAATACTAGGACTAGATCTTGCCCAAAACATGCCTAATAAATGATAAACATTTCTTCAAACATATGATAAAAATAGAAGCTATAGGTTATGAATGCATATCTGTTCATAAAATTTGGAATTCATCAAAGAATCATCAAGAAGGTCCAATGCCCTCTCAAGTAGCTACAACAACACTTATTAACCCACACATTAATTAACCATTCAATGACTTATCAAATAATGTACAAGATTCATAGTAAGAGCACATCATGTAACCATCATATAACCATAATAGAATCCATGAAAAATCATCCATAAGATCAACATAATAACCAATATATATTCCCATTGGCAAAAATAGCAAAATAACTCATATTAACATATGAAAAATCCAACCAAGTCAGAGACTTCCACGTACCACCCGACCATAGATTGGGCTGAACCAAATCTCTCTTTTAGCCAAAACTCGCATGCAATATTCCAAGCATGAATGTGGGATCTCATGGGATAAACCAAGACATAACCAAACATGGAATCAAGAGACTAAACCACCTCCATCCTTAAGGTACTATGATCTCACCTAAACTGGTCTTGGGATCACAAAACCAAAACAAAATTGGATGCCTCATAATTCCTTCACCATAAATAAAGAAAGTTCCCTCTCTCCACCCACTTGTCAAGGGCTTCCTGAAGAAAACCATCTCTACCCCTAACTGTTGAGATTTTCTTGATACCACCTCAACTTGATCCAAAATCTTGTGGCAATCCAAAGCTCAACTAAGAATGAATCCTGTCACACCATGGCTATCTAGGAAATGGAAAAGAAAGGTTGAAACCATTGTCAATCTAGGAAAACACCATGTCAATGACAACAAATGAACCAAATAATCAAATTCATGTACCTTGCATTCACATCCCATCAAGGAAATTACACATGCAACCTATTACCTACAAAACCTTCCTATTGTAGTTGTTGATCCAACTTTATCCTTGCACTCCCTTGCTTTCCTTTGCTTTCCCTTTTCTTTCCTTTGCTTAACTTCTTGCTTGGTCTCTCCTCTTGGAGCTCTCTCTCTCTCTCTCTCTCTCTCTCTCTAAAATTGATCCAAAGCCAAAACTAACAAAAATATGTGAATTGTTTCTTTGACGCCTTTATCTCATTGACATATAATTTTTCTTTCATTTTCTCTTTAGTTTCCCTTGCATGCATATTTTTGTCTCTTTACCTTCCTTTTCTCCTATTTTCCTTTCTTTTCTTATTAAATGCCAATTTTTTCCTCTTTTCGTTTGCCAATTTCCTTAGCCATTAATAAACCAAAAGTGATTTCCACTACAATGTTTTGCCACCATTAAACTTGGAATATGTGTCCCATGACCTTGGTCTCCTTTTATTTACATGGAAAATCAACCTGGCGTTGTTACACAAGCATAGGGTCATTCTTGTGCTTGGTCAATCTCAAGTGTTGGATGAGTATGGTCTTGGGATTGAAAAACGTTTTGATGCTTCTTTTAGAAAGGACTTTTGAAATATGATTAGTAACCTCTTGAATGTAGGGAAGGGAGACTTTGGTTAAGGATAGATTGTTGGAAGGGTTTATAGATTTGGGGTGCAGAGTGAAATGAAATTCCTTTTTGATCTGGGATGAGGAGTAACAATTGTCTTTGAGGTATTTGGTGAGAATCCACCATCACTGAACACTCCCACAATACCAAACATTTAATACTCTTTGATAAAACCAAAATATTTGTTTTCGCTCCCTTCCACTCAAATCAGGTCATTAGGGAAGTTCTCAAAATAGAAAATCACCATAACAACTTCAATAAGGAAGATAAATATCAATTAAGTCATTCTTCAAAGCCAACTATCCATTTTTTTCCTTTGTACCTAATTTAATGTCACTCCTAAACATTCTTAAGCCCACCACCACACCCCCCTGCCATTCTCAAACTCTTTCAACTTAATATTATATATTATTATTCCCCTTTAAATTGTTTATCTAATTGTATTTTTATTCCTATAATCTCATTTCAATTTTATTTCAATTCTTCTTCTTTATATTCAATCTTATTCTATTTTAATTCATCTTTGGGTATTTTTTATTCTAAATTACCCTATACTATATTAATCTAATATTCGAATTTAATATTATATTTTAATTTTTCTTTCAATATTGTTTTATTATAAATTAATACTATACTATTCTAATATTAATTTAATATGGTGTAGTGTAATTAATAAACGAAATGTCTTTTTGGTGGAATCTAACAAATTGATTTTTTGTAAGATTGTAATGAAATGCACTTTTGAATGTATAAATGGATTCAACACCATAAAAAAACTTTGAGGCACTTGATCTTTTCAAAATAAACAACTTAAACTTATGATTTTTAAAAATCCATGATGGATTTTCAACAAAATGGACTAGAAAAGTTGTTCGGAAAATGGTCATTTCATCTTTTGGTTAGACTAAGCTATTCAATTTTATTAATAACTTGATTCCAATCAAAAATAAATTGTCCAATTTGATTTTAATATAAACTTTCAATGAGTTTTCCTAGGGGCAACTCAATTGGTGATCAAAATGAAGTGAAATTGTCAAAACTAAGAGATCCAAGATTCAATTTGACACACACACACACTTGGTATTAACTTTAATTTGACCCAAAATAAATTTAACCTAATATCTTAATATTTCATTTCCTTATTTATATTCTATTTTAATCTTATCCTATCTAAATTAAGCATTGTACTATTTTAATCCAATGTTATAATTTATTCTCATTTAATATTATTTAGTACTAAATTAAATTTTTATTTTTTTATTCGAAATAAATGTAAATGTTTAATACCAATTTAATATAAATATTTATCACATCTCAAACCAACTAATATGATTAATTTTATTAGTTTCTTGATGAAGTATTTATTAAATATTAAATTTATACTATATTGATAAATTTCTTAAGTTATTAATATAATTTAGTAAATATTAAATCTAAATAATTATGTATACCTTATAAAATATTATTTCATAAATTATTATAAAATTTTAAATTATTATTATTTATTTAGTATTAAATATTTTCTAATGCAACTATCATTTATTAATTACTTGATTCCTTAAATTTAATAATTTATTTTAATAGATATTAAATCTTATTAAATATCTATTATTTGAGTTATTGGATAGATCAAACTTTTTAGTTTTGTTTCATGACATGGTTCCAAACTTCTTTTGTTTTACTTTTTTTTAATCAAAAATTGAAGATGTGATTAATCCTAAAGAATGATCTAAAAAAACATGAATCTTAAAAGTTTGAAATCATAGATAATTAATATTTTTCAATAATAAAATAAATTAATTAATATTTGATCATCAACATTCATATCTTTTTCATCTTCCATAACAGTTATATTTCTTCTAGATTCTCTATTTGCATTATCAAATCAAGCTTTTTGTCCTTGAAAATAAGAGAAGTGTTCATCTCAATAACAATACACCATTTTCCAGAAAACATCACTATCATCAAATCCTTAATTGTGAAAATCTACGAGCGAGAAAAAAAAAAATCAAACAAACAAACAAAAATAATTGGAAAACATTTAATCCATTTCTACTTTGCATAATGTAAAATTAAAAATAATTACATTAATATTAAATAAATTTCTATGATTATTATAATTTAATTTATAAAAAAAAATAAGTTAAGATAATCAAATTAAATTATAAAATTTTATCATAAATTATAACTAACATCTAAATATTAATTTCTAAACTAAAAAAAATCCCCTTTTCAATCTTTATTTTATACTACAATTTCCTTCCTAATATATTAAAAACAATATCAAAACAATATCATCATTATAACTATTACAAAACGACTTTTGCGATTACAAACAAAGATTTATCATAAATTATAACGGGCCTTTAAATATTTATTTTAAAATTAAAAATATTCTCTTTTCAATGAACTTCAATTTCCTCCCCAATATATTGAAAACAATATCATCACTATAATACTACCCTACTCATTACAAAACGACTTCTGCAAATCCAAACAAAACGTACCTATCACGGTACACAACTATCATTAAAAAACAAAAAGTACGTATGACATTCATTAGAAAATTACTCATACCTAACTTCATAGGAAAAACCCAACAGACGGGCCATTCAAACACCAAACGATAAAGAATCATTCACACCACCAAATAGCACAAACTGCCACCTCCTACTAGTTCATTATACAATCATGATATCCATCAACTAAACCAGATTATTTGAAAAATATATTTCAAGATTGAGCGGCCATTATGAAGTACCAGGTATTGATGCAATGTGATCCAGACGATATCAAAACTGTAAGTTGAAAAGCAAATCACCCCAAAAGCGCCAATGTTTTTTGTGTGATTCAGTGGAATTCTAATATTACGACATGGAATCCCTGCGCAACTAGTCTGGTTTTCATTATCTTGTAGCGACATTCTGCATAACAATCTGTCCAAAGAAAGTTGGTTTGTTTTTAGTGAGAGGGAAGATAAAGCGGAGAGAAAGAATAGAAGGGAAGGGGTGAAGTGGTGTGCTCTTTGTTAATGGTAGTGTAGAAGGATCATCTAATGTTCTCTGTGTGTTTCGTGGCATGTGTAAATCTACGAGTGTGTATGTTTACTAACACCTGCGGGTTTTGGTGTAACCAACAAGTGGTATCAAGTTCGAAACACACATGGGTTGGGTTGGAACTCACCTGACTTGCATTGGGGGGAGATTGTTGTGCTCCCTGTTAATGGGGGTGTCCCTGTGTGTTTAGTGGCATGTGTTTAAATCTACCAATGTGTATGTTTACTAACACCTGCAGGTTATAACACCTGCAGGTTAGTTCCACCTGGCTGGGGGGAGATTGTTGTGCTCCCTTTTAATGGGGGTGTAGAAAGAGAAGGATCATCCAACGCTCCCTGTGTGTTTAGTGGCATGTGTTTAAATAGCTCCCTGTGTGTTTTGTGACATGTGTTTAAATCTACGGATGTGTATGTTTACTAACACCTGCAATTTTTGGGGCACTCCAACATGAAGAAAGTGTTGACATAGCTGTTTCGGCAGTAAGGATAGAAGAAAGGGAGAATGTTGCAGGATTACTGAAATTGTACAAAGATGGTACAATTTTCCGTGAAGAGGAACTCCGAACGTCCAACTCCTCCTTGCAAGGAGAAGCACCAGAAACTGAGGACGCAAGTAAAGATAAGGCGTTGAATGAGAAGCTGCGGCTATGGGTTCCACTCTACCTGCCCTCTTCTCACCTCCAACAGCAACCACAAAGTTCTCTTATCTCTAGTTGTTATTCACACCAATGCTTTGGTAATATAGGTTTTATTGAGAGAACATTTCCACTTTGGCTCCTTACAACAATGTTTCCTTGTAATGTTTATTGATCTCCTACAGTGTTGGACTACCCAACTGTACAGGAGATGAATTTAGAGAAAACTTTATTTAAGCATCAGTTTTTTTTTCATGTTGTTTTATCTCTGGAAATCTGAAAATTTAGGTGTATAATTATTATTATTATTGGTCACTGTTAAATTAGAGACCCCTTGTTTGTGGGACAACTGACTTACTTTCGCCTACCTATTTTACTGCCAAATCTACTAAAGCATACATGCTCTATCCCTCTAATTTTAAACTTATAATTTCTTAAAAAGAAAAAGGTGCTATTAATAAAAGTAAATCTTATTAAATTTGTTTATTTATTTTAGAATTTTTAACATAATTAAAAATATTTATACTTTTAAAATTAAAATTATAAAATAGTATAAAGTTGAATGAAATTATAATATTAAAGAAAGATATATGACTTTGGTAAACTTTTTAATGGATTTGAAAACAACTTACAAACTAATTTACTTAGGATTATTGTCTCAGAAAAATTTTTATTTGGGATTTTTATCATAATTATTATTATTTGATATATGAAGGATGTAATGTTTTAGAAAGAAAAAAAAATAGAAAAAAGAGTTAAAGTAAATTTAAAAAATATATAGATTTTATTTTATCTTTTTTAGAGTGATTTTTTTTTTTTTAAATAAGAACATGATTATTATTAGTTATAGGAATAGGATAACAATAAGATGAGAAGAGACTTCTCAAAATTGCTTTAAATTTTTTACAAAATTATAAATGGTTGAAGCAACTATAAGATAAAGGTGCAAATCATGATTAAAATGAAGAATATCCAAAGAAGCTTATCTATATAATAGGGATACTATACAAAATATCATTATATTTGAATTTAAATAATTAAAAAACAAAGAAAATTAAAATATTATAAGGAGGTAGTCAACCTTAATCTAGAAGATGAAAAATATATAAAGTATTTGTGAGTTTGATTGGTGCAAATAAAAAAACCAATATTACTAAAATGAAAACAAACTCTAAGAAATTCTATAGAGAGACTACATGTTCAAGAAGTCAAAAATCTATCATGAAAGTTGAAAATGAAAATTATTATCTCTTATGATATTTTGGGAATGAAAAGTTTAAATTTATTTTCAAAATTAAATTATCAAAACTAGAATAAATTTGGAACAGTGATTATTATTAGCTATAGGAATAGGATAGCAATAAGATGAGAAGAGGCTTCCTAAAATTGCTTTAAATTTTTTACAAAATTATAAATGGTTGAAGCAACTATAAGATAAAGATGCAAATCATGGTTACAATGAAGAATATATAAAGAAGCTAATCTATATAATATGGATACTATACAAAGTATCATTACATTTGAATTTAAATAATTAAAAAACAAAGAAAATTAAAATATTATAAGGAGGTAGTCAACCTTAATCTAGAATATGAAAAATATATAAAGTATTTAGAATGTGAAAAATATATAAAGTATTTATCAGTTTGACTAGTGCAAATAAAAAAACCAATATTACTAAAATAAAAACAAACTCTAAATTTTTTTATAGAAAAGACTATATGTTCAAGAAGTGAAGCATCTATCATAAAAGTATCTATCAAAAAAGTTGAAAATGAAAAATACTATCTGGAAATGAAAAATTTAAATTTATTTTCAAAATTAAATTATCAAAACTCTAATAATTTAGAACATTGTTTTCTAAACATAGAAAAAAATTCTAAAATAGTATAAGTAATGTCTTACTTTTCCTTAGAAGATTTAGTAAATTCTATTCGTCTTCATCATTATCACTACAAAGAGATCAAATACCAAATAAAATTAAATTACACTTTAATATTTTTTAATTACTTTGAAACATATTCACATTATTTTTTACATATATTAATTTTAATAATTTACAAATTAAATTTTAAAATTTTATATATTTAATTCTTTCATTTAAAATAATATTAATAAAATTAATTACATGAAACAAAATGTATTTTATAACATTTTTTTCTAAAAGTATTATATCTAAATAAAAATTGATATTGATAAAATTTAATCATTAATATTCTAAGTTTAAATCCATTTTTAATCAAAATGTTTCAATACTAAAAAGATGTAAATTTAATTGTTAAGAAAAATATTTTAATCTATATTTTTCAATTAAAAAAAAAGTTTAAACCATGACAATGTCGAGATTCTAAGCGGTGATGGTTATTGTTTATAATTTCCTAGGATATGCCATCTCAGGTTGGAGAGAAGCTTCGGGTTGGAGAGAGACCTATATGGTTAGACTAGATGATGTGTTTCAAAGGGTGGCTAACCTATGATTTCTTTGGTGGAGTATGAGAGTGTTTAGATTCTAATGCTTAGGTGGATTAAAAATGGAACCGATATTTTGTAGACATTATTAAGGTAGGAGGTTGCATTGATATAAAGACTACTTGAATGGATATAGTTAGGGAATGTTGATGTCTATCCCTATGATTTGTTGATATTGGTTCAATCATAATGGTCTTAGATGGTGAATTGTGTCAGGCTAGGTTTGACTAACTCCACAAATTGTATTTTTCGTTAAGGGAAATCATGAATATATACAAGGAGAGGGAGATTATTGGAATTCATATTCCAATGTCTCTTCATCTTCTCTATTTTTTTATTTACAATATTTACAAGCTAATCCCAAAGATTAGGTGTCAACAGTCCCCCCTCCCTTAATCTGAAGGGATGTTGGTGAGTCTAAGCATCATTTTGAATCTTTCAAACTTTTATGTTCCAAGCGCTTTGGTGAAGATGTCTGCAATATGCTTATTTCTCGCACAATGGCATAGGTGAATAACCTTAACCTCAACTGTGTTGGGTTGTATTATATTCTTTCCACGACTAGCCTATGTAGTTAACCGAGGGCTTAGAGGGGGGGCGGATCCCCCCCTTTGTTGCGTCGATTGCGCAGCTGGAGGGTCACAGGGGGGGCAGTAACCCCCCTTATCTAGGGGGTTTTAGGGGGGCGGGTAGCCCCCCTCTATGGGGTATGGGGCAGCACCGGGGGAACAAAAATTACCAGCATACGAACACATAAAACACATATGCACAAAGATTTTCCCATGGATCCCAAAACCGGGACTATCAGATTGATTGTTCAAATTTTGCTTTATCTGTTACTCATGATGATCCCAGAACTATGAAGGAAGCAGTAGATACAGAGGATGGAAAACTTTGGAAAGAGGCCATGGTTGATGAAATGACATCTCTGCAAAAAAATGAGGCTTGGGATCTGGTGGAGTTGTTGGATGGAATGAAATCCATTGGTAGTAAATGGGTGTTCAAGAAGAAGACAAATGCAGAAGGAAAGGTGGAGAAATACAAAGCTCGGGTGGTAGAAAAAGGTTATTCCCAGGTGCAGGGAATCGATTTTGGTGATATTTTTTCTCCTCTTGTCATGGTAGCTTCTATTCGATTACTTTTATCTGTTGCTATTGCTTTTGATTTTGAGGTAGAACAGATGAATGTCTAGACAACATTTCTTCACTTGGATCTAGAAGAGGAGATCTACATGAAGCAACCTGAAGGCTTTGTGATGAAGGGTAAGAAGTAAATGGTATGCAAGTTAAAGAAGTCTTTGGATGTGGTATCAGAAATTTGATACATTTATACGGGGACTTGTCTTCACCAGAAGAAAAGCAGGTCACTGTGTGTATTTTAAATTAATAGGTGACTGTGTTATTTATTTGGTCTTGTATGTGGATGATATGTTGCTCGTTGGAAATGACAAAGAAATTATCCATGATTTGAAGACCCAATTGTCCTCCAAATTCGACATGAAAGATCTTGGTGCTGCAAACAATATTTTGGGCATGGAAATTAAAAGAGATTGGGCAAAGAGCAAGCTCTCGTTAAACCAGAGGAAGTATGTCGAGATAATATTGCAGAGGTTTAATATGCAGGATAGTAAACTAGTGAAGGTTCATATTCCTGTAGGTGTAAAGTTATCTACTAAATAGTGTCCCAAGACATAGAGGACATGTCCCGTGTTCCATTTGCAAGTCCAGTCGATAGCCTGATGTATGCGATGGTGTGTACTAGACCAGACATTGCACATTCAGTGGGAGTATTGAGCACGTTTATGTCAAAATCAGGGAAGGAGCACTGGACAACATTGAAACAGGTTTTCAGGTATTCACGTGGCACTACTGATTATGGCTTGTGCTACTAAGGAAGACTAGGATTGGATAAAGCGTCGGATATTCATGTCTTTTTGGATGCAGACTGGGCTAGAGATATGGATTAGAGAAGATCTACAAGTGGCTATGTGATTAACCTATTTGGAGGTGCAGTCAGTTGGATGAGTAAGAAACAATTTGTAGTGGCACTATCAACTACAAAGGTAGAATACATGGCAGCCACTCATGCAAGCATTCATTCATGATTTTTAAAAATCCATGATGGATTTTCAACAGAATGGACTAGAAAAGTTGTTCGAAAAATGGTCATTTCATCTATTGGTTAGACTAAACTATTCAATATTATTAATAACTTGATTCCAATCAAAAATTAATTGTCCAATTTGATTTTAATATAAACTTTCAACCAGTCTTCCTAGGGGCAACTCAATTGGTGATCAAAATGAAGTGAAATTGCCAAAACTAAGAGATCCAAGATTCAATTTGACACACACACACACACTTGGTATTAACTTTTATTTGACCCAAAAAAAATTTAACCCAATATCTTAATATTTCATTTCCTTATTTATGTTCTATTTTAATCTTGTCCTATCTAAATTGAGCATTGTACTATTTTAATCCAATGTTATAATTTATTCTCATTTAATATTATTTAGTACTAAATTAAATTTTTATTTTTTATTTGAAATAAATGTAAATGTTTAATACCAATTTAATATATATATTTAACACGTGCCAAACCAACTAATGTGATTAATTTTATTAGTTTCTTGATGAAGTATTTACTAAATACTAAATTTATACTATATTGATAAATTTCTTAAGTTATTAATATAATTTAGTAAATATTAAATCTAAATAATTATGTATACTTTATAAAATATTATTTCATAAGTTATTATAAAATTTTAAATTATTATTATTTATTTAGTATTAAATATTTTGTAATGCAACTATCATTTATTAATTACATGATTCCTTAAATTTAATAATTTATTTTAATAGATATTAAATCTTATTAAATATCTATTATTTGAGTTATTGGATAGATCAAATTTTTTAGTTTTGTTTCATGACATGGTTCCAAACTTCTTTTGTTTTACTTCCTTTTAATAAAAATTGAAGATGTGATTAATCCTAAAAAATGATCTACAAAAACATGAATCTCAAAAGTTTGAAATCATAGATAATTAATATTTTTCAATAATAAAATAAATTAATTAATATTTGATCATCAACATTCATATCTTTTTCATCTTCCATAAGAGTTATATTTCTTCTAGATTCTCTATTTGCATTACCTAATCGAGCTTTTTGTCCTTGAAAATAAGAAAAGTGTTCATGTCAATAACAATACACCATTTTCCAAAAACATCAGTGGCATCAAATTCGTAAGTGTGAAAATCTACGAACTAAAATCTAGAGAGAAAAAAAAAAAAAAAAAAAAATCAAACAAACAAACAAAAATAATTGGAAAACATTTAATCCATTTCTACTTTGCATAATGTAAAATTAAAAATAATTACATTAATATTAAATAAATTTATATGATTATTATAATTTAATTTATAAAAAATTGAGTTAAAATAATCAAATTAAATTATAAAATTTTATCATAAATTATAACTAACATGTAGATATTAATTTCTAAACTAAAAAAAATCCCCTTTTCAATCTTTATTTTATACTACAATTTCCTTCCTAATATATTAAAAACAATATCATCATTATAACTATTATAAAACAACTTTTGCGATTACAAACAAAGATTTATCATAAATTATAACTGGCCTTTAAATATTAATTTTAGAATTAAAAATATTCTCTTTTCAATCTTTATGTTGAACTTCCATTTCCTCCCTAATATATTGAAAACAATATCATCACTATAATACTACCCTATTCATTACAAAACGACGTCTGCGAATCCAAACAAAACGTACCTATCACTGTACACAACTATCATTAAAAAACAAAAAGTACGTATGACATTCATTAGAAAATTACTCGTACCTAACTTCATAGGAAAAACCCAACAGACGGGCCATTCAAACACCAAACGATAAAGAATCATTCACACCACCAAATAGCACAAACTGCCACCTCCTACTAGTTCATTATACAATCATGATATCCATCCACTAAACCAGATTATTTGAAAAATATATTTCAAGATTGAGCGGCCATTATGAAGTACCAGGTATTGATGCAATGTGATCCAGACGATATCAAAACTGTAAGTTGAAAAGCAAATCACCCCAAAAGCACCAATGTCTTTTGTGTGATTCAGTGGAATTCTAATATTACGACATGGAATCCCTACGCAACTAGTCTGGTTTTCATTATCTTGTAGCGACATTCTGCATAGCAATCTGTCCAAAGAAAGTTGGTTTGTTTTTAGTGAGAGGGAAGATAAAGCTGAGAGAAAGAATAGAAGGGGTGAAGTGGTGTGCTCTCGGTTAATGGTAGTGTAGAAGGATCATCTACCCTCCCTTTGTGTTTAATGGCATGTGCAAATCTATCGATGTGTATGTTTACTAACACTTGCGGGTTTTGGTGTAACCAATAAGTGGTATCAAAGCCAAAGGTTTCTAGTTCGAAACACACCTGGCTTGAGTTGGAACTTACATGACTTGCATTGGGGGGAGATTGTTGTGCTCCCCGTTAGTTCCACCTGGCTAGGTTAGGTCCACATTGCTTGCCTTGTTTACTAACACCTGCAGGTTAGTTCCACCTGGGGGGAGATTGTTGTGCTCCCCATTAATGGGGGTGTAGAAAGATAAGGATGATCCAACACTCCTTGTGTGTTTCGTCGCATGTGTTTAAATCTACCGATATATATGTTTACTAACACCTACAGGTTTTGGTGTAACCGCACTTCAACATGAAAAAAACAAAATGTTGACATAGTTGTTTCGGTAGTAAGAATAGAAGAAAAAGAGAACGTTGCAGGATTACTAAAATTGTACAGAGATGGTACAATTTTCCGTGAAGAGGAACTCCGAACGTCCAACTCACTCCTCCTTGCAAGGAGAAGCACCAGAAACTAAGGTCGCATGTAAAGATAAGGCGTTGAATGAGAAGCTGGGGTTATGGGTTCGACTCTACCTGCCCTCTTCTCACCTCCAACAGCAACCACAAAGTTCTATTATCCCTGGTTGTTATTCACACCAATGCTTTGGTAATATAGGTTTTATTGAGAGAACATTTCCACTTTGGCTCCTTACAACAATGTTTCCTTGTAATGTTTATTGATCTCCTATAGTATTGGACTACCCAACGGTAGAGGAGATGGATTTAGAAAAAACTTTATTTAAGCATCAAATTTTTTTTTTTTCATGTTGTTTTATCTCTGGCAATGTGAAAATTTAGGTGTATAATGTTATTATTACTCGTCACTGTTAAATTAGAGACCCCTTGATTGTGGCACAACTCACTTACTTTCGCCTACTTATTTCACTGCCAAATTTAGGAAAGCATACATACTCTACCCCTCTAATTTTAAACTTATGACTTCTTAAAAGAAAAACATGCTATTAATAAAAGTAATTCTTATTAAATTTGTTTATTTATTTTAGAATTTTTAACATAATTAAAAATATTTATACTTTTAAAATTAAAATTATAAAATAGTATAAAGTTGAATGAAATTATAATATTAAGGAAAGATATATGACTTTGGTAAACTTTTTAATGGATTTGAAAACGACTTACAAATTAATTTACCTTGGGATTTTTATCATAATTATTATTATTTGATATATGAAGGATGTAATATTTTAGAAGGGAAAAAAAAAAGAAAAAAGAGTTAAAGTAAATGTAAAAAAATATATAGATTTTATTTTATATTTTTTAGAGTGATTTTTTTTTTTTTAATAAGAACATGATTATTATTAGTTATAGGAATAGGATAACAATAAGATGAGAAGAGACTTCTCAAAATTTCTTTAAATTTTTGACAAAATTATAAATGGTTGAAGCAACTATAAGATAAAGGTGCAAATCATGATTAAAATGAGGAATATACAAAGAAGCTAATCTATATAATATGGATACTATACAAAATATCATTATATTTGAATTTAAATAATTAAAAAACAAAGAAAATTAAAATATTATAAGGAGGTAGTCAACCTTAATCTAGAAGATGAAAAATATATAAAGTATTTATGAGTTTGAGTGGTGCAAATAGAAAAACCAATATTACTAAAATAAAAACAAATTCTAAGAAATTCTATAGAGAGACTACATGTTCAAGAAAATATTATCTCTTATGGTATTTTGGGAATGAAAAGTTTAAATTTATTTTCAAAATTAAATTATCAAAACTAGAATAAATTTGGAACAGTGATTATTATTAGCTATAGGAATAGGGTAGCAATAACATGAGAAGAGGCTTCCTAAACTTGCTTTAAATTTTTTACAAAATTATAAATGGTTGAACCAACTATAAGATAAAGATGCAAATCATGGTTACAATGAAGAATATATAAAGAAGCTAATCTATATAATATGGATACTATACAAAGTATCATTACATTTGAATTTAAATAATTAAAAAACAAAGAAAATTAAAATATTATAAGGAGGTAGTCAACCTTAATCTGGAATATGAAAAATATATAAAGTATTTAGAATGTGAAAAATATATAAAGTATTTATCAATTTGACTAGTGCAAATGAAAAAACCAATATTACTAAAATAAAAACAAACTCTAAATTTTTTTTATAGAAAGGACTACATGTTCAAGAAGTGAAGCATCTATCATAAAAGTATCTATCAAAAAAGTAGAAAATGAAAAATACTATCTCTTATAATATTTTGGAAATGAAAAATTTAAATTTATTTTCAAAATTAAATTATCAAAACTCTAATAATTTGGAACATTGTTTTCTAAACATAGGAAAAAATTCTAAAATAGTATAAGTAATGTCTTACTTTTTCTTAACGATTTAGTAAATTCTATTCGCCTTCATCATTATCACTACAAGGAGATCAAATACCAAATAAAATTAAATTACACTTTAATATTTTTTTTAATTACTTTGAAACATATTCACATTATTTTTTTACATATATTAATTTTAATAATTTACAAATTAAATTTTAAAATTTTATATATTTAATTATTTGATTTAAAATAATATTAATAAAATTAATTACATGAAATAAAATGTATTTTATAACATTTTTTCCTAAAAGTATTATATCTAAATAAAAATTGATATGTATTATATCTAAATAAAAATTGATATCGATAAAATTTAATCATTAATATTCTAATTTTAAATCCATTTTTAATCAAAATGTTTCAATAAATTTAATTGTGAAGAAAAATATTTTAATCTATATTTTTCAATTAAAAAAAAAAGTTTAAACCATGACAATGTCGAGATTCTAAGCAGTGATGGTTCTTGTTTATAATTTCCTAGGATGTGCCATCTGAGGTTGGAGAGAAGCTTCAGGTTGGAGAGAGACCTATATGGTTAGACTAGATGATGTGTTTCGAAGGGTGGCTAACCTATGATTTCTTTGGTGGAGTATGAGAGTGTTTAGATTCTAATGCTTAGGTTGATTAAAAATGGAACCAATATTTTTGTAGACATTATTAAGGTAGGAGGTTGCATTGATATAAAGACTACTTGAATGGATATAGTTAGGGAATGTTGATGTCTATCCCTATGAATTGTTGATATTGGGTTAATCATAATGGTCTTAGATGGTGAATTGTGTCAGGCTAGGTTTGACTAACTCCAGAAATTGTATTTTTCGTTAAGGGAAATCATGAATATATACAAGGAGAGGGAGATTATTGGAATTCATATTCCAATGTTTCTTCATCTTCTCTATTTTCTTATTTACAATATTTACAAGCTAATCCCAAAGATTAGGGGAATAAAAATCACAAGCATACGAACACATAAAACACATATGAACAAAGATTTTCCCATGGATCCCAAAATTGAGACTATCAGATTGATTGTTCAAATTTTGCTTTATCTGTTACTGATGATGATCCCAGAACTATGAAGGGAGCAGTAGATTCAGAGGATGGAAAACTCTGGAAAGAGGCCATGGTTAATGAAATGACATCTTTGCACAAAAATGAGGCTTGGGATCTGGTCGAGTTGTTGGATGGAAGGAAATCCATTGGTAGCAAATGGGTGTTCAAGAAGAAGACAAATGCAGAAGGAAAGGTGGAGAAATACAAAGCTCGGTTGGTAGCAAAAGGTTATTCCCAGGTGCGGGGAATCGATTTTGGTGATATTTTTTCTCCTCTTGTCATGGTAGCTTCTATTCGATTACTTTTATCTGTTACTATTGCTTTTGATTTTGAGGTAGAACAGATGGATGTGAAGACAACATTTCTTCACTTGGATCTAGAAGAGGAGATCTACATGAAACAACCTGAAGGCTTTGCAATGAAGGGTAAGAAATAAATGGTATGCAAGTTAAAGAAGTCTTTGGATGTGGTATCAGAAATTTGATACATTTATACAGGGACTTGGCTTCACCAGAAGCAAAGCAGGTCACTGTGTGTATTTTAAATTAATTGGTGACCGTGTTATTTATTTGGTCCTGTATGTGGATGATATGTTGCTGGTTGGAAATGACAAAGAAATTATCCACGATTTGAAGACCCAATTGTCCTCCAAATTCGACATGAAAGATCTTGGCGCTGCAAACAATATTTTAGGCATGGAAATTAAAAGAGATCGGGCAAAGAGAAAGCTCTGGTTAAACTAGAGGAAGTATGTCGAGGTAATATTGCAAAGGTTTAATATGCAGGATAGTAAACCAGTGAAGGTTCATATTCGTGTAGGTGTAAAGTTATCTGTTGAACAGTGTCCCAAGACATAGAGGACATGTCCCGTGTTCCATATGCAAGTGCAGTCGATAGCCTGATGTATGCGATGGTCTGTACTAGACCAGACATTGAACATGCAGTGGGAGTATTGAGTAGGTTTATATCAAAATCAGGGAAGGAGCACTAGACAACATTGAAGCAGGTTTTCAGGTATTCGCGTGGCACTAGTGATTATGGATTGTGCTACCATGGAAGACTAGGATTGGATAGAGCGTTGGATATTCATGGCATTTTTGATGTAGACTGGGCTGGAGATATGGATCAGAGAAGATCTACAAGTGGCTATGTGTTTAACCTATTTGGAGGTGCAGTCCACTGGATGAGTAAGAAACAATTTGTAGTGGCACTATCAACTACAAAGGCAGAATACATGGCAGCCACTCATGCAAGCAAGGAAGCAGTTTGGTTGTAGAGATTGTGTTGAGCTATGGGGTTAGTACAGGGTGCTATAAGGATATAATGTGATAGCCAAAGTGAAATTTTCTTGGCAAAGAACCCTGCTTATCATTCAAAGACAAAGCACATTGATGTTTAGTATCACTTTGTGAGGGATATGATAGAAGACAAAAAGGTGTTGCTAGTAAAGGTGGACACTTTGAAGAATACTACAGATGCATTGACAATAGCTATAAGCTCTGAGAAGTTATCTTGGTGTAGAGAAATAATAGGCATTGCACGGCTCGATAAATGACTAAGCTCTCCTATGGCCCCCTATGGAAAGAAAACAACAAGTGGGAGAATGTTGGGTTGTGTTATATTCTTTCCACAACTAGCCTATGTAGTTAACTGGCGGGGTTAGAGGGGGGGCAGAGCCTCCCCTTTGTTGCGCCGATTACGCAGCGGGGGGATCATAAGGGGTTTGAGGGGGGTGGGTGGCCCTCCTCTACAGGGTCCAGGGCAACACCTTGGGAAATTTTTTTTTGGACCTACCTATGGTTTTGGATGCAATGGTTTTCAGTCCATGGTTTTGGATGCGATGGTTTTCGATCCATGGTATTGGATGCTTTAGAATGTATAAATATGTATTGTAACATTCAAGGGAAAATAATGAAAAATCAATCTGGTAGTCCCAGTTTTGGGATCCATGGGAAAATCTCTGTGTATATGTGTTTTATGTGTTATGCTCTCGCTTTGTTTATTTTCTATGTTTTAGAATTCATATGCGAGTAATTTCTGTACGGGGTTAAAACCTACAAACTGATCCATATTTATGCAAGAAATAAATTAAATACAAATATAAACAAAATACATAGATACAATGAAAACATAACTTCAATTAATTAATAACAAAGTACTGAAAATTTTTTACATGCAGAAAGGAAATAAACTAGATCAAGCGATGTGTTGATGGTGTTGGACACATCAACATGTAAGGGGATCTCCTTGGTAAGAAGTCCCAATTAGACTTTTGACCATTTAGTGTAGGAGTCCTAGTAGTGGGTCGTATAGCAATTCCTTGACTGCAATGTCGCACAAAGGCAAGTAAGATAAATTTGTTTGTAGGAAGGGTGTTACCACTGCAGCAAGTCAGGGAAGGTGCATGAGAGGTTCTAACATACGTGAGTTGAGATGAGTGCACCCCTTGACAACCTCTATCAGTACTCAACTAGGAAGGGAACACACGAGCGAAGATGCATCACAAGTTGGAAAGAATATTAGTCAACAATCCAAACTGATGGTTAAACCAACAACACATTTGCATCAAGATTCATATAATTGCATACAAAGTAGTTCATACACAACTACGTAAGTTAAACAACATACATCACTAAAGAAACCGAAACAATCCAACTACAATAACAACATATGCATGAAAATGTGTTGGCTCTTATTATATAAAGAAATGTAAGTTCAAATCATATAATACATCCATGTAAACTTGCTAACCCCAAAAGTGGAACGTTACAGCCACATCCACTTGGTCCTCTAAAGTTATGTACTAGCTCTGTGCAGTGGAGAAGCCAAGGCACGTTACAATACTGTCAAAGCTCTCTCCAAGATAGTCTTATCAGAAGCTTGGCTGACCAAAATTCTCTACAATGAGTTTTGAGGGACTATTTATAGCAAAGGGTAGGGTGACCCTTGACATTCCCCTTTGCGACAATTAAACTACCCTCATGACTCTTCACCTACTCTGTGATTGTTACATCCAACTATTGACACTTGACTTACACTTGACATGACTCAACATTACAATGCACATGTACTCATGTGAGACAACATGGCTTGAGCAAGACATCACTGAAACTCAATCCGTTGTGATGAGACCAACTCTTTAAAATGTTTGTGATGGTGAAGGTGGTGAGATGATGCCAAGCTTGGTCGTCCATGATGGTGTGCATGCACCGCAAGGTGACATCTTGCTGAAGTGAACTCTTGCCTCTGTTGCAACTGGTGCATTAGTTTGGCCCCTTCATCCAACTTGTTTGCTAACATGTACATGGTCTTCTTGGGTGCAGCTGGACCGACAACACACTGATGCCTAGTGTTCGTGTTGATCTTCAAGTGTGTGTTGGTGGTCATGCACATCAACTTACCGGGGTACATGTTTAACTCTAGTTGGACTTGCTTCTTGTCTTCACCTTGGTGAGTGCGTTGAATGGGTTAGTTCACATGCATTTTCACAATGACGTGCATACTGCTGAATCCTTGCATGCGATCGACAACACTGCTCACCATGTTTGCTTCGTGCCAGCTGCTGGGATGGATCTTTAACTTATACAGGCACAATTTCATCCATGAGTGTATGTTGCACCCACTGTTGTTGTTGTTCCTCTTGCAACTCATTCGTCTGTCTATGCAGCTTCATGTTCTTTCTTGAGTTGTTGGTTTAGCACATGCAACTCCTTCTTTGATCCATTATCTATCTTCACACGATCTTCATGTCATGTCATCACTTCATAGCCTGATTCTCCAAATTTTCTTTCATCATCAGTGGATCTTCTTGAGCTTGCAACTTTGTTCCACCTCTGTGTTGTCAATAGCATTCCTCTTGCATTCATTGCATCCACTACATTCACCATGTTTGCTACATTCGGTAATTTTCCTTCATCTGTTGTTCATGATGCTACTTGATGTGATGTTGTTGTTGTCATATCTTGATGTCCTTTTCTACGAACAACTTGATATCTCCATGAGAAGGCAAGCTCATAGATGTTTGATCGATTTCATCTCCAGGTATGCTTTGGACATTGTCTTTGACTCTTCTCTCTTGGAAACGATTGTACCTATAATGTTGAGAGGCAGATGAACACCTGCAATACCTGGAGACATGGAAACACTTATGGAAATAAATCTATCAGTCGAAAACCGAAATGAACTTGAGAACTGACTTGTAGCATACTTGTGTGACGGATCATGGAGGTTGCACAATTTCGGCCGGGAGGTTGGGAGACTGACTACTAAGACTACACAAAGCATAGTCTGGGCTGCTAGGAAACTGACTAATTGCTAGAACTGCACAATGCACAATCTACTCTGGCTGTTGACTACTAGAATTGCGCAATGCACAATCTCAATCGGAGCATTAGTGAGACCAAAAGGAACCGCCACAAACTCATAATGCCCATACCTTGTACGAAATGTTGTGTTGTATATGTCTTCTTCTTTGGTGCGCACCTAATGATATCTTGATCTCAGATCAATTTTTGAAAACACTATTTCTCCCTTCAGCTGATCAAACAAGTCATAAATATGTGGCAATTAATACATGTTCATGATTTTCATCTTCTTTAGTTACATGTAATCAATGCACAATCTAAGAGTACCATTCTTATTATTTAAAAACAACACCGGTGTACCCCAAGGAGAGACACTTGGCCTTAGGTATCCCTTATAAAGAATTTCCTTAAGTCGTAACTTCAATTCAACCAATTCTGAAGTACTCATATTCTAAGGTGCTTTAGATGTTAGTGTTGCTCCTAGTCCTAGCTCAATAGAGAAATCCACTTCCCTATGAGTCAGGAACTCTAGAATCTCTACAGGAAACACATCCTGAAATTGTTGCAAAACAAGATATCTATTTAGGATTTCATAATCCTCAACATCCCTCCCTTTGTCACCGGAAACATGAACTGCAAGCAATACACATCGGTTCCTACAATTCTACTTAGCTTGCATAGTTGTAACCATTCTTACTGATGTAGGATTCTTATTTCCCTACAAGATTCTCTTTTCTTCATCATCATCCAAGCATTCAATGGAATTCTCATAACAATATAGTTCGGTCCTCTGAGTAAACAAACAATATATACCCAAAATCATGCTAGAGGAACCCAAAGGAAGCACATTTAGATGCACTGATGTAGGCATGCCATTAAGCTCAAATGCATAAGATCTCACCCAATAATGAACTCTTCTTTTGCTCATTATAACCAAATACAACAACCAAGATTATGCATGTAATTCTTCACTCAAATGACATTGATCCACCAGGTCGAAATTACATAGCTATAATTAGATCTAGGATTAATCAAAATGGAAAAAGTTTGATCACAAATATTACCCTCTATCTCAATAATGGATGCATGATGATCTTCCTACTTGTTATCAAGTGTTGCATAGATCTAAGGAATTCTTTGACCAACATCCCCAACCATCGCTGCTTCTTGAGCACTATACATATGAGGCCTACCACCCTGGTACAATGGAAAATCCTTCTTCCAATGGTCTTTATCACAAATCCAACACTACAATGGTTCCCTACCATTACCTTTATTTTTCTACTCTCCAGGTTGAGACCCATGTCCTTTCTCAGTTGCATTAAACTTCTTATAAGGTGCCATATTTTCTTTCTCACCTTCATACTGAGATATTTCTCGCTTCTTGGGCCATTTTCCTTTAGTATTCTCATTCCCTTTCTAGTCATGCTTAAAATCAGGCTTGTGCTTTGACTATTAATAACAATTCTTCAACTTCATGATATATTCCTCTAATGACTGGGGCCTGTCAAACTCAATTTGGCTTCTGAATGCTACTGGAAACCCACTAATGAACCTTTGAATACTTTACTTTTCATCCTTGAGATAAGGAACATACGTCAACAACTCAACAAATTTACTCATGTACTCATGATCTATCATAGAACTCATCCTCAACTCATATAATTCCTTGGCATTTCCATCATAATAACTCTTAGATAGGTAATATTCCATACACATCCCATGTTAGCTTTTCTTGTCTAATGCGTTTGACGTTCTTAATATCTTCCCACCAAATATATTATTTTCCTTTGAGGTTGAACGCAGTTATCTTAGATTTCATTTTCTCTGGGTAGTCATGCAATCTAAAGAAATTCTCCACCCCAATTAGCCATGCTTCTACATATTCTAATTTATTGATCTCTCCATCAAAAGTACGAGGCTTGGATTTCTTAAAATATGTTGGAAAGTACTCACTCATCCTATGGTGCTCGTGGTGATGGTGATAATGTTTCCTGGAAGAAGAACTAGAATATAAAAACCCATACATACCAGTCCGCTTGTTAGGTGCATCAAATAATCTACCATTCTTCATTGTATCCTCCCTGTCCAACCTGTGTCTCCTCTTAGACCTACTACCATTTGCCCCATTAGTCTTCTCCTACTATTTATCTCCATGGTTAATCTCCATCTGTCCCTACTTCTGCAACTCTAAAAGGCTCTGTATAATCATTGTATTGAATTCAACTTGCTTTTCTTGAGCCCTTGGAAGTCTTTCATGTGCCTCAATCAAACTATTATTTTCTTTTTTTCAACTTCTAATCTCTACCCTCACACTCCTCAATGTATCTCATATATCATGAGAATACTCTTCTCCTTGTTGCTCAACTGACTATTCCATTCTATGGAATTCACATCATGCATGTAAGGGGAATCATGCGAACTTTCGTCCACCATTATGCTCTTCATTAGTAGCCTTCTATTTCTTAAAAATATGTCATGTTAGATAAACAAATAGAAGACATAATCGAAATCATACCTCAATGTATCCTAGGGGAGGCTACCACATATGCACAAGTCAATTCATATTAGCACGATATAATATCACAAGAATACCATCTCATACATGAATATAATAACCATAACCATAAAAATGCATGCAAGTAAACACATAGATAACTAACATGCATGCATAAGACATGTACCCTAAGTTCCAGTGTTGCAACCTTACTCTCATACCACCCTATAATGCCTCATCCCACATTTACCCACTTTTACAAGATCTCCAGGGTAAACATGAGATAAGTGTCACTATGATATGACTCGAACTCAAAGTTCTAGTTGTGGAAGTGGGCCCAACTGACTGGAAACATACTACCATTCCTCAGTGACCATAGATCACCCAAGTGTCTGAAAACCATCACTATTAATCAATCCTTGAGTTAGAACTTCTTTTCCTTAGATTTGACATCCCAACCACACCCATGACACATTTTGCATTTAGTTATGAGACTCCAACAGTACCCATAATCTTTCTTGTATGCGGTTATGACTGAAATATTCTAGTTTTGAGCATGAGGTTGCATGGTCAATGCCATTTTTTCAAGGTTAGTTTACATACCACTTCCGAAAACGACCCACAACTTTCTAAAATAAGGTTTAAGATGGTGAAAATTCTAAACAAATAATACTAGGACTAGATCTTTATCAAAACATGCCTAATAAATGATAAACGTTTCGTCAAACATATGATAAAAATAGAAGCTATAGGTTATGAATGCATATCTGCTCATAAACTTTGGAGTTCATCAAAGAATCATCAAGAAGGTTCAATGCCCTCTCAAGTAGCTACAACAACACTTATTAGCCCACACATTAATCAACCATTCAATGCCTTATCAAATAATGTATAAGATTCATAGTAAGAGCACATCATGTAACCATTATATAACCATAATAGAATCCATGAAATTTCATCCATAAGATCAACATAATAACCAATATATATTCTCATTGACCAAAATAGGAAAATAACTCATATTAACAGATGAAAAATCCAACAAAATCAGAGACTTCCACCTACCACCTGACCATATAATGGGTTGAAACAAATCTCTCTTTCAGCCAACACCCTCATGCCGTATTCCAAGCATGAATGTGGGATCTCATGGGATAAACCAAGACATAACCAAACATGGAATCCAGAGATTAAACCACCTCCATCCTTAAGGTACTATGATCTCACCTAAACTGGTCTTGGGATCACAAAACCAAAACAAGATTGGATGCCTCATAATTCCTTCACCATAAATAAAGAAATTTCCCTATCTCCACCCACTTGTGAAGGGCTTCCCGAAGAAGACCATCTCTACCCCTAACTGTTGGGATTTTCCTGATACCACCTCAGCTTGATCCAAAATCTTCTAGCAATCCAAAGCTCAACTAAGAATGAATCCCATCACACCATGGCTATCTAGGAAATGCAAAAGAAAGGTTGAAACCACTGTTAATCTAGGAAAACACCATGTCAATGACAACAAATGAAGCAATAATCAAATTCATCTACCATGCATTCACATCCCATCAAGGAAATTACACATGCAACCTGTTACCTACAAAATCTTCCTATTGTAGTTGTTGATCCAACTTTATCCTTGCACTCCCTTGCTTTCATTTGCTTTCCCTTTTCCTTCCTTTGCTTAACTGCTTGTTTGGTCTCTCCTCTTGGAGCTCTCTCTCTCTCTCTCTCTCTCTCTAAAGTTGATCCAAAGCCAAAACTAACAAAAATGTGTTCTCTAATGCCTTTATATCATTGACATCTAATTTTTCTTTCATTTTCTTTCATTTTCTCTCTACTTTCCCTTGCATGTATATTTTTGTCTCTTTACCTTCCTTTTCTCCTATTTTCCTTTATTTTCTTATTAAATGCCATTTTTTCCTATTTTCATTTGCTAATTCCTTTTCCAATTCCCTTAGCCATTAATAAACCACAAGTGATTTCCACTACAATGTTTTCCCACCATCAAACTTAGAATATGTGTCCCATGACCTTAATCTCTTTTTATTTACATGGAAAATCAACCTGGGGTTGTTACACAAGCATATGATCATTCTTGTGCTTGGTCGATCTGAAGTGTTGGATGAGGATGGTCTTGGGATCGAACAAGGTTTTGATGCTTCTTTTAGAAAGGATTTTGGAAATATGATTAGTAACCTCTTGAATGTAGGGAAGGGAGACTTTGGTTAAGGGTAGATTGTTGGAAGGGCTTATAGATTTGGGGTGCAGAGTGAAATGAAATTCCATTTTTATCTGGGATGAGGAGTAACAATTGTCTTTGAGGTCTTTGGTGAGAATCCACCATTGCTGAACACTCCCACAATACCAAACATTTAATCTACTTTGATAAAACCAAAATATTTGTCTTTGCTCCCTTCCACTCGAATCATGTCATTAGGGAAGTTCTCGAAACAGAAAATCACCCTAACAACTTCAACAAGGAAGATAAATATGAGTTAAGTCATTCTTCAAAGCCAACTATCCATCTTTTTCCTTTGTACCTAATTCCCCTAACACTAATGTCACTCCTAAACCTTCTTAAGCCCACCCCACTCCCCCTCCCCCTCCACCCTCCCCCTTGTCAAACTCTTTCAACTTAATATTATATATTATTATTCCCCTTTAAGTTGTATATCTAATTGTATTTTTATTCCTATAATCTCATTTTAATTTTATTTCAATTCTTCTTCTTCTTTATATTCAATCTTATTCTAATTTAATTCATCTTTGGCTCTTTTTATATTCTAAATTATCCTATACTATTGTAATCTAATATTCTAATTGAATCTTATATATATATATTTTTTTTGAATATTGTTTTATTGTAATTAATACTATACTATTCTAATATTAATTTAATATGGGGTAGTGTAACTAATAAATGAAATTTCTTTTTGGTGGAATCTAACAAAATGATTTTTTGTAAGATTGTAATGAAAAGACCTTTTGAATGTATAAATGGATTCAACACCCTAAAAAAACCTTGAGGCACTTGATCTTTTCAGAACAAACAACTTAAACTTATGATTTTTAAAAATCTATGACGGATTTTCAATAGAATGGACTAGAAAAGTTGTTTAGACTAAGCTATTCAATATTATTAATAACTTGATTCCAATCAAAAATTAATTGTCCAATTTGATTTTAATATAAACTTTCAACCAGTGTTCCTAGGGGCAATTCAATTGGCGATCAAAATGAAGTGAAATTGTCAAAACTAAGAGATCCAAGATTCAATCCCTAGGTTGTGACCCGATGGCAAGTGAGTATCTGATGACCTAGTTTCTGATTCTTCTGAGATAACACACACACACACACACACACACAACGAGTGTTCCTATGGGCAATTCAATTGGCGATCAAAATGAAGTGAAATTGTCAAAACTAAGAGATCCAAGATTCAATCCCTATGTTGTGACCCAATGGCAAGAGAGTATCTGATGACCTAGTTTCTGATTCTTCTGAGTTAACACACACACACACACACACACACTCATTCTTCTGAGTTAACACACACACACACACACACTCTTTTGGTATTAACTTTAATTTGACCCAAAAAATTTTAACCTAATATCTTAATATTTCATTTCCTTATTTACATTCTATTTTAATATTATCCTATCTAAATTGAGCATTGTACTATTTATTCCAATGTTATAATTTATTCTCATTTATTATTATTTAGTATTAAATTAAATTTTTATTTTTCTATTGGAAATAGATGTAAATGTTTAATACCAATTTAATATAAATATTTATCACGTGTCAATCCAACTAATGTGACTAATTTTACTAGTTTCTTGATGAAGATTTATTAAATATTAAATTTATACTATAATGATAAATTTCTTAAGTTATTAATATAATTTAGTAAATATTAAATCTAAATAATTATGTATACCTTATAAACTATTATTTCATAAATTATTATAAAATTTTAAATTATTATTATTTATTTAGTATTAAATATTTTCTAATGCAACTATCATTTATTAATTACTTGATTCCTTAAATTTAATAATTTATTTTAATAGATATTAAATATCTATTATTTGAATTATTGGATAGATCAAGTTTTTTAGTTTTGTCTAGTGACATGGTTCCAAACTTCTTTTGTTTTACTCCTTTTTTAATCAAAAATTGAAGATGTGATTAATCCTAAAGAATGATCTAAAAGAAACATGAATCTCAAAAGTTTGAAATCATAGATAATTAATATTTTCCAATAATAAAATAAATTAATTGATATCTGATCATCAACGTTTATATTTTTTTGATCTTCCATAATAGTGATATTTCTTCTAGATTCTCTATTTGCATATCAAATCAAGCTTTTTGTCCCTGAAAATAAGAGAAGTGTTCATGTCAATAACAATACAACATTTTCCAAAAAACATCACTGTCATCAAATTCTTATTGTGAAAATCTACCAGCTAAAATATAGAGAAAAAAAAAATAAAAAAAAATAATCAAACAAACAAACAAAAATAATTGGAAAACATTTAATCCATTTCTACTTTACATAATGTGAAATTAAAAATAATTACATTAATATCACTAATATTAAATAAATTTCTATGATTATTATAATTTAATTTATAAAAAAATTGAGTTAAGATAATCCATTTAAATTATAAAATTTTATCATAAATTATAACTAACATGTAAATAATAATTTCTAAACTAAAAAAATCCCCTTTTCAATCTTTATCTTATACTACAATTTCCTTCCTAATATATTAAAAACAATATCATCATTATAACTATCACAAAACGACTTTTTGCGATTACAAACAAAGATTTATCATAAATTATAACTGGCCTTTAAATATTAATTTTAAAATTAAAAATATTCTCTTTTCAATCTTTATGTTGAACTTCCATTTCCTCCCTAATATATTGAAAACAATATCATCACTATAATACTACCCTATTCATTACAAAACGACGTCTGCGAATCCAAACAAAACGTACCTATCACTGTACACAACTATCATTAAAAAACAAAAAGTACGTATGACATTCATTAGAAAATTACTCATACCTAACTTCATAGGAAAAACCCAACAGACGGGCCATTCAAACACCAAACGATAAAGAATCATTCACACCACCAAATAGCACAAACTGCCACCTCCTACTAGTTCATTATACAATCACGATATCCATCAACTAAACCAGATTATTTGAAAAATATATTTCAAGATTGAGCGGCCATTATGAAGTACCAGGTATTGATGCAATGTGATCCAGACGATATCAAAACTGTAAGTTGAAAAGCAAATAACCCCAAAAGCACCAATGTTTTTTTGTGTGATTCAGTGGAATTCTAATATTACGACATGGAATCCCTTCGCAAATAGTCTGGTTTTCATTATCTTGGAGCGACATTCTGCATAACAATCTGTCCAAAGAAAATTGGTTTGTTTTTATTGAGAGGGAAGATAAAGCGGAGAGAAAGAATAGAAGGGGTGAAGTGGTGTGGTCTATTTTAATGGTAGTGTAGAAGGCAGTGTAGAAGGATCATCTAATGCTCTTTGTGTGTTTAGCTGCATGTGCAAATCTGTAGATGTGTCTGTTTACTAACACCTGCGGGTTTTGGTGTAACTAACCAGTGATATCAAAGCCAAAGGTCTCTAGTTCTAAACACACCTGGCTTGCTTTGGAACTCACCTTACTTGCATTGGGGGAGATTGTTGTGCTCCACCTTAATGGGGGTGTTATTTAAATCTACCAATGTGTATGTTTACTAACACCTGCAGGTTAGTTCCACCTGGCTTGCGTTGTTTACTAACACCTGTAGGTTAGTTCCACCTGGCTTGGGTTGTTTACTAACACGGGGGAGATTGTTGTGCTCCCCGTTAGGGGGTGTAGAAAGAGAAGGATGATCCAACGCTCCCAATGTGTTTCCTGGCATGTGTTTAAATCTACAGATGTGTATGTTTACTAACACCTGCAGGTTTTGGTGTAAAGGCACTCCAATATGAAGAAAAAAAAAATGTTGACATAACTGTTTCAGCAATAAGGATAGAAGAAAAGGAGAACGTTGCAGGATTACTAAAATTGTACAAAGATGGTACAATTTTCCGTGAAGAGGAACTCCGAACGTCCAACTCCTCCTTGCAAGGAGAAGCACCAGAAACTGAGGTCGCAAGTAAAGATAAGGCGTTGAATGAGAAGCTGGGGTTATGGGTTGGACTCTACCTGCCCTCTTCTCACCTCCAACAGCAACCACAAAGTTCTATTACCTCTGGTTGTTATTCACACCAATGCTTTGGTAATATAGGTTTTATTGAGAAAACATTTCCACTTTGGCTCCTTACAACAATGTTTCCTTGTAATGTTTATCGATCTCCTATAGTGTTGGACTACCCAACGGTACAGGAGATGAATTTAGAAAAAAAATTATTTAAACATTCACGCTGTCTTATTTCTGGAAATCTGAAAATTTAGGTGTATAAGTATTATTATTATTGGTTACTGTTAAATTAGAGACCATGACTTACTTTAGTATATTTATTTCACTGTAAAGTCTACCAAAGCATACATATTCTACTCCTCTAATTTTGAACTGCATACATATTCTATTCCTCTAATTTTGAACTTGAAAAGAAATACATGCTATTAATAAAAAATAATTCTTATTAAATTTATTTATTTATTTTAGAATTTTTTAATATAATTAAAAATATTTATACTTTTAAAATTAAAATTATAAAATAGTACAAAGTTGAATGAAATTATAATATTAAAGAAAGATAGATAAGTTTGTTTGGTAAACCTTTTAATGCATTTGAAAACAAGTTACAAATTAATTTACTTAGGATTATTGTGAGGAAAATTTTGAAAACAAGTTACAAACTAATTTACTTAGGATTATTGTTTGCGGAAAAATTTTATTTGAGATTTTTATCATAATTATTATTATTTGATATATAAAGGATCTAATATTTTAGAAGGGAAAAAAATAAAAATAAAGAGTTAAAGTAAATTTAACTCATTCAGCTCAGCGACTCCTTGTCTACACCTTATACCAAGTTCTGCACAGCTATTACAGGTAACTGACCGCCGATTTCAGAGTTTTATCACAGTTTGTTGAATAGTTATATACTCGTGGCCTTAATACACACGGTTTATCGCTTCATTTAATACATTCACGGCTCACTTGAAGCGTTTGTTGTTGCAGGGGTTGCCTCTCGATCCTCCCACTGCTCAAGGATAGGTCATGCCACCGAATATGCACAGGTAATTGTTCTCCACGAGTTGATGCAGAGCTTTGGTTAGCTCAGATGATTAAGGGTTTACTTGTATCGTTTCTTGGCCTGAGGGTTCCTCATGGCAACTCTTTTGTTGTCTCAGGGTTCCTCTGTTCGGCCCCAAATCCTGATTGAGATTAGCGGTCGGCCTTTCCATGCCGACACCCGCGTCCAATCGGGTTATAAAGTCTTATGATATATGTATTTTTTTTGGTACCTCGCCCAGAATTTATATATTTTGTTTTAAGAGTTCACGGCCTTCCTCGCCCGAACCAAATGGACTCGGTTTAAGTCGGAATAATTGTTTATCTTAGTTCTCTTACTGTTTTGGGTATTCATTGTGATCTCTTAAGGTGTATCTGTGTATGAAGAGGCCAGGGTTTTTCCTCGGCCCTCAGGACATTTATGAACAGGCTGTTGCCGTACCCGTCGGGGTTTTATTTATCGCATGCTAACATATGTGTATTTCTTCTTCCTCTTGGATACGATGAATATGTTTTCGTTAGCTTATATTACAACAATAACTTGCTTGTCTATATACATAAGAAATTGCTTTTCCAGAATGTATGGAGTCTGTTACATTTAATGTTATTGTTGTTTCTCTATTTAACAGAGTCGGCATATCCCTTTCGAGGGTTTGTTTATAATAACGAGGGTTTGTTTATAATAACCCTCCGTTCACTCGACGATTCGTGACTGTATACGGCAGTTAAATGGCCGCTTACCTTAGCGGTCCTGTGCCATCATAGTGCCTTTACTTGTTAAATGATGTTATTCGTTTGTATTCTACATTGATACAGTCGTCTTTCACTTGTTTACATGTATAGTGAACTAAACCCTAGGTACAAGGTTCGATGAGCTTTCTTGGAACGGCCTCACTGTATTCTATAAATGGCACTTAGTGTTCAATGTGTTTCATGACTGTTGCAGTAATACGACTATTCAATGTTTGATCTGTTGTTTCCCATAAATCTTTCTACGGTTATAGATTGTTAATGAATCTTTTCGCCAGTGAATCATTCATGCATATGTCGCCATGCATCTACTGTTATGGTACTGAAGACCTTCGTGAGGTTTTTATACAGATATACCTCGGCTTTAAGTAGCTAGTTATTTCTATGCAACTACCATGCATCACCTTCTTACAGTTCACATGCATCGACTCTTACAGTTACTTATGCATTGATTTTTACAGCTATCATGTATCGATTTGTACAGTTAACAAGCTTCGGCTCTCACAGTTAACATGCATTTATCTCACAGTTAACATGCATTTATCTCACAGTTAACATGCATTTATATAGCAACTAGATTTCTGTTTGTTTCACTTGAACAGTCAGTAATATATGCTCATAGAACTGTTTATAATACTTCAAGTAAACTTTTTATCTAGTTAGCAACAGAAGCTTAAGCTTAACTATACTTCCCTCCTATACACCAGTATACGGAATACAGAAGTTTGAGTCTGGTGAATAACCCATACCTGGTCTGTCAGACACAAGAATTAACGCTCCAGAAGTTCACCTGCATCTTACATGCTTGCTCTTATCCACCCAACCATGAGATCCATCGATACGTTGGAATCTCCCCCCGAGCTGTCTTGCAGGCCTGCAGCCCTCAACAAGACTCATGCACTATTGTGCTAGGGTTATCTGGTCCTTACGAGACTTAACCCTCCTTTCTTTCTCTTTTTTTTTTTTCCTCTGAATTCTCCCCCTCTCTGTCACCACAGACCAGGGGTTTTCCCTCCCAGGACTTTTCCTGGCTGAAGGGTTAGTTTCTTTTTCAGTTTTATAACTCTTTCTTTTTCTTTAGAAATCCTCCCTTAGGAGACTGCCAGCATTTTCCAAAATATCTTCCATTTCATAAATAAAATGATATCATTTAACAACAGTAATTAACAGTTCACACTAGTTTCTTACCATAGTAACTTTTCATAATTACAAGTTTTACGGGGTCATCACATATATAAAGAAGCTAATCTATATAATATGGATACTATACAAAATATCATTACATTTGAATTTAAATAATTAAAAAACAAAGAAAATTAAAATATTATAAGGAGGGAGTCAACCTTAATCTAGAATATGAAAAATATATAAAGTGTTTAGAATGTGAAAAATATATAAAGTATTTATCAGTTTGACTACTGCAAATAAAAAAAACCAATATTACTAAAATAAAAACAAACTCTAAGAAATTTTATAAAAAATATTGCATGTTCAAGAAGTCAAACATCTATCATAAAAGTTGAAAATGAAAAATATTATCTCTTATAATATTTTGGAAATGAAAAATTTTAATTTATTTTCAAAATTAATTTATCAAAAGTCTAGAAAAAATTCTAAAATAGTACAAGTAATGTCTTACTTTTTCTTAAAGATTTAGTAAATTCTATTCGTCTTCATCATTATCACTTACAAAGAGATGAAATACCAAATAAAACTAAATTACACTTTAATATTTTTTTTAATTACTTTGAAACATATTCACATTATTTTTTTATATATATTAATTTTAATAATTTATAAATTAAATTTTAAAATTTTATATATTTAATTCTTTCATTTAAAATAATATTAATAGAATTAATTACACTCAAATAAAATTTATTTTATAACATTTATTCTAAAAGTATTATATCTAAATAAAAATTGATATGGATAAAATTTAATCATTAATATTCTAATTTTAAATCCATTTTTAATCAAAATGTTTCAATACTAAAAAGATGTAAATTTAATTTTTAAGAAAAAAAAATTAATTTTTTTTTTCAATTAAAACAAAATTTTAAACCAAGACAATGTCGAGATTCTAAGTGGTGATGGTTCTTGTTTATAATTTCCTAGGATGTGCCATTTGAGGTTGGAGAGAAGCTTCTATGGTTAGAGGTTGGAGAGAGACCTATATGGTTAGACTAGATGATGTGTTTCGAAGGGTGGCTAACCTATGATTTCTTTGGTGGAGTATGAGAGTGTTTAGATTCTAACGCTTAGGTTGATTAAAAATGAAACCAATATTTTTGTAGACGTTATTAAGGTAGGAGGTTGCATCGATATAAAGACTACTTAAATGGATATAGTTTGGGAATGTTGATGTCTATCCCTATGATTTTTTGATATTGGTTCAATCATAATGGTCTTAGATGGTGAATTGTGTCAGGCTAGGTTTGACTAACTCCACAAATTGTATTTTTTGTTAAAGGAAATCATGAATATATACAAGGAGAGGGAGATTATTGGAATTCATATTCCAATGTCTCTTCATCTTCTCTATTTTTTTATTTACAATATTTACAAGCTAATCCCAAAGATTAGGTGTTAACGTCCCCCCCCCTCCTTAATCTGAAGGGATGTTGGTGAGTCTAAGCATCATTTTGAATCTTTCAAACTTTTATTTTCCAAGCGCTTTGGTGAAGATGTCTGCAATATGCTTATTTGTCGCACAATGGCATAAGTGAATAACCTTAACCTCAACTGTGTTGAGTTGTGTTATATTCTTTCCATGACTAGCCTACATAGTTAACTAGGGGGTTAGAGGGGGGGCGGATCCCCCCTTTGTCGCATTGATTGCATAGCTGGAGGGTCATAGGGGGGCAGCAACCCCCCTTGTCCAGGGGTTTGAGGGCTACGAGGTCTAGGGCAGTGCCAAGGGAACAAAAATTACCAGCATACGAACACATAAAACACATATGCACATAGATTTTCCCATGGATCCCAAAACTGGGACTATCAAATTGATTATTCAATTTTTTCTTTATCTGTTACTGATGATGATCCCAGAACTATGAAGGAAACAGTAGATTTAGAGGATGGAAAACTCTAGAAAGAGGCCATGGTTGATGAAATGACATCTTTGCACAAAAATGAGGCTTTGGATCTAGTGGAGTTGCTGATTGGAAGGAAATCCACTGGTAGCAAATGGGTGTTCAAGAAGAATACAAATGCAGAAGGAAAGGTGGAGAAATACAAAGCTCAGTTGGTAGCAAAAGGTTATTCCCAAGTGCGGGGAATTGATTTTGGTGATATTTTTTCTTCTCTTTCCATGGTAGCTTCTATTCGATTACTTTTGTCTGTTGCTGTTGCTTTTGATTTTGAGGTAGAACAAATGGATGTGAAGGCAACATTTCTTCACTTGGATCTAGAAGAGGAGATCTACATGAAGCAACCTAAAGGCTTTGCGATGAATGGTAAGAAATAAATGGTATGCAAGTTAAAGAAGTCTTTGTATGGGTTAAAACAGTCACTAAGGATGTGGTATCAGAAATTTGATACATTTACACGGGGACTTGGCTTCACCAGAAGCAAAGTATGTCACTGTGTGTATTTTAAATTAATTGGCGACCGTGTTATTTATTTGGTCTTGTATGTGGATGATATGTTGTTGGTTGGAAATGATAAAGAAATTATCCATGATTTGAAGACCCAATTGTCCTCCAAATTCGACATGAAAGATCTTGGTGCTGCAAACAATATTTTGGGCATGTAAATTAAAATAGATCAGGCAAAGAGCAAGCTCTGGTTAAACCAGAGGAAATACGTCGAGATAATATTGGAGATGTTTAATATGCAGGATAGTACACCACTGAAGGTTCATATTCCTGTAGGTGTAAAGTTATCTGCTGAACAGTGTCCCAAGACACAGAGGACATGTCCCGTGTTCCATATGCAAGTGTAGTCGATAGCCTAATGTATGCGATGGTCTGTACTAGACTAGACATTGCACATGTAGTGGGAGTATTGAGCAGGTTTATGTCAAAATCACGAAAGGAGCACTGGACAACAGTGAAGCAGGTTTTCAGTTATTTGCGTGGCACTAGTGATTATGGCTTGTGCTACCAAGGAAGACTAGGATTGGATAAAGCATTGTATATTTATGGATTTTTTGATGCAGACTAGGCTGGAGATATGGATCAGAGAAGATCTACAAGTGGGTATGTGTTTAACCTATTTGGAGGTGCAGTCAGTTGGATGAGTAAGAAACAATTTGTAGTGGCACTATCAACTACAAAGGCAGAATACATGGCAACCACTCATGAAAGCAAGGAAGCAGTTTGGTTGCAGAGATTGTGTTCAGGTATGGGGTTAGTACAGGGAGCTATAAGGATATACTGTGACAGCCAAAGTGCAATTTTCTTGGCAAAGAACCCTGCTTATCATTCAAAGACAAAGCACATTAATGTTCAGTATCACTTTGTGAGGGATATGATAGAAGACAAAAAGGTGTTGCTGGTAAAGGTGGACACTTTGAAGAATACTATAGATGCATTGACAAAAGGTGTGAGCTCTAAGAAGTTCTCTTGGTGTAGAGAAACAATGGGCATTGCAGGGTTGGATAAATGACTAAGCTCTCATGTGGTCCCCTATGGAAAGAAAACAAAAAGTGGGAGAATGTTGGGTTGTGTTATATTCTTTCCACAACTAGCCTACATAGTTAACCGAGGGGTTAGAGGGGGGGCACAACCTCCCCTTCGTTGCACCGATTGCACAACAGGGCGGTCATAGGGGGTTTGAGGGGGGTGGGTAGCCCTCCGCTACAGGGTCTGGGGCAACACCCTGAGAATTTTTTTTTGGACTTACCTATGGTTTTGGATGCAATGGTTTTCAGTCCATGGTTTTGGATGCGATGGATTTCGGTCCATGGTATTGGATGCTTCAAAATGTATAAATATGTATTGTAACATTGAAAGGAAAATAATGAAAAATCAATCTAGTAGTCCTGGTTTTGGGATACATGGGAAAATGTCTGTGTATATGTGTTTTAGTTGTTATGCTCTCGCTTTGTTTACTTTCAGTGTTTTAGAATTCATATGCAAGTAATTTATGTACGGGGTTAAAACCTACAAATTGATCCATATTTATGCAAGAACGAAATGAAATACAAATATGAGCAAAATACATAGATACAATGAAAACATAACTTCAATTAATTAATAACAAAGTACTGAAAATTGTTTACATGCAGAAAGGAAATAAACTATCTCAAGCGATGTGTTGATGGTGCTAGACCCATCAACATGTAAAGGGATCTCCTTGGTAAGAAGTCCCAATTAGACCTTAGACCGTTTAGTGTAGGAGTCCTAACAGTGGGTCATATAGCAATGCCTTGACTGCAATGTTGCACAGAGGCAAGCAAGATAAATTTGTTCGTAGCAAGGGTGTGACCACTGCAGTGAGTAAGGGAAGGTGTATGACAGGTTCTAACAAAGGTGGGTTGAGATGAGTGTGCCCCTTGACAACCTGTATCAGTACTTAGCTGGGAAGGGAACACACGAGTGAAGCTGCATCACAAGCTAGGAAAAAGACCAGTCGACAATCCAAAGTGATGGTTAAACCAACAACACATCTGCAACAAGATTCATATAATTGCATACAAATCAGTTCATACACAACTACATAAGTTAAACAACAAACATCACTAAAGCAACCAAAACAAACCAACTACAATAACAACATATGCATGAAAATGTGCTAGCTCTTATTATATAAAGAAATGTAAGTTCCAATCATACAATACATCCATGTAAACTTGCTAACCCCAACAGTGGAACATTACAACCACATCCGCTTGTGATCCAGGTGGATATTGGTAGCCACCTGCTAAGTCCACCTGGACCCCCACCATTGTCTTTCTCAGCATTTTCAGTTTCCTTAATTGTAGCACAACTTACTATTTTTAGCAGTTTTTCGGGTCCTGAACTTCCGGAGCCGTTTTGAGGCCCTAAACGACGTTTTTTGGGGAATCCGGGGGCAACTTGGGTCCATGGAATGGACCGATGTTGCCTGTTCCAACAATGACAGTGCTCGGATAGATATTTCTAATGAGCTATTGTACGCGTCAAACGGAGATCATATGCCAAAGTTACGACCCCGGGAAGTTGATGTACCAATTTACCCCAAACGGGGCCCACAGTTTGGCGTTTCATCTCCTAGGGTTAGGTTTTCGAATGTTAAGGGTTTTCCATTGTTTCTCAACAATAAATAGGCCTTCGAGCCTCATTGTAACACAGTTCAGAGGCATGTAGCCATCACATCTCTTCTCAGAGATAAGCTACCATCGCCCTAGCTGGTTTATTTCCATTTCTGGTTGTAAGCATATTTCAGTATTTTCCATTAATGAAATGAAGTATTATTTCCGTTGCATCTTTGTGTATATGGTTATCTCTGTAATTTGTTGCGTTCCTGTTTAAATCCAGATCAGTGGTATCAGAGCGGTCTGTTTTTTCTCTGTTTTTCTTTGCATGTCCCCAACAAGGTCGGGATATAAGGAGTTAGGGCTCGAACTGGTTGAACCTTTGCAAGACCAGCCTCGCAAATCCCGACGGCCTCCCATGGCGGACGAGAAGAAAGACGAGGGGGCAGGAGATCCCATGAAAATCTTGCTCGAAGAAGCCCTCGAGCGACAACGGAACGCAATGATGGACAGCTTTGCCCAGATCCTTCAGCGGCTACCCAAAAGTAACGCATCGGCTTCCAGCAGCTACTCTGGAAGCGCCACACCCTTTAAGGTACAAGTTAATTTTGAAATCCCCATATTCGAGGGTCAGATAGACGCAGATGCCATAGATAAATGGTTAAATCTGCTAGAGGGTTATTTTTCTGTTCATGAATTTTCGAGTCGGGAAAAGATTATTTTTGCTCTTCTCAAAGCAGCCCCCCACGTCAAGGACTAGTGGGAAACCTACTGCGAGCAGAAGGATGAAAGTACTGGCTCACTATTTTCAGCTGCACCCACCTGGGATTTGTTCCGAGATGCCATCAAGGAGCAGTACTACCCTGTCGGAAGCTATGAGGATGAATACATAAAGTGGACCACGCTGCGGCAGGGAAGGAACCAAGATGTGCCGGAGTTCACCAATCTTTTCCATACCCTTCGCACAAAGTTGGGTATCAAGGATTCGGAGCAACATTTGATACTCAAATACCGTGGCTGCCTGCACAAGTACATCCAGGAAGAAATACAATTCCTAAACATCCCCTCGCTCGGCGCAGCATACTGATATGCCGTCAAGGTCGAGCGGAAGTTTAAACAAAAGAAGCGAGACTTTGGATCTGCGAATCCAAAGTAGGGGAAAGGTGCCCCTAAACCATAGAACAAAGGACAAAGCCAAGGCGGGACAACCCAAGACAACCAGCCGAAGCTGCAAGCAAAGAACAGCGCCACGAAGCCGAGAAAGGACACTGGAAAATGGTGCGAGTTCCATAAGAGCTCCACTCACAACACAAGTGAGTGTCGAGCCAAGCAGTCACTGGTGGCTAAGCTAAAGGTTTCAGAATCAGATGCATGTTCCGACTCTGAGTCAGAACCCGATAAGGGGTATGAAAAAGGGAAGCAGATCATTGATGCGGATCCCAGCGCCACTGTTGCTACCGCAAAGATCCAGAAAAATGAACCCGAAGATCCAGAGGAGGAGGAGCGTCTCTTCCACTCCCAGATGTGGGTAAAGGGCTCCCCGATACGGTTCATTATTGATAGCGGGAGTCAAAAGAACCTCATTTCGGCAGAGGTCGTGAAGCGGTTTGGCTTACCGACCACAGCACATCCACAACCATACACCATTGGGTGGCTTCACCAAGGACGAGATCTTCGCGTGAGCCAGCAGTGTCGCCTTCCATACAACATCAAGCCCTTCACGGATGAGGTATTGTGTGACATTGCTCCCCTTGAAGTTTGTGATGTATTACTAGGACAACCATACTTGTGGAAGCGACATGCTGTGTATGAATCAAGGCCCCGTGCTGTTATTATTACATTGGGAAATAAGTTGTTTAGGATACCAGAGGTAGCACCACCTGCCGCCATCTCTTTGATTACTGCAAAACAATGCAATAAGATCATTTCCAAAACCAGGAAATTTGTTTTCCTGATGATATGCCCTCAAGGAAAGAAGAAGACAGTGGCCGCCGCCTCCAAACGGGGTCCCTCTGCACGACAACTACACATGGACAAGGTTGTGGAGGAGTACGAGGACATCTTCACCTCCCCGGCAGGGGTTCCTCTGCACTGTCAAGTCAAGCACTCCATCGATCTGACCCCAGGTGCGCCGCTACCCAATGGACCAATTTATCGGCGCTCCGTTCTGGAGAACGATGAAATCAAGAGGAAGATTCAGGAGCTCCTGCAGAAAGGTCACATCCGTCCAAGTTCATCGCCCTGTGGGAGCCCGATCGTGTTGGTACAGAAGAAGGATGGGACGTGGAGACTCTGTATTGACTATCGGGCGCTGAACAAGATCACTGTCCGTAATAGGTACCCGATCCCGCGGATTGATGACCTCCTAGACCAACTAAAGGGGGCGAAATATTTCAGCAAGATCGATCCGAAGTTAGGATATCACCAGGTACCAATCAAACCCTCCGATGTGTGGAAGACTGCCTTCAAATCCAAGGAGGGCCTCTTCGAATGGTTGGTCATGCCTTTCGGATTGATGAATGCTCCTGCAACCTTTATGAGGCTAATGGATGACATCTTGCGGCCATTCACCAACTCCTTTGTAGTAGTATACTTGGATGACATTCTGATCTTCAGCCGGAGTTGGGAAGAGCACCTCCACCACATCCGACAGGTTCTCCAAACACTGCGGCAACACAAGCTATGTGCCAATTTGGAGAAATGCACTTTTGGCATGACCCAGGTTTAGTATCTGGGATACATCATTGATGAACAAGGGGTGCATGTCGATCCAGCCAAGATCCAAGTCATTCGGGATTGGCCCTCTCCAACCACTCTAATAGAGCTCTGCAGCTTTCTAGGTCTTGCCAACTTCTACCACAGGTTTGTGTTGGGGTTTTCTCATATTTCTTGGCCCTTGAGTCAAGTCACCAAGGGTGGGGCGAAAGCAAAATTCTTTTGGTCTGAATCTCAACAGAAGGCATTCAGGGAGTTGAAGGATCGCCTCTGCACGGCACCAGTGCTCGCGTTACCAGATCTACAACAACCATTTGAGGTCGAGACAGATGCCTCTGACTATGCTATTGGGGCAGTCCTTACTCAACATGGACATCCAGTGGCATATCACAGTGAAACACTTTCAGACACAGTCCGGAAGTACCCCACTTATGATAAAGAGATGTATTCCATTGTACAGGCCTGCCGACAATGGAAGCATTACATTTTGGGGAAGGAAACGGTCATCCAAACAGACCACCGACCTCTACAGTTCATACAGACCCAAGGGAAATTGCAGAATGATCGCCATCAGAAGTGGTCTACATACCTGCAACAGTTTCACTTGAATATCAAGTATAAAAAGGGCAGCACCAATAATGTTGCAGATTGCCTCAGTCGGCCATCGATCATGGCGCTAACCACCGTGCTCAACTCTTGTGGGCACGAGACTTCTGATTGGCCACTTCTCTACAAAAGCGACCCAGAATTCGGCCACACATACCAGACACTCTTGTAGGGTCAGCATGTTGCAGATTTTCACCTCTAGGATGCCCTATTATGCCACCTCGGTCACCTTTGTGTTCCTTCAAGCGAGTGTGCCAAGATGATTTGGGAAGCACACTACAGTCGGGCTGCTGGGCATTTCGGGGTCGAGAAAACAGTGGCAGTACTGCAAAATTATTTCTATTGGCCGAATCTTCGACAGGATGTTGGGAAGTACATCCGATCATGTGCTGTCTGTGCCATTGCCAAACCGACCATTAAGAAGAATGGCCTCTATACCCCATTGCCTACCCCCAATCGACCTTGGGAATCCATCTCCATGGATTACATGTCAGGCCTTCCTTCCACTAAGCATGGAAATGACTGTGTTTTTGTGGTCGTCGACAGGTTCTCGAAGATGGCCATTATGGTGGCCTGCAAGAAGAATATCACAGTAGAAGCCACTGCTAAACTCTTCTTTCAACGAGTGTGGGTGCACTTTGGGATCCCACAGTCTATCATCTCAGATCGGGACAGTCGGTTTCTCAGCACATTTTGGTCCAGTCTCTGGTCAATGCTGGACACCAAACTCACGAAGTCCACAACCTTCCATCCTCATACTGATGGCCAGACAGAGGTTGTCAACAGGATGATTGTGCACATTCTGCGCATGTATAACTCAAAGCATCCACGCACATGGGACGAGAGCCTCCCCTATGTTCAGCACAGCTACAACCGAGCTCTTCACAGCTCCACTGGCCATAGCCCTTTTCAGGTGGGTTTGGGATTCCAGCCACTATGCCCCATTGATGTGGCCATGCCACTTGCAGCTACTCACATGAATTCAGCTCATGTCCAGTCCGAAACAGATAAGGCCACCAGCTTCATTGAGCGCATCCAACATATTCGCCAGCAGGTCCATGACATTCGTGAGAAATCAAATGCCAAGTACAAGCAGCGACATGATCAACACCGGGTGCCACACAAGTTTCAGGTGGGCGACAAAGTCTGGTTGCATTTGCAAAAGGAACGCCTTACTGGAGCCTATCGGAAATTGAGACCACTCCGATATGGTCCTTACACCATTACTAAGGCTATGGGAGACAATGCATTTGAGCTCAGCATTCCCCCATTCCTTGGCCTGCACCCAGTGTTCAATGTGGACCGCCTTCGGCCATACTTCCCACCATTGCTAGACACATCCGACATTGGAGAACAGCTCAAACCCACAGAATTAAATCCAGATTGCATGGAATAAGCTGCAACTGATCAGATCATGGACACACAGATCAAGAACACTCGCCAACAGAATATCCAACTGTATCGAGTTGTCAAAGCAGGCCAACTCCTTCAGCAGGGCAAGTGGCTCACCAGGGAACAAGTTCAGCAGAAGTTTCCTCATCTCATGGAGGAGCTCAACGCAATGGGGACCATTGCTTCCTAAGGGGGGAGGAATGATCCAGGTGGATATTGGTGGCCACCTGCCAAGTCCACCTGGACCCCCACCATTGTCTTTCTCAACATTTTCAGTTTCCTTAATTGTAGCACAACTTACTATTTTTAGCAGTTTTTCGGGTCCTGAACTTCCGGAGCCGTTTTGAGGCCCTAAACGACGTTTTTTAGGGAATCCGCGGGCAACATGGGTCCATGGAATGGACCGACGTTTCCCATTCCAACAATGATAGTGCTCGGATAGATCTTTCTAATGAGCTATTGTACGCATCAAACGGAGATCATGTGCCAAAGTTACGACCCCGGGAAGTTGATGTACCAATTTACCCCAAACGGGGCGCACAGTTTGGCGGTTCATCTCCTAGGGTTAGGTTTTGGAATGTTAAGGGATTTCCATTGTTTCTCAACAATAAATAGGCCTTCGAGCCTCATTGTAACACAGTTCAGAGGCATGTAGCCATCACATCTCTTCTCAGAGATAAGCTACCATCGCCCTAGCTGGTTTATTTCCATTTCTGGTTGTAAGCATATTTCAGTATTTTCCATTAATGAAATGAAGTATTATTTCTGCTGCATCTTTGTGTATATGGTTATCTCTGTAATTTTTTGCGTTCCTGTTTAAATCTGGATCAACTTGGTCCTCCAAAGAGATGTACTAGCTCTGTGCAATGGAGAAGCCAAGGCGTGTTACAATACTTTCCAAGCTCTCTCCAAGATAGTCTTATCAGAAGCTTGGTTTACCAAAAGCCTCTACAATGAGTTATGAGGGACTATTTATAGAAAAGGGTGGGGTGACCCTTGACATTCCCCTTTATGACAGTTCAACTACCCTCATGACTCTTCACCTACTCTATGAATGTTACATCCAACTATTGACACTTGACTTACACTTGACATGACTCAGTATTACAATGCACATGTACTCAAGTGGGACAACATGGCTTGAGAAAGCCATGCAAGACATCACTGAAACTCAATCCGTTATGATGAGACCAACTCTTTAAAATGTTTGTAATGGTGAAGGTGGTGAGATGATGTGAGAGTTGGTTGTCCATGATGGTGTTCATGCACCTCATGGTGACATTTGCTGAAGCGAACTCTTGCCTCTATTGCAACTAGTGCATTGCTTTGGCCCCTTCATCCAACTCATCTACTAACATGTGCATGCTCTTCTTAGGTGCAAATGAACCGACAACACACTGATGCGTAATTTTTGTGTTGATCTTCAATTGTGTGTTGGTGGTCATATGCATCAACTTACCGAGGTACAAGCTTAACTCCAGTTGGACTTTATTCTTGTCTTCACCTTGGTGAGTGTGTTGAATGGGTTGGATCACATGCATTCACATAATGGCATGCATTCTGTTGAATCCCTACATGCGATCGACAACACTGCTCACCATGTCTGCTTTGTGCCAGCTCCTGGGATGGATCTTTAACCTGTAGGGGAGAAATTTCATCCAAGAGTGTATGTTGTGTCCACTATTGTTCATGTTCCTGCTGCAACTCATTCGTCTATCTGTGCAGGTTCATGTTCTTCCTTGAGTTGCTAATTCAGCACATGAAACTCCTTCTTTGTTCCATTCTCTGTCTTCACATGATCTTCATGTCACGTTTTCACCTCATAGCCTGATTCTCCAAAGTTTCTTTTATCATCATTGGATCTACTTGAGCTTGCAACTTTTTTCCGCCTCTATGTTGTCAACAACCTTCCTCTTGCATTCATTGCATCTGCTGCATTCACTGCATTCGCTACATTCGGTAAGTTTCCTTCAGCTGTTGTTTATGGTGTTGCTTGATGTGACGTAGTTTCTGTCATATCTTGATGTCCTTGTCTATGAACAACTTAATATCTTCATGAGAAAGCAATGTCATAGACGTTTGATCGATTGAATCTCCACGTGTGCTTTGGACGTTGTCTTCGGCTCTTCTCTCTTGGAAACCATTGTACCTGTAACGTTGAGAGGAAGATGAACACCTGTAATACCTGGAGACATGGAAACACTCATGGAAAGCACTCTGTCAGTCGAAAACCAAAATGAACTTAAGAACTGACTTGCAGCATACTTGTGTGACTGATCATGAAGGTTGCGCAATTTCAGTCGGGAGGTAGGGAGACTGACTGCCAAGGCTGCACAAGGCATAATCTGGGCTGCTAGGAGATTGAATCACTACTGGAATTGCACAATGCACAATCCAATCTGGCTATTGACTATTGGAATTGTGCAATGCACAATCTCAATTGGCAATGGATTGCAGGCTCAGTGACTGCATTGCCCAAATTTCTTGGCCAACAGTCACTGTCCCTCAGGATTGCGCAAAGAAGGCATGGGGAGCAGCTACTAGGTAGAAATGTGCATTTATAGAGGAGAAGGCATAGCCTTCCCCATCAGGATTGCACAATACTGTCTTGGTGAGGCTCTTGGTGAGGCAGATTCCCGGCCAAGGCTGCCAGACTCGTCGACAAGCAAATGAAAGTGAATGTGAGTACGAATGCATGTTGATACTGAGTGTAAGCACAAGTGAATGATCATGCATGTAAATGGTGAATGACATATTTAATAAATGGAACAGATGCATGTGGGTGAGGTGAGTCGTCGAAACGACGACTGTTCGTGAAAAATAGTTTAATGCATGCGACAATAGTGAGATGTTGACAAAAAATGAAATGGTTCTAGGAAAAGCTAATATACATATAAACAACAGCAAGTATTCAAAGAAATGAAGCAAACAATACTTATACATGAGAAAACACAAAAGCAACATAAATGAAACACAAGGCATGGGAAGGGGGCTTACCCCAAACCAACTGAGATGAATGTGTCGACTGCTCCTAGATGTGATGTGGGATGTCAAAGATGCAAGGTTTATGTGAGGAATGAGCTTTGCAGCATCTGGTTGATGAATTTTGATAACATCAAGGTTGTGATGTGCATGCCACAAATTTTGGGAAAGCGACACTTGGAGGGAGGTTTTTGAAATGATCCTTACATGTAACTTCCAACTGCTAAACATAGATCCCTAAAACAAGAGATACCTTTGCATGCTACTTTGGGAGAAGAAGCCCATGCATGCAAATCTGTTTTGTTCAGTGCTGGAGAGAACCAGACAACTCAATTGCACATGCAAGAGGTTGTTCGACTACTTGAAGGAAATGCACATTTCTGGCTCGAAGCTAGGCTGACTGCCCAGTAGATTTGCACAATTTCTGTGAAGAGCAGCTGAATTCTACCCAGATTTCCGCAAATTTTGGGCTGAGCAGCCCTGTTGGGGAAAATGCACAATTCCTACTGGGAGTGTTGACTGGCACGATTGCGCAATCTTGGAGCCCAACAAGCTTCTAGACAGGATTGCAAAATTTCTAGAGGGAAGGTTGGTTTCCCTCCAGAAATGTGCAATTTTGTTAGGGAAGTTTCTCAACCTATAGCTGGACCAAGTCCGGTTGAACAGCCTATGAGGGGAATGCTTCACGCTATGATCAAGAAGATGTATTTATGTAAGAGAAACATTGAAGCTTGTCAACTTGATGAAGCAAGACAAGCTCATGTGAAAAGTTGGAATCGAGGCTCCAAAACGAAGCTAAGGAACAATATTGGAGGGTGGTTGTAGCCACTACAACACTTGGTGACACACTGGTAGAACTCCAACTCTTTGAATGGACATTGTTCATTAAAAGCATGTCTAACACCTCCGAAGGTATTGTTCAACTCTGAGCTCATCTTGGTTTCACACTAGCTTAATTGTAAGAAGTAGCATCTGCCAAGTGCTTGGTCGATTGACACACATTCCAAGCCAAGGAAACACAATTGTTTCGATTGGGGTTGAGGGGTATATTGGTGCACAAGTAGTATAGTCATTATAGTCTTAGTTGCATCTCTGATGTTGCTCTGCTTCCAGCAGGCCTCGACAGTACCTTAGCGGAGTCACATAGAAACACAAGCATGGCTCCACTCCCAGCGAGCCTGGCTAGTACCCCGATAGAGTTACTTGCATCACCTCTCTATGCAATAAGCCTTTATGTTCTTTCACCTTATCCATTTTTCATTTTCTCGAACTTTTTTCACTTTTTCATTTTGTAATTGTGCATAGCACTTATTCATTTTAGATGTGGAAGAGGGATCCTGACTTATTGAGAGCAGAAGAGGTTGTTCTAGTAGAGAAGTAGTTTATTATACCCGTGACGTGCCTATTAAGGTTTTCTCCCTCACCTTACTCTACTTGACTGAGCTAACAGGGGTTAACCCAAAAGCAACCAACTAGAGTTGGTGACACTAGTTAGCATGCAAGTGTTGTTTTTTCACCAAGGTTCACATCGAACAATACGTATTTTCCTTCGATGTATCATGGACTAAAAGTAACAAGTTCTTCATACAGAGCGAGGATGACAGATAACCATGTAGTGATAGTTGCGCAAGGCCTCTTGTACTTTACCCATCTGGTTTCAAGAGTCATACGTGGTTTCATTTGGAACTACCCTACAAAATGAAACAAGCAAACTAACAAACAATCAAAGCAAAGCAAGAGTAGAAGCAACAATGAAATCAAAGCAAGTAAGCAAACAAGGAAGCATACAAACAAACAAACAAAGTAGGTAAGCAAACAAGCATGCAATCAAAACAACTTAAGAGCAAACACTACTCCTACTCCTAAGCTACAATTTATGGGTCATCTCACATGAACTGATACTTCCAATGTAGCCACCAACACATTGCTTGACCCATGTTGGTGAAGGCATGGTTCGCGAACAAGACAGTTGTGTGAACCAGCAAATAAGAAAGATGTAACAGTGAAGACAAACACACTCCAAGCTAACAAGTGACCACAGAACAAAGATGAGTAAAAGTGCATGACATGTATTCTGTGGAGCTGCCATGATGTTGTGCTACACTGCGTGCAGATGATGAGTGTATGCATTCTCTTGACTATAACATGCAAGCAAACGTGAGAAAGGTAGACCACTCGTGTTGTGCATGTGTGCTTGCTGTGTAAGATTCCTCCAACACATCAGCGATGGGATCGTGTAGTTCGAGTGGAGGAAGTGAAATTTGGGTGTTTGGTTGATCTTCTATGTAAAGGAGAGAGTGATGAGGAGCCTTGAGAGTTAAAAAAATTTCTTGACTAAAAGTGAAACCAAACTCAGGACAGCGAGGGCCTGACATGACGATCAGCTCGGGTTGAAGTGCCTCGACAGACTGGGGGGTTTCGACCTGATCGATAGATAGATCATCATAGACCAGTGTCTTGGATAGATTAACAATGGTTGGATCAACATCGTGATAAGATGAGGAAGTGAATAGATCGCGACAACCAATATCAGAAAATTCAGGATGTTTGTAGGCATCCTCATAGTTTGATGAATTGGGTAGAGGGGTATATGAGAAGTAGATATGTTCACCCTCTATGTTTTCAAGAATGATAAATAAAAGATTGAACGTATTTTTAGAGGAAGATGTGTCCTCTCCGCACTGTAATGATAGACTGACATCCGAGGTTTCCTATGAATGAGCGGAAGTAGAAGCATCCAGAAATGAGTTTTCACAGGCAAAATCAGCAGTGGTAGAATAACAGTGGATGTCAGGATGAAGCAGATGAAGCGTGGTTGGAAGGGAGTCATCCTTCACCGCAGGCTCTTCTTTAGATTCCCACACACACTCATCATGAATGATGGTGTAGGTTGGCTACATAACACCAACTTCGTCAATAGCTTGATCCTCATTCACAACAGGTAAGGAGACTGGAATGGGAGAACACAAGACAATAAAATTCAGAGGATCAAAAGAACACGAGGATGAAGATCAAGGGAACGATTCCATATGACAACCAATAGGCTTTCAAGCCAAATCTACAGAAATCTCAAGAGTAGGTGGGGTGGGAGGATGTGACAGTTCAATCGAGGTGTGTGCATGATCTCCCACATCACTCCACGGTGGTGGAGCTGTTTGATGAGGTGAAGGCGGACAATCAATTGTGACGACAACTATTCCTGCCTGTGATTGCGCAGCTCCATCACTAAAGTGTGTTGAGCGGGGTTCGTATATGTGAAGAAGATACTCAAATCTTCCATAAATAAATTCCCAGTCAATTTCATCTTCAGGGAAGTGGTATGCAAGATTACAAAAGCGTGTGTAAAACTAATCAATGGATTCACCGGGTGATTTTCGTAATTTCAGAATTTCTTGATCAAGTGCTTTCTAGTTAAAGTGATTAAAATCATATCTATCTCTATGACTAGATGAGCAAGAGAATGAATAGGTTTTTCAGGCAGTGTGGCACGCCAATGCATTGGGTGCCCTTGAAGCATGTAGATGAACAAGACGTAGCTCATATATTCTTTAAAGAATCCATGTCTTTCGCATGAGCCTACAATGCCAACCGCGTGCCTAACCAAGGCTATGTAGCCTCCACAATCAAATGTTTTATGAGACAAGCTATCTGAGGTCCCTTTTGGGGTGATGAAATCATTTCCATAAGACATACATTCCGGAAGAGAAACTCGATAGTGAGTCATGATAGATGTATAAAGATTCAAAACAGATGTGAGGACTCAGCTTGTCATCTAGCCCTCCTTCTAGTGCCAAAATGTTGATGGTGTTGGACCCGCCAACATGTAAGGGGATCTCCCTGGTAAGAAGTCCCAATTAGACCTGAGACTGTTTAGTGTAGGAGTCCCAGTAGTGGGTCCTATAGCAATGCCTTGACCACGATGTCGAACAGAGGTAAGTAATATAACTTTGTTGGTAGCAAGGGTGTGAACGCTACAGTGAGCCAGGGAAGGCGCATGAGAGGTTCTAACACAGGTGGGTTTAGATGAGTGTGCCCCTTCACAACGTGTATCAGTACTCAGGTGGGAAGGGAACACACGAGTGAAGATGCATCACAAGCTAGAAAGTAGATCAGTCGGCAATCCAAAGTGATGGTTAAACCAACATCACATCTGCAACAAGATTCATATAATTGCATACGAAGTAGTTCATACACAACTACGTAAGTTAAACAACATACATCACTAAAGCAACCGAAACTATCCAACTACAATAACAACATATGCATGAAAATGTGTTGTCTCTTATTATATAAAGAAGTGTAAGTTCCAATCATACAATACATCCATGTAAACCTACTAGCCCCAACAATGGAATGTTACAACCACATCCGCCTGCTCCTTCAAAGAGATGTACTAGCTTCATGCAGTGGAGAAGCCAAGGTGTGTTACAATACTTTCCATGCTCTCTCCAAGATAGTCTTATCGGAAGCTTGGCTGACCAAAAGCCTCTACAATGAGTTATGAGGGACTATTTATAGCAAAGGGTGGGGTGACCCTTGACATTCCCCTTTGTGATAGTTCAACTACCCTCATGACTATTCACCTACTCTATGACTGTTACATCCAACTATTGACACTTGAGTTACACTTGACATGACTCAACATTACAATGCACATGTACTCATGTGAGACAACATGGCTTGAGCAAGCCATGCATGACATCACTAACACTTGGTTTGTTGTGATGAGACCAACTCTTTGACATGCTTGTGATGGTGAAGGTGGTGATTTGATGCCAAGCTTGGTCGTCCGTGATGGTATGCATTCACCTCATGGTGACATCTTGTTGAAGCGAACTCTCGTCTCCATTGCAACTGGTGCATTGGTTCAACCCCTTCATCCAACTCATCTGCTAACATGTGCATGGTCTTCTTGGGTGTGGCTGGACCGACAACACACTTATGCATAGTGTCTGTGCTGATCTTCAAGTGTGTGCTGGTGGTCATTCACATCAACTTGCCGAAGTACATGTTCAGCTCCAGTTGGACTTGCTTCTTATCTTTGCCTTGGTGAGTGTGCTGAATGGGTTGGATCACATGCATGCGCACAATGATGTGCATGTTGCTGAATCCGTACATGCGATCGAAAACACTACTCACCATGTCTGCTTTGTGCCTGTTGCTAGGATGGATCTTTAACCTGTACGGGCGCAGTTTCATCCATAAGTGTATGTTGTGCCCATTGTTGTTCCTATTCCTGTTGCAACTCATTCATCTGTCTGTGCAGCTTCATGTTCTTCCTTGAGTTGCTGCTTCAGCACATGCAACTCCTTCTTTGTTCCATTCTCTGTCTTCACACGATATTCATGTCGCGTCGTCACCTCATAGCCTGAGTCTCCAAAGTTTCTTTCATCATCATTGGATTTTCTTGAGCTTGCAACTTTGTTCCACCTCTATGTTGTCAACAACCTTCCTCTTGCATTCATTGCATCCGCTGCATTTACTGCATCTGTTGCATTCGTTGTGTTTACTGCATTCAGTATGCTGCCTTCAGTTGCAGTTCCTTAGGTTGCTTGTTGTGATGCTGCTGTTGTCATATCTTGATTTCCTTGTGTATGAACAACTTGATATCTTCGTGAGAAGGCAATCTCATAGACATTTGAGCGATTGCATCTCCAGGTGTGCTTTGGATGGTGTCTTCGACTCTAATCACTTGGAAACCATTGTACATGTAATGTTGAGAGGTAGAAGAACACCTACAAGACCTGGAGACATGGCGAAACTCATGGAAAGAAATCTGTCAGTCGAAAACAAAAATGAACATGAGAACTGACTTGCAACATACCTATGTGACTGATCATGAAGGTTGCACAATTTTGACCGGGAGGTCGGGAGACCGACTGCCAAGGCTACACAAGTCACAGTCTAGGCTACTGGGAGACTAACTGACTACTGAAACTGCACAATACATATTCAAATATGGTTGTTCAGTGCTGGAATTGTGGAATGCACAATCTCAGCTGGAAATGGCTTGTAGGCTCAGTGACTGCATTGCACAATTTTCAAGGCTAGCAGTCACTGTCCCTTAAGATTGCACAAAGCAGGTATGTGGAGTAGCTGCTAGATAGAAATGTGCATTTCTAGAGGGGAAGGTAGAGCCTTCCCTCTCAAGATTGTACAATGTTGTCTTGGTCAGGCTCTTGGTGAGGCAGAGTTTGGGCCAAGGCTGCCGAGACTCGCCGATGGGCAACTAAAAGTGAATGCGAGTGCAAATGCATGTTGATACTGAGAGTAAGCACAAGTGAATAATCATGCATGGAAATGGTGAATGAAATATTGAGAAAATGGAAACACATGCATGTGGGTGAGGTGAGTCGCCGAAACGGTGACCATTCGCGAAAGACACTTTCATGCATGTGATAGCAGTGAGATGTTGATGAAAACTAAAATGGTACTAGGAAAAGCTAATGTACATGTAAACGACATCAAGCATTCAATGAAATCAAGAAAATAGTACTTATACAAGCAAAAACAAAAAAAGTGACAGAAATGCAACACAAGGTGTGGGAAGCGAGCTTACCCCAAAACCACTAAGTTGAATGTGTCGAATGCTCCTAGATGTGATGTGGGATGTGAGAGTTGCAAGGTTGATGTGATGAATGAGCTCTGTAGTGTTTTTTTGATGAGTTTTGATAACATCGAGATTGTGATGTGCATGCAACAAATATAGGGAAAGCGACACTTGGAGGGAGGTTTCTGAAATGATCCTTGCATGTAACCTCCAACTGCTAAACATAAATCCTTGAAACAAGGGATGCATTTGCATGCTTCCTTGGGAGAAGCATCCCATGCATGTAAGCTTGTTTTCCTCGGTCTCGAAGAGAACCGATTAACTCAGCTGCACATGCAAGAGGTTGTTCGACTGCTTGAAGGAAATGTGCATTTCTAGCTAGGAGTTGGGCTGACTCCCCAGGAGATTTGCGCATTTTTTGTGCAGAGCAGCTGACTACTGCCCATATTTGCACAAATTCTTGGTTGAGCAACCTTGCTTGGGAAAATCATGCAATTCATGTTGGGAGTGTTGATTCGTAGGATTGCACAATTTCTGAAGGGAAGGCTGTTTTCCCTCCAAAAATGCACAATTTTCTTAGGGAAGCTACTCAGCCTGTAGTTGGACCAAATCCGGGTGAACAACCTGTGACAGGAATGCATCAAGCTATGATTGACAGGTTGCCTTTATGCAAGAAAATCACTGAATCTTGTGAACTTGATGAAGCAAGACAAGCTACTATGAAAAGTTGGAAGGGAGGCTCCAAAACGAAGCTAAGGCAAAATTTTGGAGGGTGGTTGTAGCCGCTACAACACGATGGTAGCTTATCTCTGAGAAGAGATGTGGAAACTACATACTTTTTGAATTATATTACAATGATACTTGGAGGCCTATCTATTATTGAAAAATAATGGAAAACCCTAAACATCCAAAAACCTAACATTAGGAGATGAAGCGCCAAAAGTTTGTGAGCTCCGTTGGGGTAAATTGGGACATCAACTTCCGAGGGTCATAAATTTGGCATACAATATTCATTTGATGCATATGATACCTCGTTAGAAAGTTATATTCGAGGACTACAACTTTCAACCGCAAATATGAGTGAAATACTCACGTTTGGTCATTTTCCCTTTAAAAAAACGTCATTTACGACCTCAAAATGACTCTTGGGGTTCAATACCCAAAAAAATGCCAAAAGTAGTAAATTATATTATAATTAAGGAAACTGAAAGAAACAATGGTGGGGGCCTAAGTGGAATAGGCTGGTGATCGCCAATATCCACCTAGATTAGTCCTCCACCTTAGGAAGCAATGGTCCCTAGTGCATTGAGTGCCTCCATGGGATGGGGAAACTTTTGCTGAACTTAGTCCCTCATGAGCCACTTGCCTTGGTGCAGGAGTTGGCCAGCTTTGATAACCTGATATAGTTGGATCTTCTTCTAGTGAGTGTTCTTGATCAGCATGTCCATGATCCGATTAATTGTGGTTTGTTCCATGTAGTTTGGGTTTAGCTCTCTTGGTGTATGTTGTTCTGCAATGTCTGAGGTGTCAAATAATGATGGAAAGTATGGTCGAAGGTGGTCCACATTGAACACTGGGAGGAGGCCAAGAAAAGGGGGGATGTTGAGATCAAAAAAATTGTCTAGCATAGCCTTGTTGATGGTTTAAGGCCCATATGAAATTAGTTTGATCTTCCAATGGGCTCCATTAAGACATTCTCTCTGCAAATGCAACCAAACTGTTTCGCCCACCTAAAACTTGTGTGGAATCTGATGTTGATCATGATGCTACTTGTACTTGGCATTGGACTTATCCAAGATGTCATGCACCTACTAGCAGATGTGTTGGATGTGTTCAATAAAATAGGTTGTTTTATCATCCTCTGACTATACATGTGTGGATTCTTCCTATCTAGTTGCAAAAGACAATACAAGATCAAGGGGACATAATGGTTGAAATCCCAGACCCACTTCAAAGGGGTTGTGGCCAGTTGAGCTATGTAGAGCATTGTTATAGCTATGTTTCACATAGGGAAGACTCTCATTCCATGTCCACAGATGCTTATAGTTGTACATGTGTTGTACGCAGACAATAATCCCGTTTCCAACCTTTGCCTGGCCATCAGTATGAGGGTGGAATGAAATCGACTTGGTGAGCTTGGCTTCCAACAATGACCAAATGCTCGACCAATACACAGTTAGAAACCTGCTATCCCAATATGATATAATGGTCTGCAGGACACCAAAATGTACCCAGACTCGTTCAAAGAAGAATATGGTAGTGGCCTTTGTTGTGATACTCTTCTTGCAAGCAACCAATATGGTCATCTTAGAAAATATATGACCACAAATACGCAATTGTTTGCATGCTTGGTAGAAGGAATACTAGACACATAGTCCATGGAGATAGTAGGCAAAGGAGTATACAAGCCTTGCTTCTTAATAGTTGTCTTGGTGATGGCACCATTAGTGCAGGATTTGATGTATTTTCTAACATCGTCTTAGAGATTTGGCTAATAAAAATACTTATGTAGTATCGCCATAAATTTCTCCACAATAAAGTGTCCTGTGACGCAACTATAGTGTGCCTCCCAAATCAGCTTGGAACGTTTGCTTGAAGGAACACAACAATAACCCATGTAGCATATTAATGCATCCTAGAGGTGGAAATTTAAAAGTTTCTTTCCATCCACTAGCATTTGGTATGTGGTGGTGAACTAGGGATGATTTTTAGATAGTTGTGGTTATCTAGAGGTCTTGTCGCCATAAGAGTTGAGAACAATGGTCAGTGCTGGAATCAGTGGCCGACTGAGACAATCTGCAACATGTTTAGTGTTTCCATTCTTGTACTTCATATTCAAATGGAATTGTTGCAGATATGTGGACCATTTTTTATGGTGATCATTCTGAAACTTCCCTTAGGTTTGTATAAATTGTAGGGGTCGGTGATCTATGTGGATGAACATCTCTTTCCCCATAATGTAATGTTTCCATTTTTGGAAAGCTTGCATGCTTGAATACATCTGCTTATCATATTTGGGGTGTTTCCGAATTGTGTCAGAAAATGTCTCGCTGTGATAGGCCATCGGATCCTCTTACTGGGTAAGAACTGCACCAATAGCATAGTTAGAGGTGTTTGTCTCAATTTAAAATGGTTATTGTAGGTATAACAATGTGAGCACACATGCAGAGGAGAGGAAGTGCTTTAACTCAATGAACACCTTCCATTGAGACGCAGACCAACAAAACTCTGCTTTCACTCCACCCTTGGTAACCTAACTCAAATGCCAAGTGATATGGGAGAATCCCAACATGAACCTTCGATAAAAAATGGCAAGGCCCGAAAACCTACGAAGCTCTGTGAGAGTGGTGAGGGATCGATAATACTGAATGGATTGGATCTTAGCCATATCCACATGCACACCTTACTCATCTATGATGGAACCGAGATATTGGACCTCGCTTATGCTAAAGGTGCATTTCTCTAGGTTGGCACATAGTTTGTGCTACTGGAGGGTTTGAAGGACCTGTTGAATGTGTTGCAAGTGTTTTTTCCTTTGTACCTAATTCCCCTAACACTAATGTCACTCCTAAACCTTCTTAAGCCCACCCCCCTTCCCCTCCACCCTCCCCCTTGTCAAACTCTTTCAACTTAATATTATATATTATTATTCCCCTTTAAGTTGTTTATCTAATTGTATTTTTATTCCTATAATCTCATTTTAATTTTATTTCAATTCTTCTTCTTTATATTCAATCTTATTCTAATTTAATTCATCTTTGGTTCTTTTTGTATTCTAAATTATCCTATACTATTTTAATCTAATATTCTAATTGAATCTTATATTTTAATTTTTCTTTGAATATTGTTTTATTGTAAATTAATACTATATTATTCTAATATTAAATTAATATGGGGTAGTGTAACTAATAAATGAAATGTCTTTTTGGTGGAATCTAACAAATTGATTTTTTGTAAGATTGAAATGAAATGCACTTTTGAATGTATAAATGGATTCAACACCCTAAAAAAACCTTGAGGCACTTCATCTTTTTAGAACAAACAACTTAAACTTATGATTTTTAAAAATCTATGACAGATTTTCAATAGAATGGACTAGAAAAGTTGTTCGGAAAATGGTCATTTCATCTATTGGTTAGACTAAGCTATTCAATATTATTAATAACTTGATTCCAATCAAAAATTAATTGTCCAATTTGATTTTAATATAAACTTTCAACCAGTGTTCCTAGGGGTAATTCAATTGGCGATCAAAATGAAGTGAAATTGTCAAAACTAAGAGATCCAAGATTCAATCCCTAGGTTGTGACCCGATGGAAAGAGAGTATCTGATGACCTAGTTTCTGATTCTTCTGAGTTAACACACAGACTCATTTAACCTAATATCTTAATATTTCATTTCCTTATTTACATTCTATTTTAATCTTATCCTATCTAAATTGACCATTGTACTATTTAATCCAATGTTATAATTTATTCTCATTTAATATTATTTAGTATTAAATTAGATTTTTATTTTTCTATTCCAAATATATGTAAATGCTTAATACCAATTTAATATAAATATTTATCACGTGTCAAATCAACTAATATGATTAATTTTATTAGTTTCTTGATGAAGTATTTATTAAATATTAAATTTATACTATAATGATAAATTTCTTAAGTTATTAATATAATTTAGTAAATATTAAATCTAAATAATTATGTATACCTTATAAAATATTATTTCATAAATTATTATAAAATTTTAAATTATTATTATTTATTTAGTATTAAATATTTTCTAATGCAACTATCATTTATTAATTACTTGATTCCTTAAATTTAATAATTTATTTTAATAGATATTAAATCTTATTAAATATCTATTATTTGAATTATTGGATAGATCAAATTTTTTAGTTTAGTATGGTGACATGGTTCCAAACTTCTTTTGTTTTACTCCTTTTTTAATCAAAAATTGAAGATGTGATTAATCCTAAAGAATGATCTAAAAAAACATGAACCTCAAATGTTTGAAATCATAGATAATTAATATTTTTCAATAATAAAATAAATTAATTGATATGTTTATATCTTTTTCATCTTCCATAACAGTGATATTTCTTCTAGAGTCTCTATTTGCATATCAAATCAAGCTTTTTGTCCTTGAAAATAAAAAAAGTGTTCATCTCAATAACAATACACCATTTTCCAAAAAACATCACTATCATCAAATTCTTAATTGTGAAAATCTACAAGCTAAAATATAGAGAGGAAAAAAAATTAAAAAAATCAAACAAACAAGCAAAAATAATTGGAAAACATTTAATCCATTTCTACTTTGCATAATGTAAAATTAAAAATAATTACACTAATATTAAATAAATTTTTATGATTTTTATAATTTAATTTATAAAAAATTTGAGTTAAGATAATCCATTTAAATTATAAAATTTTATCATAAATTATAACTAACATGTAAATATTAATTTCTAAACTAAAAAAAATTACCTTTTCAATCTTTATTTTATACTACAGTTTCCTTCCTAATATATTAGGAACAATATCATCATTATAACTATTACAAAACGACTTTTGCGATTACAAACAAAGATTTATCATAAATTATAACTGGCCTTTAAATATTAATTTTAAAATTAAAAATATTCTCTTTTCAATCTTTATGTTGAACTTCCATTTCCTCCCTAATATATTGAAAACAATATCATCACTATAATACCACCCTATTCATTACAAAACGACTTCTGCAAATCCAAACAAAACGTACCTATCACTGTACACAACTATCATTAAAAAACAAAATGTACGTATGACATTCATTAGAAAATTACTCATACCTAACTTCATAGGAAAAACCCAACAGACGGGCCATTCAAACACCAAACGATAAAGAATCATTCACACCACCAAATAGCACAAACTGCCACCTCCTACTAGTTCATTATACAATCATGATATCCATCAACTAAACCAGATTATTTGAAAAATATATTTCAAGATTGAGCGGCCATTATGAAGTACTAGGTATTGATGCAATGTGATCCAGACGATATCAAAACTGTAAGTTGAAAAGCAAATCACCCCAAAAGCACCAATGTTTTTTGTGTGATTCAGTGGAATTCTAATATTACGACATGGAATCCCTTCGCAACTAGTCTGGTTTTCATTATCTTGTAGCGACATTCTGCATAACAATCTGTCCAAAGAAAATTGGTTTGTTTTTATTGAGAGGGAAGATAAAGCGGAGAGAAAGAATAGAAGGGGTGAAGTGGTGTGCTCTCAGTTAATGGCAGTGTAGAAGGATCATCTAATGTTCCTTATGTGTTTTGTGGCATGTGCAAATCTAACAATGTGTCTGTTTGGGTTTTGGTGTAACCAACAAGGGGTATCAAAGCCAAAGGTCTCTAGTTAGAAACACACCTGGTTTGGGTTGGAACTCACCTGACTTGCATTGGGGGGAGATTGTTGTGCTCCCTGTTAATGGGGATGTGGAAGGAGAACGATGATCCAAGGCTCCCTGTGTGTTTAATGGCATGTGTTTAAATCTACCAATGTGTATGTTTACTAACACCTGCAGGTTAGTTCCACCTGGCTTGCGTTGTTTACTAACACCCACAGGTTAGTTCCACCTTGCTTGGGGAGATTGTTGTGCTCCATGTTAATGGGGGTGTAGAAAGAGAAGGATGATCCAAAGCTCCATGTGTGTTTAGTGGCATGTGTTTAAATCTATGATGTGTATGTTTACTAACACCTGCAAGTTTTGGTGTAACAGCACTCCAACATGAAGAAAAGAAAAAGTGTTGACATAACTGTTTCAACAGTAAAAGAAAAGGAGAATATTGCAGGATTACTGAAATTGTACAGAGATGGTACAATTTTCCGTAAAGAGGAACTCCGAACGTCCAACTCCTCCTTGCAAGGAGAAGCACCAGAAACTTAGGTCGCAAGTAAAGATAAGGCGTTCAATGAGAAGCTGGGGTTATGGGTTCGACTCTACCTGCCCTCTTCTCACCTCCAACAGCAACCACAAAGTTCTATTATCTCTGGTTGTTATTCACACCAATGCTTTGGTAGTATAGGTTTTATTGAGAGAACATTTCCACTTTGGCTCCTTACAACAATGTTTCCTTGTAATGTTTATTGATCTCCTATAGTATTGAACTACCCAACGGTACAGGAGATGAATTTAGAAAAAACTTTATTTAAGCATTAGTTTTTTTTTTTCATGTTGTTTTATTTCTGGAAATCTGAAAATTTAGGTGTATAATTATTATTATTACTGGTCACTGTTAAATTAGAGACCTTTTGTTTGTGGGACAACTGACTTACTTTCCTCTACCTATTTCACTGCCAAATCTAAGAAAGCATACATACTCTACCTCTCTAATTTTAAACTTATGACTTCTTCAAAGGAAAAAAGTGCTATTAATAAAAATAATTCTTATTAAATTTGTTTATTTATTTTAGAATTTTGACATACTTAAAAATATTTATACTTTTAAAATTAAAATTATAAAATAGTATAAAGTTGAATGAAATTATAATATTAAAGAAAGATATATGACTTTGGTAAACTTTTTAATGGATTTGAAAACAACTTACAAATTAATTTACTTAGGATTATCGTCTCAGGAAAATTTTTATTTGGGATTTTTATCATCATTATTATTATTTGATATATGAAGGATGTAATATTTTAGAAAGGAAAAAAGAAAAGAAAAAAGAGTTAAAGTAAATTTGAAAATATATAGGTTTTATTTTATTTTTTAGAGTGACTTTTTTTTTTCTTTTTAATAAGAACAATGATTATTATTAGTTATAGGAATAGGATAACAATAAGATGAGAAGAGACTTCTCAAAATTGCTTTAAATTTTTGACAAAATTATAAATGGTTGAAGCAACTATAAGATAAAGGTGCAAATCATGATTAAAATGAAGAATATACAAAGAAGCTAATCTATATAATATGGATACTATACAAAATATCATTATATTTGAATTTAAATAAAAAAAAATTTCTCGTTAAAACTATTCTATTATTTACAGGATCAAGAAAAACAGTTACATTCACAGAGTCATTTTACCAGAGGCCAACTGTGGCACTTTGGAATAGGAGTAACCAAAAAGAGCAGCCCTCGCAGGGGCACCACGTCTGAGCAAAACAACGCTCGCAGGGGCACTATACCACAAAATTGCAGCGAGACCAAACTAGACATCCCGCGCAGGGGCGTTGGACCAAAAGTGTTCATCCCTCGCAGGGGCATCAAAAGACCTTCAACATTATCCCTTTCGGGCAGTACAGACATAGCAAGAATAGACTTTAAGCAAAATAACATAAACAGAAAACCAAAACAAGACCTGAGCAGCGAAGGAGGACGGCTATTCGTCCGGCTCCTCCTCGACCACCCTGTACGAGCCATATTTCTCAATTTCCTCTGCACTGGGAAAGGAGTCCATGTTGACATTGTCCCCTTTGGATGTCGACACCTCCTGAGTCTGAGGAAGGTTAGAAACATGCTCTGGAGCATCCGCTGGCATCTCCTTGACGTCCTCTGAGCTTCCACCCGGGTGCTTCCCCTTGCTGTGATGAACATCGCCACCATCCGGAGATTCCTCAAGGAAGAGAACCGATACGTGGGCATTGATACGGGGTTTGTCCAGAGAACTACTAAAGGTGAAAATGGCAGAACCGAAGGCAGGCATAGGTGCCGGATCAGAGTCTGGGGCACTGGAGTCCATGAATTGGCTTGTTTGGAGGGGGTTGGCCTCAGCGATTCGATGGCAATGGCAACGGCAACAGTGGGATTGGGACGCATCGACTGGAGGACGTGAAGACCCTCCCCGGGCAGAACCTCGACGGCTGAGCAATCGTTGTCGAGGCCTAACCATCTTTGCAAGAGCACCAGGGGTATGGAGCAATGCGGAATAGGATAACCTTTCAGACTTGAGACGGCACCCAACAGACAGGAAGAAGGCTTTCATAGCAAGAGCTGTTACTTGGAGAACCATAGACCAGGCAAGAGCCTGAACTCCGAGAACCAAAAACTGAGCGTGAACCAGCGCATGGAGAGCCGACCCACCACCTTTTTTAACCTCCTCATCACCACCTCGAGTCCTGTTCGCCATAACTGCTAGCTACAGTCGCACCAGTAAACCGTACGGAGCATTGAAGTGCTTCTATTGTTCTCCCATGCTTTTATTCCTTGGCGGCGAGCATCGAATCAATTTTCCTGCGTTAATCTTGAGGCAACACATGGCTAGCATGTGGCTCCTCATAAACACGCATCTTGTCACCCGCATCCGGGGAAGCAGCATCGCTTTGGACCAGGCTAGCGCATTCCTGAGCCTGGACATTATTTGGTATAATAGTCGTGTTTCCTGTGAGAAGGGTATTCTCGTTTTCCACCCCTATGTTGGCCAGGAGGTCAGCAACCTTGTTGCCTTCCCTTTTTATATGATTGAAGGAAATGGCCCTGTTGCTGCGGAGCGCTTGTTCGATGGCCTCCAGCCTTGCTTCGAGCCTCCAACTGGCGGCGATTTTCCTTGCTTGAGATCCATTCTGGAGGCGCTTGGCCATGTTTATAAGGATCTGGGAGTCTCCTTCCACGACCAGGGGTTGAAGGTTGAGATTCCAAGCGAGAAGGAGCCCTTGCCAAAGTCCCTCTAGCTCAGCTGAGTTGTTGGTGTCCCACCCTATGTTTCCAAAGTATATCTGCAGGGGAGTGCCTTCATGATTCCTTAGAATTCCTCCAAAGCCGGCCATTCCAGGATTGCCTTTGGAGGCACCATCGAAATTGAGCTTATAGGAATGCTTAGGGGGAGCGGTCCATGTGCCCTTGTTTATGATGCTGCTTTTGGAAGGGCCGTTCTTGTGTAGTCCCTGAGGTAGATGCAATTGCCAATTGTCTAGAATGCCTTTCTCATTGTTTAGAGAAGGAAGATCCTCCTGTGTCCAGGATCGGAGCATCAGCGTTTCTTTGAGATTCCCACAAAGCCTATTCCATATATTTTCGATTGGAGAGCGTTGGTTTTTGAATATGCGTTTGTTCCTTTCCTTCCAGATGCTCCAGAGGATGAGCCCTGGGATTATGTTCCACAAACAGTTGAGAAGCTCGCTTTTATAAGGATTCTGTGGCCAGTGTCTTAAGGAGTTGGTTATGTCGTTCTCCATTCTGCATCTTCTTTGACATCTAAAGCTCGCCTTTTCCCATAGCTGATTGACTAGGGGGCAGGTGTCTAGGAGGTGTTGGAGAGTTTCCTCATTATGATTGCAATTATGACAAATGGAGGGACCATGAAAGTTTCTGCTCCTTAGTTTGTCCCAAGTGAGGATTCTTTTATGTCCTACCAACCATAGGAAATAAGAGACTTTGGGCCAGGATCCGAGACCCCAGATTTTGCTCCAGATTGGGTCAGAAGGGGTAGTGATATTGCATACGATCTTATAAGCCTCTGATGTGGTAAAGGCACCTTTTGGTTGATATCCCCATCGAAGAATGTCACTGCCTTCGTCATGTCTAATGCTTCTTTTCCGTAACTCCTTCTCCAGCTCCTCAGCATCCCGAAGGTTTGTGTTATTGATTAACTGATTACCCTGTTTCCATTTCCTGAATCCATGCTCCGTTTCCTGCATCCAAAACTGTCGGATCTTTTCTTGCTGCTGCTCCTACCTATTGAATTCCAGAGATGGATTAAGAACGCGGCTGAGCTATGGCATTTGGTTCCATGCATCTGTCCAGAATCTTGCCATTCTGTCGTCTCTCACTTCCCAAAAACTGTGGTGCTGAATTAATTGGAAGTGCTGTTTGGCTGCATTCCAGATTAGCGAGCCTTTTTCATTGGGAGTGAACCTGATGAGCTCTTCCTGAGGTCTGTTATTGGCATATTTGGTTGTCCAGATTTTGACCCAAGGTTTTTCTGGGTAAGTGACCCATTGCCACCAAATTTTAGCGCTCATAATGGAGTTGCTATGCTCTGGGTCTCTCAGCCCAATGCCCCCTTTATCTTTGGGCGTGCAGACGGTGGTCCATTTTACAAGAGCCCATTTACGGTTAGTTTCCGAGCTGCCCCATAGGAAGCCACGCTGAATATTCCTGATTCTTTTTAAAACCCATTTCAGCGCTGCTAGGATTGAGAACAGATAAAGTGGCATTGCTTGAAGGACTGAATTAATGAGCACCACACGACTGGCCAAATTCAAAGTTCTGTGCGTCCAAAGGTTAAGACGGGATTCGAGCTTCTCAATGAGAGTTCACCAAGAGGAATGCTTTATGGCTGAAGCAGTGAGGGGAGCTCCAAGGTATTTGGAGGGGAGGGTAGCAGTGGGAAATCCCAGGATATGAGAAACCGCTGTATTGACAGTTGGAGGAGTGTGAAAGAAAAAGATCTGCGATTTGGAGCTATTGACACTGGTGCCTGAAGCTTCAGAGAAATCATTGAGCAGGGCTTTGAAGCAGGAGGCTTCCTGGATAGAAGGGTAGCCAAATAGCATGGTGTCATCAACAAACTGTTGATGAGAAGTTGCAGGGGTGTTGTGAACAGAGAGGCCTTTGAGCTTATGAGAGTGGAGGGCGTGTTTGATGTGACGACCTAGACCTTCAGCCATTAGAACAAAGAGGAAGGGGGATAGGGGGTCACCTTGCCTGATTCCTCGGGATGGTTTGAAGGGGCGGGAGAGGATTCCGTTCACAAGGATGGAGAAGTGTGTGGATGTAATTAGACTCATGATCCAATGGATCCACATAGAACAAAATCCAAAGGCCATTAGCATTTGCTGAATGTAAGTCCAGCTGAGTTTATCAAAAGCCTTAGAGAGGTCCAGTTTGAGAATCATACATGCCTACGTTGATTGCTTGAGGGAGTGTATTATCTCGTGCGTGAGGAGTATGCCATCCATGATCTGTCTCCCTTCCACGTACCCCGACTGTTCCGGAGAGATGAGCAGAGGCAAGAGGGGCTTTAACCTGTTTGCAATAACTTTAGATATGACTTTGTAAATTACGTTGCAGAGAGCAATCGACCTATATTTGTCAGGGGTGATTGAATCCTCCTCTTTTGGGATAAGGGAAATGAAGGTAGAATTGAGAGAGGGAAGCAACCAATGGAGAGCTCTTGATTCTTCTACAATTTGCCATACCTCCAGTTTTATCAGCTCCCAGAAGGTGTGAAAGAACGTAGTGGTGAATCCATCTGGGCCAGGGGCTTTTCCTTCCTTAAGCTGGGACATTGCCTCATCCACCTCCTGAGACAGAATAGGGCGAAGGAGAAGCTCATTATGTTCCTCCGTGATGAGCTTTGGCACATTGTTGGTTATTCTTTCAATTGCAGGTCGCCTGTCTCCTTCAGGCTCTTGATGGACATGATTGAAGTGATTAAGGAATTCCTCCTCAATTTCCTCATGCTTCTCTACTTTTGCCCCCCCTTGTTTTTGAATGAAAGGGATGCTGTTGTGCATTCTTCGTTGAACAGTGGTTCTGTGGAAGAATTTGGTATTTCACTCACCTTCTTTCAGCCATCTGATTCTGGATTTTTGCTTCCAATATATTTCCTCCTGCTTCCTCCTTTCCTCTAGTTGGCTGTGGATGCGTCGTTCCTGTTCCAGAGTTACCTCAGTGTGCCCCTCTGTAGTTATTTTTTGCTGGAGTTCCGTCAGTTCCTTGTTTAGGTCTTGTTGCGCTTTAAAGATGTTTCCAAAGGTCTCCCTATTCCAACGCTTTAGGTGATTTTTTAAAAACCTGAGCTTCTGTTGGAACTGATACATCTTGGACCCTTCTGGTGGGATGAAGGATGTCCATGTTGTTTTGAAAAAGTCTTTAAATGAGGGATGTGAGAGCCAGAACTCTTCGAAGCGGCAGGGTCTTCTGGTCAGGTCGCCTGGTCTTTGCCATTGGAGGGCAATAGGCCAGTGATCCGAACCTGTATGAGGAAGTATAGCAGCTGAAATGTCTCCTCCGAGATGAACCGCGTTATCTGATATGAGGAAGCGATCCAGTTTGGATGCAATTTGATGCTTACCTGCCCTGCGATTGCTCCATGTAAAAGTGTCGTTACAAAAGGAATATCTATGAGAGAGGTATTCTGAATGAAATCCTTGAAATGGGCATTCTCTTGTTCCATTCTATTTCTCCCCCCGACCTTCTCCTCTAGCTTGGTAATCATGTTAAAATCCCCTCCAATAATCTAGAGCGGGTGCCTCCTATTGTTGTTCAAAGCTTCTATAGTGTCGAGAAGTGCAATTTTGGTTCCTGTATCCTGCGGGAAATATACATTTGATAGGTTTCCATGAATATTCGTGCCTAGAATGTGGAAGGCTACCTAGATGAGGTGATGAGAAGCGTGAAAATTTGAAAGAGTTAACGCTTGTGTGTTCCATGCTATAGCAAGCCCTCCTGAAGCTCTAGAGGAATCCATCGCTACCGATCGACAACTTGGCCATGCTTTGGAGAGAATGTTGCCTAATGTAGCGCTGTTACATTTGGTTTCCTGGAGAAAGCATAGTTGCGGCTTTTCCATTTTAATCATGTTTTTTAACATTCTGAGTTTTCCTGGGCTATTGAGCCCCCTTAGGTTCCATGATACAAGCTTCATGGTTCAACTATTAATAGAGGGTTTATAGTACTTCGTCAATTTAGCATACCTGCCTGAGTCTACCAGGATTTTCCCAATCTCGATCGTTCGCTGAAGATCCGTTCTTCTTCCTCTTTTTTTGGTGTCTTTTGGGGGAAGGCTTCCATCCCAATGGCTTCCTGGCTGTATACCTAGTTGTTGCTGTTGATAGGCCCTTGAAATGACCACTTCCAGCGTGTTGAGTTGAGTCTCTGGTATACTGTCGTATGCTTTCTTTTGCATGCTAGTTCTAGTTCCAGAATGTCTAGGCCGTTCAGATCTATGCTTTCTGGTTCTTCTTCCATCTGTTGCACTTGGTTGCTTCCTTCCATATTAATCTCTGAGCTGTGAAGGGGGTCTAGCTTTCCATCGACTTCCATATCCTTGTATTTCCCTGCCGACTCTTTTTGTCCTTCTTTGAGGTTTGCTGGAATGATAATGGGGTTTTGAAGTTTGGAGGGGGAAGCTGAAGGAGGGGGATGGGAGGAGGACGAAGGAGGAGTAGGGCTAGTCTCGGAGATCGGGGGTTGCTCATCAGAGGTCTGAGCAAGAATTTCAAAACTGTTCTTTGTAGCTGGGCCATGGGTATTATTTTGCTGGGGCTTATTCCCATTTGTGGGTTTTTTGTGCGCTCGCTTTCGGCTAGGGGCTTTGGTGAAGCCGTCCTGGGTTAGGGTTTCTGAGGGATCAGGAGTATTGGCTTTGGCATTCAGAGGACAGTCCCTGAATAGATGCCCAAGAGCATGGCATTTTCGACAACGAAAGGGGACATGCTCATAGTCCAGAGGTTGAATCCATTCTTCGTCACGGTGAGAGAGACTTACCGATTCTGGCAAAGCTTCATCCAGGCGCATGAAGACGCAGATGCGGGCATAAGAAGTGTATCTGCGCATTTTTGTTTCTTCTGCCACCCTGATGTATTCCCCCAATCCATTTCCTATATCTTTGAGAATGTCCTCGTCCCAATATTCATCTGGAAGTGAGTACATTCTGATCCAGACTGGCGCCCATGTGAGATCTTCCTTATCCGGGTTAAATCTTGGTATCCATTCCCTCAAATACAGACCCGCTGAGTTAAAAAAGTAGGGCCCTGCTCCCAGAATTCTGTATTTGTCCTCAAGACAGAAGAAAATCGCAGTAAAGAAGCCTTTCGGCCCTAGCTGCAGAGTAACATCTCCTTTGGGTTTCCACTTCGCCGCAATCCATCCATATAAGGCTTTTTCTGTCGGCCAAAACCCTATAAACTTCCCAATAAGGGCATGATCCCTCATGTATTCGATTCGCTTGTCAATCTTGTGTCCCGGCAGCTCTATTCTGGGCCGTTCTTTAGCTATAGGCTTGCATGTAGTCGAGGAGACTTTCGGAACTTCTTCTGGTTTTTCCTCTCTATCTTGTGTGACGCTGGCTTTGTCCTTCCGACCGCCTATCTCCTTGTTCCCGTGTTGTTGCCTGTTCTCTTTGTTCATTACCTCCTTATCGACAGATCCAAAGACAAATGTCTGCTCATGACCGTGCTGCGAGGTAGTTGCTCTGGGGGAGGGCTCTCACACCCTCCCCTGAGGACATTCCATTGTGCTACTCTAGAACCCTGCAACGCTGTTACGAAACTGGTGTTTTGGTCAGGCCTGTGAATCGATCCGGTACTGTGCAGTCTGCGCCGTCGAAGCTTTTCTCAGAACCCTAATCCTATTTGAATTTAAATAATTAAGAAACAAAGAAAATTAAAATATTATAAGGAGGTAGTTAACCTTAATCTAGAAGATGAAAAATATATAAAGTATTTATGAGTTTGGTGCAAATAAAAAAACCAATATTACTAAAATAGAAACAAACTCTAAGAAATTCTATAGAGAGACTACATGTTCAAGAAGTGAAAAATCTATCATGAAAGTTGAAAATGAAAAATATTATCTCTTATGGTATTTTGGGAATGAAAAGTTTAAATTTATTTTCAAAATTAAATTATCAAAACTAGAATAAATTTGGAACAGTGATTATTATTAGCTATAGGAATAGGATAGCAATAAGATGAGAAGAGGCTTCCTAAAATTGCTTTAAATTTTTTACAAAATTATAAATGGTTGAAGCAACTATAAGATAAAGATGCAAATCATGGTTACAATGAAGAATATATAAAGAAGCTAATCTATATAATATGGATACTATACAAAGTATCATTACGTTTGAATTTAAATAATTAAAAAACAAAGAAAATTAAAATATTATAAGGAGGTAGTCAACCTTAATCTAGAATATGAAAAATATATAAAGTATTTAGAATGTGAGAAATATATAAAGTATTTATTAGTTTGACTAGTGCAAATAGAAAAACCAATATTACTAAAATAAAAACAAACTCTAAATTTTTTTATAGAAAGGACTACATGTTCAAGAAGTGAAGCATCTATCATAAAAGTATCTATCAAAAAAGTTGAAAATGAAAAATACTATCTCTTATAATATTTTGGAAATGAAAAATTTTAATTTATTTTCAAAATTAAATTATCAAAACTCTAATAATTTGGAACATTGTTTTCTAAACATAGGAAAAAATTCTAAAATAGTATAAGTAATGTCTTACTTTTTCTTGAAGATTTAGTAAATTCTATTCGTCTTCATCATTATCACTACAAAGAGATCAAATACCAAATAAAATTAAATTACACTTTAATATTTTTTTTAATTACTTTGAAACATATTCACATTATTTTTTTATATATATTAATTTTAATAATTTACAAATTAAATTTTAAAATTTTATATATTTAATTATTTCATTTAAAATAATATTAATAAAATTAATTACATGAAATAAAATGTATTTTATAACATTTTTTCCTAAAAGTATTATATCTAAATAAAAATTGATATGTATTATATCTAAATACAAATTGATATCGATAAAATTTAATCATTAATATTCTAATTTTAAATCCATTTTTAATCAAAATGTTTCAATACGAAAAAGATGTAAATTTAATTGTTCAGAAAAATATTTTAATCTATATTTTTCAATTAAAAAAAAAAGTTTAAACCATGACAATGTCGAGATTCTAAGCGGTGATGGTTCTTGCTTATAATTTCCTAGGATGTTCCATCTGAGGTTGGAGAGAAGCTTCAGGTTGGAGAGAGACCTATAAGGTTAGACTAGATGATGTGTTTCGAAGGGTGGCTAACCTATGATTTCTTTGGTGGAGTATGAGAGTGTTTAGATTCTAATGCTTAGGTTGATTAACAATGGAACCAATATTTTTGTAGACGTTATTAAGGTAGGAGGTTGCATTGATATAAAGACTACTTGAATGGATATAGTTAGGGAATGTTGATGTCTATCCCTATGATTTGTTGATATTGGTTCAATCACAATGGTCTTAGATGGTGAATTGTGTCAGGCTAGGTTTGACTAACTCCAGAAATTGTATTTTTCGTTAAGGGAAATCATGAATATATACAAGGAGAGGGAGATTATTGGAATTCATATTCCAATGTCTCTTTATCTTCTCTATTTTCTTATTTACAATATTTACAAGTTAATCCCAAAGATTAGGTGTCAACAGCCCCCCCCCCCCCCCCCCCCCCCCGCCCCTTAATCTGAAGGGATGTTTGTGAGTCTAAGCATCATTTTGAATCTTTCAAACTTTTATGTTCCAAGCGCTTTGGTGAAGATGTCTGCAATATGCTTATTTCTCGCACAATGGCATAGGTGAATAAACTTAACCTCAACTATGTTCGGTTGTGTTATATTCTTTCCACGACTAGCCTATGTAGTTAACCGGGGGGTTAGAGGGGAGGCGGATCCCCCCCTTTGTTGCATCGATTGCGCAACTGGATGGTCACAGGGGGGGGAAGTAACCCCCCTTATCTAGGGGGTTTGACGGGGGCGGGTAGCCCCCCTCTACGGGGTCTGGGGCAGCACCAGGGGAACAAAAATTACCAGCATACGAACACATAAAACACATATGAACAAAGATTTTCCCATGGATCCCAAAACCGGGACTATCAGATTGATTGTTCAAATTTTGCTTTATCTGTTACTGATGATGATCCCAGAACTATGAAGGGAGCAGTAGATTCAGAGGATGGAAAACTCTGGAAAGAGGCCATGGTTGATGAAATGACACCTTTGCACAAAAATGAGGCTTGGGATCTGGTGGAGTTGTTGGCTGGAAGGAAATCCATTGTTAGCAAATGGGTGTTCAGGAAGAAGACAAATGCAGAAGGAAAGGTGGAGAAATACAAAGATCGGTTGGTAGCAAAAGGTTATTCCCAAGTGCGGGGAATCGATTTTGGTGATATTTTTTCTCCTCTTGTCATGGTAGCTTCTATTTGATTACTTTTATCTGTTGCTATTGCTTTTGATTTTGAGGTAGAACAGATGGATGTGAAGACAACATTTCTTCACTTGGATCTAGAAGAGGAGATCTACATGAAACAACCTGAAGGCTTTGCAATGAAGGGTAAGAAATAAATGGTATGCAAGTTAAAGAAGTCTTTGGATGTGGTATCAGAAATTTGATACATTTATACGGGGACTTGGCTTCACCAGAAGAAAAGCAGGTCACTGTGTGTATTTTAAATTATTTGGTGACCGTGTTATTTATTTGGTCCTGTATGTTGTTATAGAAATTTTTGTGCCTGACAGCTATAAGCATGAAATGTCCATAAACCAAGGGATCCTAAGTCCCTAAAAGTGTTGTTCCAGATCCTAAAGAAACAAGGTCAACAAATTATAGCTTCTCCCAGAAGTTCTCCACCAGAAACTGCTCAGAACTAGTCAAATTAGGATCATTTCAGCTGCTCCACTAGCTAGCTGCGTTGCAAAGCACCCAAATACACTGGCTAGGTGCGTTGCAATGCACTTGAATGCACTATCAGGGTGCGTCGAGAGGGAAATGACAAGTGGCAGAGTCATTCCACGAGGTGGAGAGACAATGGAAGCTTCCAGAATCTTCTCCAAAGACACTTGCCTCACTGAATTCGACCAGTGATGAGTAAGAGGCTCTCAGTCTCCAAGTGGAAGCAAGAACTGACAAAGAGAGGCCACTAATCAATTCATGAGCTGACTCATCCTCTTTGCATACATCTATATATGGATCCCTCAGCAAGAGATCCGGAGGCTGGAATTTTGTACATTGCAGAGAATTGTTGTTGGTTTCGAGATAGATATCAGAGTATTGGGTGATTTATGCTTTGTTGGAGGTGAAGAGGGGATTCTATGCTGGGAGGTTGATGCTGGATCAGGAATCATCGGTTGTAACTCCTCCTGGATCTTCTTGTTTAATCAATAAAACTATTTTAGTTTCTCCTACATGCTTGTATATCATTGATGTTTGTTATATTTGTATGTTTAGCTTAAATCTGATCCTAAGCTTTTTATGAACATAAATCCATGTCTTTGTGTAGTTTCCTTATTCTGTGATCTTGCAGGAACTTGGTGACGCTGGGCAAGTAAGGGAGCAGCTAGCTGGAAGCTGTCAAAGAGGAGAGAGATTGGATCAAAGGACTAGCGCAAGACACAGGTTGGTTCATCCTATTCCTCTTCGTTTATAGTTCATAAAGGAGAATACAAGAGTAGTTTTCCCTGTTTGTTTCTGAGGTCACTGTCACAACTCAGTGGGATAGGGTCGTTCTGAATAGACACTTTCCCGATAACAAAATGGCGACTCCGCTGGGGATCGTGTCTAGTTAGTTTGTTTGTGCTTCTCTTGTTGTTTGTTTCATAAACTTAGAAGTAGCGAATCGAAATGCATTTGCCATTAACAAATGCAAAGTAGACATCTGCTGCTTCAATCCATTCACTGGATCTATTTATGATCTGAACAGCTGATTCACAAATGATCTGATTACCCTTTGTGATAGCTCTTAAACCTCTTTTAAATCAACCCTCTGATTGTGCATTACTGATTGCTTTTACTCGGCCAAAAACCATAGATTAAACTACAAACCGTGACCCAGAACCCAGATAGAATTCTCGTTTCTGCCCCAGCGCAGGTGCTGTGAAGAGTTCCTGCATTTCAGCGCAGTTCCCGAGAGGGCAACTTGCGTTGCAATCCAGTTTCTCTGTGTACCAGGTGCGTTGATCAGCTTAGCCCTGTGCAGCTGAGGTTCTTTGCTCATTTTTTCCAGTTTTGCCTCTGATTTTTGCAGCCTGTGATTAGTGTGTGTGTCTGTTTAAAAGCCCTTTTTCTTTGCCTTAATTCCGCCTCAGTTGTATAAAAGAAACTGTATTTTTTTTGTGTGTTTGTTACGTCATTTACAGTTTCCCATTGCAAAAGTAGAATAGTCATACCGTCGTCCTTTGATTTAGATCTGTCGTAAGTGTCGATTTTGATCTTAGGAGAAAGTTTATTTGCTGTTGACAGTTGATTATGCTTTCACTTTTGACTTTGGCTTGAATTTGTGAATTTCTAGTGTCGAAACAAGTGTTTACTTCAAAATCGTAAAGTGTCGTAATCGTCTCTACCTTTTGATTTCGAAAAGAAGCTTGTTTGTGTTTTTCACTTGAAAGCGAATTCAAATTTGTACAACAACTTTCTTTTTAGGCATCAATATTAAGAAAGTGAAAAAACAAATACATGCACATGTGCATTTGCATATTGACAGTCTGTTTGGCTTGATTTAGGAGAAGTGCATTTACAGTGTGCTCTTTGCTCTTTGAGAAAAGATTGTGTCTTTCTTTTCCCCTTGTAGCTAGGATTTTCATTGTTGAAAAGAGATAAAAGCTTGCTTATCATCTTTAGATTGCATTTTAGGAATTACATCTACATCTCGTGGTGAACCCAAAAGGCAAACTTCATAAGAAAGATCAACCTAAAATAAATTCAATGAACTTAACAACGCTTTGTAACTTAACGCACAACATTTAGAGGTCTAGGCTAGAGACGTATTCCGGCGTCGTAAAACGTGGTAACTGTTGTCCTCACTGATGGTTGGGTGATTCCTCCACTTTGAGACGATAAGTGCCAATACGGACTTGTGCTCCCACGTACCGTCGAGTATAAATTGGGAGACCCCTACAGGCATAAAATCTTTATCCATAGGAAGCCGTGTCGGCTGCCCTACTAATCGCAATGCACCGAACACAGCATTCGGGAAGATTGACTGTCGTACCGTAAAAAGTATTCTGCAGTTTTGCAATTGGTTTGGTACTCCCTCTACCTAGACCTCCAGAGCAGTCCCTTTGGTTCCTTTTCAGAATCCTTAACGGAAAAGGTCCATCTGAGCACTTGTCACTTCAGGCTCATTAAAAATCGAAGGAGAATAGAGTCATCTTTTGTTTTTTCTCGACTCTTAAAAACTGAAAAAACAAGTTGTTTCAAAAGCGTCTAAAATTCATTTAATACAGAAACATACTTTCCCTTTTATTTTAGTTGATCGAGTAATCCGCAATCGTGGAAGAAAGTCAATTGAAACCCCGTCGTTCGCGGAGGCTTACGAGTCAACCGTCTTTGTCTCCGGAAGCGAAACCAGTACAGACAAAGCGAACTCGTTTAACCGGATCCAAGTCTCCTATCAAAGTTAGAACAAGTGTTCCAACGACATCAGAGACTCCGGTTACTCCAAACATTTCTGGAATACCTGCCTCAACGAAAGAAGTTCAACAACCACAGAAGGACAATGGTACTGATCCTAGTTTGAGAACAAACACTTGTGTTATTGAACCAGTTCCATCTATAACCGGTTCAGAGAGTCTTACTCTTCAAACATCTTTCACTGCCTCTTCGGCACCAGAAATATTTTACGGACCTGACGGTCTTCCCCTTCCACCTGGTCTGATTGTGATAGAAGAAATTGTAGAAGATCCTCAAGCGAGTACTCCAACGCATTTTGGAGTCGGGATCACTCTATTTCCTTCGACATCAGAAGTTAGTCTACCACCAGCGGAAGTTCCTGTAGAATCGCTAGGTAATATTTTGGATAGACTACAAATTTCTGAACAACCGTCAACATCTAGGACTATGTCTTCTGACACAGCGATGGTAGAACTCCCTGCTATCACTCCGACAATGTTTGCCGGCATACCATCTGTCCCGACTAGCTCACAACCGCTAGAAGGAGCCCATCCAGGGGCTATTTCGATAGTCTGGTCCGTTCCTATTTGTTCATCCGGAATTATATCCGGAAACTCTTATGTTGAGTCTCAACAAATTGATCCATTTGGAGGTCAATTTGGGCAGTCTGGTCCCCAAGGGCAAACAATTCCCTTGAGTTCTGGATTACCACTGTATGGGGGCAGTACGCCCTTTCATTACCACCTCCGGGAGGATATCCATACGGGAGTTCACAACAAAATTCAGGTTATACTGGAATTACCTCAAGTGGTTGGGTACCTATACTACCTCAACAACCAAGAGTTGTATATTCGATGCCACAATGCGTACCTGTGTCAAACATACCGACTACGCCAACTATTGTGACGGTGTTGCAAGTTCAAGCGCTACCTATTGTATGTCAACCTCAAGTTTCTCAGGTTGTAATGCAACAACCCCTTGACCCTGCGACTCAACCACAATCGCCAACTAGTGGGGCGACATAGGCCCAGACTGGTACAATTACCCCTCACCATGGTCAAACGGTTAGTATCGGGCAACAACACATGGCTTCACAACCATAGCTGGTGCAATACCAACAACCACAATTCCAACAAGTATACCAAGGTGCTGAGCAGCAGATCTTTGCAAACAGTGGACAGCCGTACATTCAAAATGGTCAAAATCAACCATTTTATAATGGTCAAGTCCACCAACCTTACCAAACATACCAGCATCAAATGCATTATGCCGGTATGCAAAGACCAACTGCTCAGGCGATTCCATCGTATCCTGGGTATGCTTCACCTAATCTGAATCAACAGTTACCATTCGTGGCAACTTTAGAGTTACCTGATTTAAACCGATTAACAAATGATCCAATTGCTTACGCCCCTTGGTGGCCAGCGATTCCGCATAAACTTCCATCAGATATTCCTAAGTTTAATGGAAATCTGGGTGAAGATCCATTGAATCACGTGATGACATTTCATCTATGGTGTTCATCAAACACTTTAAATGATGATTCAATAAGACTTCGCCTTTTTCAGAGGATGTTAACGGGTCCAGCAGCAAAATGGTACATTGAATTGCCTAGAGCTTCGTTCGACAACTTTAGCACCTTAGCCACAACCTTTTTAACCCATTTTCAATTACCGATAAGGTATGAAACAGGAACGGAACTCCTTACCAACTTTAAATAGACAACCACCACTCACATATCTGATCATATACATGAGTGGCAGCGTCGTCGTAGGATGGTAAAAACATACGTTCCCGATCAGCTATTAGCTGAATGGTTTATCAAGTCATTACTGCCTTCCGTCACGGAAGATGTGGCAAAGGGGGGGGTCGCAACAGAAGATCAAGTGATCGCTCGTGCACAATATTTGGATTTGATTTACACTCAATCCGGCACACTCTACGACAAAATACCTGATGCCCCTAGACTGGAATCCTCAATTCCTCCTGCTCCTAAATCGAACAATGACTCTCATGCCGGTGATGGCGTGATTGGCACGACAGATATGAAATCGACAAAGGCTACATCCAAGAAGGCTCGTAAGGTTTCAGGTCAAAATGCAAAAGACGAACTTCTTGCGTCGGAAGTAAATGTCGTATCGACAGATAAGGGCAAAGAAACCAAACAACTAGGAAGAAAGAAGAAAGGTAAAGGGAAGAAGAAGAAATAGGATGAGCAATCTCCTGAAAAATCTTCTTCAAATCCTCTTGGAAATAGGAAACCCCCTGCAGGGTGCATGATATGCGATGAGGATCATTGGACGAGAGAATGTCCATACAAAGCTGAGCTTAAGAGATTCTTTAAAAGTTTGAAAACCTCAGCAGTGTTAACTGATCCATTTCCAAATCCAGGAACAAATCTGGTTGAAAGTGGAAATGCTTCCCCGTCTCAAGTGCTAATGTTTTCAATTTCAAAATAGCAGAATGATGCTTTGATTTCGAAAAGGAACAAAGATTACGGGAATCCGCAGCTGTCGAACAACAAGGATAAATATCAACCAAGTAGTTCGACAACAACTTCGACAGAAGTTGTACCACCCACCATCCCTGAATTGACAATGAAACCACCGAAGGGAGTAGTACATAAGTCGACATTTAATCCCCGCGCTAGAGCGACGCATCATTATAACATAGTGGAAGATTTGGCCCAATCGCCATCCGCTATGTCGACTCTTGAAGTACTACAAAATTGCCCATCCCAAAGGCAGGCTTTGTTATCGACCATTGGTGGGATTGATCCAAAGGATTCCAATCTTGTATCCTTCGACCACAAAGGGTACGATCCACAGTTACCAGCTCAATTAGCTTTCCTTGTTCAAGAGAAATCCCTCAACAAAACTGTTCACCGAACGATTATTGATGAGGGGGTATCTACATGTATTATGTCGATGAGTTGCTGGAAAAATTTAGGATCCCCAACCTTGTCATGATCTGCGACAACATTAAAAGCATTCGACGGAAGAACATATACCCCATACGGTATCCTAAATAACTTGAAAGTTGAACTAGGAGGGAAAACAGTAGAAATAGATGTTGAAGTCATCGATGGGAATCTTGATTACAACATCCTACTAGGACGACCATGGATATATGCCATGGCAGCTGTTGTGTCGACCTATTTTAGAAAGATTGCATTTCCCTTTCAGGGAGGGATTACAATCGTCGACCAACAAAACTTCCTCCCAAATGGTTCTCAAGTTACAGGAAACATTCCCATGATCCATGGAAGGCCCCATTCGCTTCAGAATATCGGAGTAGGCCTACTAAAAGATCCTATATTAATGGGAACTTTCGCTCTTCCACCTCCAATCAATCTGGCGGAAGTAGCGTCGATAGGAACCTGCAACATGATATCTTCCACAAAGATCTCAGAAAACGATATCAACATGGATCATGCGATGGTTTTTCCCCCAAGCCCAATGGAAATATTATAGCAATCAATGTTTCTGGCATGGGAGGCAAACCCAAATCAACGCTCATCAAGTGTTTGGATGGATAGGTCTAGAGAATATGGTACTCCTTCAGATCCTTGGTCGCAAGTGCATGGCACCGACGAAGGAATTCTCCAAGCTATGGTAATTGAAAGAGCACCATGGAATGATTCCCACCATCGTTCTCTTCTTCTGAATTATGAAGAAGATACTCAAAATGATCTTTACCATCCTTCAGTAGTTGATTTTCTATCAAATACTGTAAAGACGGTGGATTCCGAGCGAGACTTGTCCAACATTGAAGAGACTATAGCCATAAATATCTCGACCAAAACAGATGTTGTAGAGAATATTTATGTTGGCAAATGTTGTTCTCCATCAGAACTGGAAATATATAACGCTTTTATTCGTGAATTCAGAGATGTCTTTGCTTGGTCATACAGTGAAATGCCAGGCATCGACTCGAGTATCGTTGAACACGAAATTAAGATGTATCCAGATGTTAAACCGGTACGGAAACGGCTGAGACAGGTGAACCACAAGAAAGTCGCTGCCATTAAGGTAGAAGTTGAAAAACTCCTCCATGTTGGTTTCATCTACCCGGTCCCGCTAACCGATTGGGTATCGAATATTGTTCCGGTTATGAAAAAACAAGGGACAATTAGAGTGTGCGTCGATTATAGGGATGTAAATGAAGCTTGTCCAAAAGACAACTACCCTACACCCTTCATTGACCAGATAATTGATGAATGCGCCAGATGCGAAATATTTTCATTCATGTATGGATTCGCCGGGTATAATAAAATAAATATCCACCCATAGGACCAGTCAAACACTGCATTCATTTGTCCGTGGGGCACATTCGCATATCGAAAATTACCCTTTGGTTTAAAGAACGCAGGGGCGACGTTTCAGAGGGCAATGAATTATGCCTTCCATGACATCAAAAACATTGTTCAACCTTATCTCGACGAACTTCCGGCTCATTCGCGAAAGCGAACTGATCATCCGCACCATTTAAGAGCGATATTTCTACGCTGCCGACACTACAAGATCTGACTCAATCCGCACAAATGTGTATTTTGCGTCAGCTCTGGTCGTTTACTTGGCTTTGTAGTCTCCAAGGATGGGATTCGTCTCGACCCTTGTAAGGTCCAGGCAATCATAAATTTGCCTCCACCTTCAAATTTGCTTCAGATTCAGAAACTCCAAGGGAAAGAAAACTTTCTGAGGAGGTTCATTCCAAATTACGCCGAACTTGCTAAAGGTTATACACGTCTTTTGAAAAAGGGGGTACCGTTTGTATGGGATCAGGTCGCGCAAGCTTCCTTTGATGCTTTAAAAGATTCCCTAATGACAGCATCATTAATGTACGCCCCTGATTATCAAAAAGACTTTAACCTGTATCTCGCTGCAGCAAATACGACCATCGCAATGGTTTTAGTTCAACAAGTCGATGGAATTGAACATCCTATTTATTATTTAAGTAAGAACTTAAATGATACAGAAATAAAATATTCTTATGTTGAAAAACTAGCGCTTGCAGCGGTTCAAGCGATACAAAGATTTCGACATTATGTCCTCTTTCGGAAAACTACCATTCTGTTAGATTGCAACCCCATGACTTATATATTTTCGCGGCAGTTGCTGGGGGGCAAATATTCAAAATGGATATCAATCCTTCAAGAGTTTGATCTGGAATTTGTGAAATCCAAGTCAAAGAAAGCTCTAGTTTTCGCAGAATTATTATGTGATCTCCCATCGTCGTCCAACGATGAAACATCCGAAGAATCAATCATGGATGAAAGTTTGTTTCTGATATCTACAAGCAATGAGTGGTATGGGGATATAATCATTTATCTCCAAACCCAAAAATTCAGGCCAAATACCTCTCACTCTGAACAAAAACGTATTCGATACCAAGCAAAAGACTACATGATCGTCGGTGATACACTTTACCGTCGTGGTATTGATATAGTTCTGAGGAGGTGCCTCACCCATGAGGAAGCCGAAAAAGCCCTGAATGAGTGTCATTCAGGCGCGTGTGGGGGGCATCAATCTGGATATGCTACAACACAAAAAATATTACGAGCAGGATACTTCTGGCCAACAATGTTCAAAGATTGCATAACCGCAGTTAGAAGTTGCCATGCTTGTCAAATTTTTTATAGCAAAACCAGAAGACCACCCACACCTTTATAGCCAATAGTTGCTGTTGGGCCATTCGCCAAATGGGGCATCGATTTCATGACATGTAACCCCACCTCGACCGGGGGGCATGGGTATATTATAGTCGCAATTGACTATTTTACCAAATGGGTCGAGGCGATGCCTACATTAGATAATACTGGTGAAACAGCTGCCCTTTTCTTTTTCAATCATGTAGTCGCCAGATTCGGCATACCACAGGCTATAGTCACAGATCATGGATCGCATTTTTGCAATCACATGATGGTTGAATTAGCTGCCAAACTAGGGCTGTCTCACGACAGCTCTACTCCATATTATCCGCAGGCCAACGGACAAGTTGAAGCGATCAACAAGGTCCTGAAGCGCATGCTGCAAAGGATGATCGGAGTTCACAAAAGAAGATGGCACCTAATCCTGTACTCAGCTTTGTGGGCTTACCAAACATCGGTAAGGAATGCAACCGGGTTCACACCCTTCCAACTGGTATATGGCCTAGAAGCAGTCTTACCAGTCTAGTGTGAAATATCGTCTCTCAAACTCGCAATTGATCTCCTCCCTGGAACTTCAGAAGAAGAAGCTCGTTTCTTGGAATTAATCCAATTGGATGAAACCCGTTGTGACGTCGCGTTGGCTAAGGAAGCCCATAAGAAATGAGTCAAGGCGCAGTTCGACAAAAATGTCAAACCCCGTGTCTTCTCGGAAGGTGACTTGGTCCTGCTTTACGACCAAGAATCCGATAAGTTGGGAACAAGTAAATTTAAGTCTTTATGGATGGGCCCCTATATTGTTAAACGAGTGTTAGCGAAAGGAGCCTACGAGTTGATGGATTACGACGGGATTCCACTGGTGCAACCTCGTAATGGGTTGTACCTCAAACGTTACTACGCCTAGTAGTAACCAATATGCTTTTGTTATATTTTTGTTTTCGCTAAGAGTGTTTGTTTTGGTCGAGTAATCCACCTTTTTACATTTATTGCAGATGTCAAACCCATTGGAGCCATGTGTTGGATATGCCGACGGAGCAAGTCGTAGTTCACGGAACCTGTCCTCCGCAGCCTGGGCCATTTTTTATCCAAGCGGTGAGTTCGTAAGTTTCAGAGGTGTATGTATTGGTCGATCAACGAACAATATCGCTGAATATAGCGCGTTGATAGAACTTCTCTCTGATGCCATCACTCATGGTATACGCTGACTAATCGTCAGGCTAGACTCACAGCTCGTAATACTACAACTCAATGGTATATATTCCGTCCGAAACCCAGCTATTTATCGCATGTTCCTAAGGGTTAAGATTTTGGAAAGACAATTTGATCTTATTCAATACCAACATATTTCCAGAAACTTAAACACATTAACCGACTCATTAGCAAACTATGTGTTAGATAGACATTTGCAACATTTATAAAAAGAAACACATCATCAATGTTTTACATGTGGATCACATAACTCAACCAGAATAAAACTCCGAAAATCAAAAATATATATATAGTTGTTTATGGTTTACACATAATGTTCTGTAACCAAGACAAAATCGGTCACACGACCCAAAAACTCAAAATTCTAGGGGGCACCCTAGTCTAATGATGCTCATGATAGCAAGTCACAGCCTGTGCGATCATGCGTAAGAGACGGGTCCATCGTCTGGGCACACCAGTAGTATGCCATTGTAACTGCAAAGGTAGCTCGTCGATCCTCACATCTGGAATACCGAGAGTAAGGCTCTCAACCTGCTCCTACACAGCTGTAAGAGTCTCGGCCACATCAAGGTCGCGAAGAATAACCCTTACGGCGGCCTCTCCTGCTGGGGCAACAGCTGGTACTCTCAGACGAACTACTGGACGAACAGGACCAACATCTGCATGTACACATGAGTTTGATTAGAGTCTTGATAGAACAAAGCACAAGAACATTATAAACAATAACAGTAAACAGCAATATGGTCAGAGATTTTACCAATAGCACCCCACTGCTCGCCATCCGGCAATACCAAATCTGGATCACCCCGGAAGTCCATGCCAGCATATGGATACTCAGAATAAACCATCTCCTGACGATCAAACCACCTAAAGAAGGTATCAGAAAATGAAATCTGAGACTGGCCAGCATGCCTAGACATATGGTCAACCCATCTCTGCATGTGTGGTTCAGTAGGAGAAGGTAAATCGAGTGCAATGTACTATGGCTGCATCAGTGGTATCTTCTCCAAGGCAAAGGCGGTCAAGATGGAACCGAACCCAAAGTTTTTCAACCTCCTGTTCTTTATCTTGGTCAACTGTTCTTTCATTACAAGAAGTACTGCGTCGCACCAGTTGAACACCTTCGGTTGGAGGCATTCCAAGGCATGCTGCATATAGGATCTATTGGCAACATGAAGAGATGCGCTACCGGCCATCCTACCAAAAGTAAATAGGATAGTCCTAAGGGACCTATCAGTGACATCACGGATAATGATTTTGCCTTCTTTACTCGGCTGAGATCCTTCCCTGCAATACTGGAGAACATAATCTCTCACAGAATCGCCTCCTCGGGCCGAACCTGACAAAGAGATGGGGGCACCCCGCCTCGACAAGCCAGTCAAGAAATAGATGTCTACTGCAGTCAAGGGGATAGATTTTCCCCTAATCTGGAAAACCTGGTTGATAGGATCCCAGGAGTCAAGCAAATACTTCAGTAAGTTAATCTGCTGTCTCATGCTAGAGATGCGGAAGAACTTCAGCAAGCTACAATTCCGCAGCGCGTTCATTGTAACAGGATCGTGTAGGGCAATCATGTCCTCTTCGTCATGTTCTCGTTCTTTCCATGTAAGGGTCATTTTGCTCTAAGATCTCTGAAAAAAAAAACAAGAGAGGAGATTAGATCCTGATTTTGATGAGAAACAGGAAAAAATTCCATCAAAAACTGTGCAACAACTTTCCTTTCTGCGCCCAACGCACCTGCAGCAGTGTTACAGGTGCGTTGAATGTCAAACTGCCTTCATACAGGCCAACATTCAACGCAGGTTTCGATGTGCCCAGGGTGCGTTGATGGCAGAACGAACCCATCAAACCCCAGGGGCTTAGAAAAGCAGGGAATAAAGCACAGAATGCAAAAAGGAAACCATGAAATGAAAGAGCTCAGGTTTAGCTCCTACCTGGTCCAGACGGCGCTGAGAATCGTCCATAGAATCTCCCGAAATCAACTGATGAAAATCGAGGGGGAACACACCTCCAAAGCTCCAACAAACCAAGTTCAAGTGAAATGGTAAAATGAGAGGTAAAAACACTTTTTAATTACTTTTACGTAGTTCGAAGTAAGATATTAGCATTTTAATCTTGTTTTCAAAGCAAATATTGTTCATTTCTAACTAGTTTGATGAAGCAGTTGAAAAATACAGTACTATCTTTGGAAGGACAAAGCTATCTATGGTAAAAATCAAAACAAGACCACCTAATCGAGCAGTTTTAGCGCATAGTTCAAGCTCGTTAAAAAATAAACATAAGTTCGAGCAAGTGTTTCCACCCGTGTTTAAGCTCATTAAAAAATGAACTATCCCCTGGTAAATAACCACCGTGAATGTAGTACTTCAGCCATTAAAGCCTTGGTCGTGTTTGCACCGTCACCTCCACTTTTCCATTGGCCGATCATTCACCTCCATTTGATTGTTTACCCATTTTGAGGAACAGCTGCGAAGAGTGATTTCACTAGCCATCCTTGTGACACTGCCGTGATTGGAAAATTCCAAACCTTACCTGGAATCAGCTGCTACCCATTTTATCACTCGTTCCTCAAAAGACAATTATTCTTTAAGCTCTTTTCATCTGACTCGTAAAATATGAAAATATTGCCGATTTTTGGCCTTCCAGCTCGTTAAAGCGACCAGAAGTGCTATCCCTCCTCTAGATTTTAATCTTTTTGGACCTGAGGGATTATTGCACAAAAAGATCGAGCGCTTGTTTTGTTCGGCTCGTTAAAACTATCGAAAACTCATCCCTTCTGTATTGTTTTATACTTTTTTAGACTTAAGGGATTAGATGACGAAAAAGGAACTTTGGAGTTACCTTTACGTACCTTTTCAGACTCTCTAAAAATGAAAAGGACCGAGTTATCTTTGTCGTTAGACTCGTTAAAAAGATCAATAGCGACAAACTTGTCTTTAGGCGAGAACGAGTTTCACTATCGCTAGGCTTGTTAAAACATAGCAATGGGTTTGCCCGAAGGGAAAATTATAGAACAAGCATATGTTATCCTCCTCAAGCTTGACAAAAATAAAGAGGTACTGGTCAGCAATGACTGGGGAAAAATTGGGAAGAAAACTCAAAGAAACTTTATTGGTAGCAAGTCGCTCTTGAACATGACACTTCCACTCCGTGCCTGAGTCGGGTTGGGTTGTTTCATTCACCGGTCACATCACCATGGTCACGCCATACCATCCACATTTGGGGTAAATGCTACCAATCCATCACATATGTGTCGCTGACATGTTCAAGAGAAGTCATCTAGAGAAGTCACCCGTGTCCCATCCACTACCATACATTATACTTCATTCTTTCATGACCGCCACCCTGAACCATATATCATCAGATCGTTTTCACCTCCATCAAAATCATTTGCTCCGTTCCGTGTCATTGATGTGGGATTCATTAAGGCCCTCCTTTGACGGATCGCTTCTTGTCGACATCAGCTCATTATCCAAGAAGTTGATCTAGGAACACCCCATTCAGTACTTTGAAGCTTGCATGCCTCAATGGCAAGTTTCTCACTTTCGGCGACAGGTATACATCAATGACATTCAACCGAAAGATTTTGCGTGCTGTTCGACGCCAAGTCCTTTATTCACACCACGTGAATTGTACTGCAGTACCTTGAGGGTCATTATCATTATTGGTGATTCCTCTCGCGCTTGTTAACAGTTTACATCATTGACTGGTAATCAAGTGATGTCTTTCCATGTTCGACTTCAAAACATTTCTCACATGGATCGACTTGTACTTCGAGTGAAGATCGAACGAGATTGAAGACCACGGATCTAGTTTCATCCATCCGGGCTGCGATATATATTCAGGAAAAATAAAGACATTGAAATGTACAGCATTGTAGCACAGATAATCATCCTACCAAAAGGATGATGACTTCATCAGAATCATCCGTCTACCATCAGACGATTGTCTGTCCTATGTACATGAAAATGAATTTATAAAGCTGAGCATGGGAATGCTCGCCTCAGCTAGATCATGAAAACAATATGAAGATAATGTATTGTATTGTATCTTATTACAGGTCTCCTCCCAGCATTGAAAGAACTTCGGATCCTCCTAATAAAGCATTTCACCCGATAAACGGCCTCATACTTTAGGGGCCAACTGTTATAGACATTTTTGTGCCTGACAGCTATAAGCATGAAATGTCCATAAACAAAGGGATCCTAAGTCCCTAAAAGTGTTGTTCCAGCTCCTAAAGAAACAAGGTCAACAAATTGCATCTTCTCCCAGAAGTTCTCCACCAGAAACTGCTCAGAACTAGTCAAATCAGGATCATTTCAGCTGCTCCACTAACTAGATGCGTTGCAAAGCACCCAAATACACTGGCTAGGTGCGTTGCAACGCACTTGAATGCACTACCAGGGTGCGTGGAGCGGGAAATGACAAGTGGCAGAGTCATTCCACGAGGTGGAGAGACAATGGAAGCTTCCAGAATCTTCTCCAATGACACTTGCCTCACTGAATTCGACCAATGATGAGTAAGAGGCTCTCAGTCTCCAAGTGGAAGCAAGAACTGATAGAGAGAGGCCAGTAATCAATTCATGAGCTGACTCATCCTCTTTGCATACATCTATATATGGATCCCTCACCAAGATATCCGGAGGCTGGAATTTTGTACATTGCAGAGAATTGCTGTTGGTTTTGAGATAGATATCAGAGTATTGGGTGATTTATGCTTTGTTGGAGGTGAAGAGGGGATTCTATGCTGGGAGGTTGATGCTGGATCAGGAATCATCGGTTGTAACTCCTCCTGGATCTTCTTGTTTTATCAATAAAACTATTTGAGTTTCTCCTACATGCTTGTATATCATTGATGTTTGTTATATTTGTATGTTTAGCTTAAATCTAATCCTAAGCCTTTTATGAACATAAATCCATGTCTTTGTGTAGTTTCCTTCTTTTGTGATCTTGCAGGAACTTGGTGACGCTGGGCAAGTAAGGGAGCAGGTAGCTGGAAGCTATCAAAGAGGAGAGAGATTGGATCAAAGGACTAGCGCAAGACACAGGTTGGTTCATCCTATTCCTCTTCGTTTATAGTTCATAAAGGAGAATACAATAGTAGTTTTCCCTGTTTGTTTCTGAGGTCACTGTCACAACTCAGTGGGATAGGGTCGTTCTGAATAGAAACTTTTCCCGATAACATATGTGGATGATATGTTGCTGGTTGGAAATGACAAAGAAATTATCCACGATTTAAAGACCCAATTGTCCTCCAAATTTGACATGAAATATCTTGGCGCTGTAAACAATATTTTGGGCATGGAAATTAAAAGAGATCGGGCAAAGAGCAAGCTTATGTTAAACCAGAGGAAGTATGTCGAGATAATATTGCAAAGGTTTAATATGAAGGATAGTAAACCAGTGAAGGTTCATATTCTTGTAGGTGTAAAGTTATCTGTTGAACAGTGTCCCAAGACATAGAGGACATGTCCCGTGTTCCATTTGCAAGTGAAGTCGATATCCTGATGTATGTGATGGTCTGTACTAGACCAAACATTACACATGCAGTGGGAGTATTGAGCCGGTTTATGTCGAAATCAGGGAAGGAGCACTAGACAACATTGAAGCAGGTTTTCAGGTATTCGCGTGGCACTAGTGATTATGGCTTGTGCTACCATGGAAGACTAGGATTGGACAAAGCGTTGGATATTCATGGCTTTTTTGATGCATAATGGGCTGGAGATATGGATCAGAGAAGATCTACAAGTGGTTATGTGTTTAACCTATTTGGAGGTGCAGTCTGTTGGATGAGTAAGAAACAATTTGTAGTGGCACTATCAACTACAAAGGCAGAATACATGGCAGCCACTCATGCAAGCAAGGAAGCAGTTTGGTTGCAGAGATTGTGTTCAGGTATGGGGTTAGTATAGGGTGCTATAAGGATATAATGTGATAGCCAAAGTGCAATCTTCTTGGCAAAGAACCCTACTTATCATTCAAAGACAAAGCACATTGATGTTTAGTATCACTTTGTGAGGGATATGATAGAAGACAAAAAGGTGTTGCTGGTAAAGGTGGACACTTTGAAGAATATTACAGATGCATTGAAAATAGCTATAAGCTCTGAGAAGTTCCCTTGGTGTAGAGAAAAAATAGGCATTGCAAGGCTAGATAAATGACTAAGCTCTCTTATGGCCCCCTATGGAAAGAAAACAACACGTGGGAGAATGTTGGGTTGTGTTATATTCTTTCCACAACTAACCTATGTAGTTAACTGGGGGGTCAGAAGGGGGGGCAAAGCCTGGCCTTCGTTGCGCCGATTGTGCAGCGGGGGGGTCATAAGGGGTTTGAGGGGGGTGGGTGGCCCTCCTCTACAGGGTCCAGGGCAACACCTCGGGAAATTTTCTTTTGGACCTACCTATGGTTTTGGATGCAATGGTTTTCGGTCCATGGTTTTTGATGCGATGGTTTTTTATCCATGATATTGGATGCTTTAGAATGTATAAATATGTATTGTAACATTCAAAGGAAAATAATGAAAAATCAATCTGGTAGTCCCAGTTTTGGGATCCATGGGAAAATCTCTGTGTATATGTGCTTTATGTGTTATGCTCTCGCTTTGTTTATTTTATGTGTTTTAGAATTCATATGCGAGTAATTTCTGTATGGGGTTAAAACCTACAAACCGATCCATATTTATGCAGGAACTAAATGAAATACAAATATAAACAAAATACATACATACAATGAAAACATAACTTCAATTAATTAATAACAAAGTACTGAAAAAGTTTTACATGCAGAAAGGAAATAAACTAGCTCATGCGATGTGTTGATGGTGTTGGACCCATCAACATGTAAGAGGATCTCCTTGGTAAGAAGTCCCAATTAGACTTTAGACCATTTAGTGTAGGAGTCCTAGTAGTGGGTCGTATAGAAATTCCTTGATTGTGATGTCGCACAAAGGCAAGTAAGATAAATCTGTTTGTAGGAAGGATGTGACCACTGCAGCGAGTCAGGGAAGGTGCATGAGAGGTTCTAACATAGGTGGGTTGAGATGAGTGCACCCCTTGACAACCTGTATCAGCACTCAACTAGGAAGGGAACACACGAGCGAAGATGCATCACAAGTTGGAAAGAATATTAATCAACAATCCAAAGTGATGGTTAAATCAACAACACATTTGCATCAAGATTCATATAATTGCATACAAAGCAGTTCATACACAACTACGTAAGTTAAACAACATACATCACTAAAGAAACCGGAACAATCCAACTACAATAACAACATATGGATGAAAATGTGTTGGCTCTTATTATATAAAGAAAAGTAAGTTCCAATCATATAATACATCCATGTAAACTTGCTAACCCCAACAGTGGAACGTTATAGCCACATCCACTTGGTCCTCCAAAGATATGTACTAGCTCTGTGCAGTGGAGAAGCCAAGGCACGTTACAATACTGTCAAAGCTCTCTCCAAGATAGTCTTATCAGAAGCTTGGCTGACCAAAAGGCTCTACAATGAGTTTTGAGGGACTATCTATAGCAAAGGGTGGGGTGACCCTTGACATTCCGCTTTGCGACAATTCAACTACCCTCATGACTCTTCACCTACTCTATGACTGTTACATCCAACTATTGACACTTGACTTACACTTGACATGACTCAACATTACAATGCACATGTACTCATGTGAGACAACATGGCTTGAGCAAGCCATGCAAGACATCACTGAAACTCAATCCGTTGTGATGAGACCAACTATTTAAAATTTTTGTGATGGTGAAGGTGGTGAGATGATGCCAAGCTTGGTCGTCCATGATGGTGTGCATGCACCGCAAGGTGACATCTTGCTGAAGTGAACTCTTGCCTATGTTGCAACTGGTGCATTATTTTGGCCCCTTCATCCAACTTATTTGCTAACATGCACATGGTCTTCTTGGGTGCAGCTGGACCGACAACACACGGATGCATAGTGTTCATGTTGATCTTCAAGTGTGTGTTGGTGGTCATGCACATCAACTTACCGGGGTACATGTTTAACTCTAGTTGGACTTGCTTCTTGTCTTCACCTTGGTGAGTGCATTGAATGGGTTAGATCACATGCATTTTCAAAATGACGTGCATGCTGCTGAATCCTTGCATGCGATTGACAACACTGCTCACCATGTCTGCTTCGTGCCAGCTGCTGGGATGGATCTTTAACTTATACGGGCACAATTTCATCCATGAGTGTATGTTGCACACACTGTTGTTGCTGTTCCTCCTGCAACTCATTCGTCTGTCTATGCAGCTTCATGTTCTTCCTTGAGTTGTTGGTTCAGCAAATGAAACTCCTTATTTGATTCATTATCTATCTTCACGTGATCTTCATGTCATGTCATCACTTCATAGCCTGATTCTCCAAAGTTTCTTTCATCATCAGTGGATCTTCTTGAGCTTGCAACTTTGTTCCACCTCTGTGTTGTCAATAACCTTCCTCTTGCATTCATTGCATCCACTACATTCACCATGTTTGCTACATTCGGTGAGTTGCCTTCAGTTGTTGTTCATGATGCTACTTGATGTGATGTTGTTGTTGTCATATATTGATGTCCTTGTCTACGAACAACTTGATATATACATGAGAATGGAAGCTCATAGACGTTTGATCGATTTCATCTCCAGGTATGCTTTGGACATTGTCTTCGACTCTTCTCTCTTGGAAACCATTGTACCTATAATGTTGAGAGGCAGATGAACACCTGCACTACCTGGAGACATGGAAACACTTATGGAAAGAAATTTGTCAGTCAAAAACTGAAATGAACTTGAGAACTGACTTGTAGCATACTTGTGTGACGGATCATGGAGGTTGCACAATTTCGGCCAGGAGGTTGGGAGACTAACTGCTAAGACTACACAAAGCACAGTCTGGGTTGCTAGGAAACTAACTAATTTCTAGAACTGCACAATGCACAATCTAGTGTGGTTGTTGACTACTGGAATTGCGTAAGGCACAATCTCAATTGGAGCATTAGTGAGACCAAAAGGAACCGCCGCAAACTCATAATGCCCATACCTTGTACGAAATGTTGTGTTGTATATGTCTTCTTCTTTGGTGCGCACCTAATGATATCTTGATCTCAGATCAATTTTCGAAAAAACTATTTCTCCCTTCAGCTGATCAAACAAGTCATAAATATGTGGCAATTAATACATGTTCATGATTTTCATCTTCTTTAGTTACATGTAATCAATGCACAATCTAAGAGTACCATTCTTATTATTTAAAAACAACACCGATGTACCCCAAGGAGAGACACTTGGCCTTAAGTATCCCTTATAAAGAATTTCCTTAAGTTGTAACTTCAATTCAACCAATTCCGAAGTACTCATATTCTAAGGTGCTTTAGATGTTGGTGTTGCTCCTAGTCCTAGCTCAATAGAGAAATCCACTTCCTTATGAGTCAGGAACTCTAGAATCTCTACAGGAAACACATCCTGAAATTGTTGCAAAACAAGATATCTCTTTAGGATTTAATAATCCTCAACATCCCTCCCCTTGTCACCGGAAACATGAACTGCAGGCAATACACATCGGTTCCTACAATTCTACTTAGCTTGCATAGTTGTAACCATTCTTACTGATGTAGGATTCTTATTTCCCTACAAGATTCTCTTTTCTTCATCATCATCCAAGCACTCAATGGAATTCTCATAACAATATAGTTCAGTCCTCTGAGTAAACAAACAATATATACCCAAAAGCATGCTAGAGGAACCCAGAGGAAGCACATTTAGATGCACTGATGTAGGCATTCCATTAAGCTCAAATGCATAATATCTCACCCAATAATGAACTCTTCTTTTGGTCATTATAACCAAATACAACAACCAAGATTATGCATGTAATTATTTACTCAAATGACACTGATCCACCAGGTCAAAATTACATAGCTATAATTAGATCTAGGATTAATCAAAATGGAAAAAGTTTGATCACAGATATTACCCTCTATCTCAATAATGGATGCATGATGATCTTCCTACTTGTTATCAAGTGTTGCATAGATCTAAGGAATTCTTTGACCAACATCCCCAACCATCGCTGCTTCTTGAGCACTATACATATGAGGCCTACCACCCTGGTACAATGGAATATCCTTCTTCCAATGGCCTTTATCACAAATCCAACACTACAATGGCTCCCTCCCATTACCTTTATTTTTCTACTCCACAGGTTGAGACCCATGTCCTTTCTCAGTTACATTAAACTTCTTATAGGGTGCCATATTTTCTTTCTCACCTTCATACTGAGATATTTCTCACTTCTTAGGCCATTTTCCTTTAGTATTCTCATTCCCTTTCTAGTCATGCTTAAAATTAGGTTTGTGCTTTGACTATTAATAACAATTCTTCAACTTCATGATATATTCCTCTAATGACTGGGGCCCGTCAAACTCAATTTGGCTTTTGAATGCTACTGGCAACCCACTAATGAACCTTTGAATACATTACTTTTCATCCTTGAGATAAGGAAAATACGTCAACAACTCCACAAATTTACTCAGGTAATCATGATCTATCATAGAACTCATCCTCAACTCATATAATTCCTTGGTGTTTCCATCATAATAACTCTTAGATAGGTAGTATTTCATACACATCCCATGTTATCTTTTCTTCTCTAATGTGTTTGACATTCCTAATATCTTCCCACCAGATATATTATTTTCCTTTGAGGTTGAATGCAGTTATCTTAGATTTCATTTTCTCTGGGTAGTTATGCAATCTAAAGAACTTCTCCACCCCAATTAGCCATGCTTCTACATATTCTAATTTATTGATCTCTCCATCAAAAGTATGAGGCTTGGATTTCTTAAAATATTTTGGAAAGTACTCACTCCTTCTATGGTGCTCGTGGTGATGGTGATAATGTTTCCTAGAAGAAGAACTAGAATATAAAACCCATACATACCAGTCCTCTTGTTAGGTGCATCAAATAATCTACCATTCTTCAGTGTATCCTCCTTGTCCAACCTGTGTCTCCTCTTAGACCTACTACCATTTGCCCCATTAGTCTTCTCCTACTGTTTATCTCCATGGTTAATCTCCATCTGTTCCTACTTCTGCAACTCTAAAAGGCTCTGTATAATCATTGTATTGAATTCAACTTGCTTTTCCTGAGCCCTTGGAAGTCTTTCATGTGCCTCAATCAAACTATTATTATCTTTTTTTCAACTTCTAATCTCTACCCTCACACTCCTCAATGTATCTCATATATCATGAGAATACTCTTCTCCTTGTTGCTCAACTGACTATTCCATTCTATGGAATTCACATCATGCATGTAAGGGGAATCATGCGAACTTTCGTCCACCATTATGCTCTTTATTAGTAGCCTTCTATTTCTTAAAAATATGTCATGTTAGATAAACAAATAGAAGACATAATCGAAATCATACCTCAATGTATCCTAGGGGAGGCTACCACATATGTACAAGTCAATTCATATTAGCACGATATAATATCACAAGTATACCATCTCATACATGAATATAATAACCATAACCATAACAATGCATGCAAGTAAACACATAGATAACTAACATGCATGAATAACACATGTACCCTAAGTTCCAATGTTGCAACCTTACTCTGATACCACCTTGTAATGCCTCGTCCCACATTTACCCACTTTTACAAGAGCTCCAGGGTAAACATGAGATAGGTGTCACTATGATATGACTCGACCTCAAAGTTCTAGTTGTGGAAGTGGGCCCTACTGACTGGAAACATACTACCATTCCTGAGTGACCATAGATCACCCAAGTGTCTGAAAACCATCACTATTAATAAATCCTTGAGTTAGAACTTCTTTTGCTTAGATTTGACATCCCAACCACACCCATGACACATTTTGCATGCAGTTATGAGGCTCCAACTATACCCATAATCTTTCTTGTATGCAGTTATGACTGAAATATTCTAGTTCTGAGCATGAGGTTGCATGGTCAATGCCATTTTTTCAAGGTTAGTTTACATACCACTTCCCAAAACCACCCACAAATTTCCAAAATAAGGTTTAATATGGTGAAAATTCTAAACAAATAATACTAGGACTAGATCTTTATCAAAACATACCTAATAAATGATAAACGTTTCGTCAAACATATGATAAAAATAGAAGCTATAGGTTATGAATGCATATCTACTCATAAACTTTGGAATTCATCAAAGAATCATCAAGAAGGTCCAATGCCCTCTCAGGTAGCTACAACAACACTTATTAGCCCACACATTAATCAACCATTCAATGACTTATCAAATAATGTACAAGATTCATAGTAAGAGCACATCATGTAACCATCATATAACCATAATAGAATCCACGAAAAATTATCCATAAGATCAACATAATAACCAATATATATTCTCATTGACCAAAATAGGAAAATAACTCATATTAACACATGAAAAATCCAACCAAGTCAGAGACTTCCACGTACCACCCGACCATATAATGGGTTGAAACAAATCTCTCTTTCAGCCAACACCCTCATGCCATATTCCAAGCATGAATGTGGGATCTCATGGGATAAACCAAGACATAACCAAACATGGAATCCAGAGATTAAACCACCTCCATCCTTAAGGTACTATGATCTCACCTAAACTGGTCTTGGGATCACAAAACCAAAACAAGATTGGATGCCTCATAATTCCTTCACCATAAATAAAGAAATTTCCCTATCTCCACCCACTTGTCAAGGGCTTCCCGAAGAAGACCATCTCTACCCCTAACTGTTGGGATTTTCCTAATACCACCTCAGCTTGATCCAAAATCTTCTAGCAATCCAAAGCTCAACCAAGAATGAATCCCATCACAGCATGGCTATCTAGGAAATGCAAAAGAAAGGTTGAAACCACTGCCAATCTAGGAAAACACCATGTCAATGCAACAAATGAACCATTAATCAAATTCATCTACCATGCATTCACATCCCATTAAGGAAATTACACATGCAACCTGTTACCTACAAAACCTTCCTATTGTAGTTGTTGATCTAACTTTATCCTTGCACTCCCTTGCTTTCATTTGCTTTCCCTTTTCCTTCCTTTGCTTAACTGCTTGTTTGGTCTCTCCTCTTGGAGCTCTCTCTCTCTCTCTCTAAAATTGATCCAAAGCCAAAACTAACAAAAATATGTGAATTTTTTCTGTAATGCCTTTATATCATTGACATCTAATTTTTCTTTCATTTTCTTTCATTTTCTCTCTAGTTTCCCTTGCATGTATATTTTTGTCTCTTTACCTTCCTTTTCTCATATTTTCCTTTATTTTCTTATTAAACGCAATCTTTTCCTCTTTTCATTTGCTAATGCCTTTGCCAATTTCCTTAGCCATTAATAAACCACAAGTGATTTCCACTACAATGTTTTCCCACCATCAAACTTAGAATATGTGTCCCATGACCTTAATCTCTTTTTATTTACATGGTAAATCAACCTGGGGTTGTTACACAAGCATATGGTCATTCTTGTGCTTGGTCGATCTGAAGTGTTGGATGAGGATGGTCTTGGGATTGAACAAGGTTTTGATGCTTCTTTTAGAAAGGATTTTGGAAATATGATTAGTAACCTCTTGAATGTAGGGAAGGGATACTTTGGTTAAGGGTAGATTGTTGGAAGGGTTTATAGATTTGGGGTGTAGAGTGAAATGAAATTCCATTTTTATCTGGGATGAGGAGTAACAATTGTCTTTGAGGTCTTTGGTGAGAGTCCACCATCACTGAACACTCCCACAATACCAAACATTTAATATACTTTGATAAAACCAAAATATTTGTCTTTGCTCCCTTCCATTCGAATCAGGTCATTAGGGAAGTTCTCGAAATAGAAAATCACCCTAACAACTTCAACAAGGAAGATAAATATCAATTAAGTCATTCTTGAAAGCCAACTATCCATTTTTTTCCTTTCTACCTAATTCCCCTAACACTAATGTCACTCCTAAACCTTCTTAAGCCCACCCACCTCCCCCTCCACCCTCCCCCTTGTCAAACTCTTTCAACTTAATATTATATATTATTATTCCCCTTTAAGTTGTATATCTAATTGTATTTTTATTCCTATAATCTCATTTTAATTTTATTTCAATTCTTCTTCTTTATATCCAATCTTATTCTAACTTAATTCATCTTTGGCTCTTTTTGTATTCTAAATTATCCTATACTATTTTAATCTAATATTCTAATTGAATCTTATATTTTCATTTTTCTTTGAATATTGTTTTATTGTAAATTAATACTATACTATTCTAATATTAATTTAATATGGGGTAGTGTAACTAATAAATGAAATGTCAAGATTGAGATCTCAACGCGCGCTCTGCTCTGAACCGCGGAGCCGAGATTAGGTTTGCCGCCGCCACCAATCTTGGACGCAGCCATGAGCGGACCTGGGGGTGGGGAGTCCGCTCCCACCCCTCCATCATCCTCTGAAGAAGCATTTCGAAGACTTTTAACGCAGAAAGGGAAGAAGCAACAGAACTCTGAGGTGCCGAAATTCATAAAAAAGCTTGAAGAAATACCAGAGATAGCACTTCCAGAGGAACAACCGATTAAAATCGCTCTTGCCCTGTCTGACAGAGGCCTGGTAGGGCAGTTTATGGGCCGATGGCCGTCCACTAAAACCACGGACGATTGGATTCAGCGAAACTGGAGACCTCAGCTGAAAAATAACGTGATTTGTTATGCTGTGGGACGAGGCTATTTCATTTTTGAATTTACCACCAAAGAAGATCGCGATCTGGTGTTCAGAAACGGGCCGTATTTTATGGGAAATCAGGGACTGTATCTCAACAAATGGAGTCCTGACTTTGACCCATCCGTCGATGTCCCTAAGGAGGCACCGGTCTGGGTTCGTTTACCTAACCTCCCGTTACACTGTTGGAGCTATCAATCTCTGCAGAAGATTGGTAATGGGTTGGGTCGATTCATTGACAAAGCTGATCATAAGGGCCAATATACATGCGCTAGAATCTGCGTGGAAGTCGATTTGGAAGTCGGTCTACCAGAAGCGATCAAACTCAAAGTTGGAGAATGGCAACACTACCAGAAGCTGGACTACGAGCAGTTGCCTTTCAAATGCCGAACCTGTCATGAGCACGGACACTTCCAGAGAAACTGCCCAAAAGCTCCAACAGGGAACACGGTTGAAGAAGAAGGATGGAAAGAAATCAGAAAGGGAAAGGCTGTTCCAAAGCCTCAGGGACAGAACAACTCCGTTCCGATGGGGAAGCCTCAATTTAATCCAAAAGCCGTTGCTGCTTCTAAAGACGGCTCCTCCTCTGGAGAAAAGGTGGATGTCAAGGAGACCCAAGAGGAAACAGAAAATAAGGAGAAACAAGTGAAAGTAAATGAAGTTGAACCAACAGTTCCTCCAGCTGAGGATTGTCAGAGGGGAAATGAAGGCAACGAAGAACACATCAGTCTAGCCTCAGACTCTGAGGGAGAATCAGAAGAGAGAGATTCTGAAACTGACAACTCGCTAGTCACCCCAATCAAGACGACTAGAGGGTGGAAATCCAAGAAGAAACAGAGAGAGGAAAAAACTTACATAGATGTCCTCCAAGGTTCCCAAAAAACTCTCAAAGCAATGATGAATACCAGATCTGGGCGCAAGAGTAACAAGGCTCCAATAGGAGCCTCATCCCCCCAAACCAGTAAATAATGAAATATGTCTCCTGGAATTGCAGAGGTTTAGGTAGCAGGTCGAAAGAGGAAGCCTGAAAGATATAGTGAG